>OZ022242.1:15453620-15526120 GCA_963978895.1 Erpobdella octoculata
ATATATATATATATATATATATATATATATATATATATATATATATATATATATATATATATATATATATATATATATATATATATATATATATATATATATATATATAGGCATATAGAAAGAGAGAAAGGAAGAGAGAGAGAACAAAAAGCAAAAATAAAAAAAATCTGTTCACGACTGAGCTTATAAAAAAACAGCCAAAGATGAAGATAACAAGGTTGCATGAAAATATAATTTTACATTTTACAACAGAGAAAAAACAGTCTTTCTTTTCTTTTCTCAAAAGATAGAAAAGTGATATTAACGAAATATAGAGAAATAAGAATAAAATTGAGACAGATGAGAGTGTGAGATAGAAGGCCACCAAAGGAGATGTATAGAAATTACCTTCAAGCTCCTGCATTTTGGTTTTCTGTCTTTTAATTTCTTTCCTGGAAATGTTTTGTGACGGATCAAACAAAGACGATACAGCGCCATTTTGCATGCATGATGAAGTCAGGCAGGACTGTGAGTTGATGGAAATTTGGAAATACAACATAACAAAAGTAAAAAGAAAAAAAAAACGGTTTGTTGTACACGAGCGAGAGCAGTGGCGTAGTAACCTAATATTTCACTAGGGGCGAAGGAGAAAAATGCCGCCCCTACTTTTTACGAATTTTCTTGGCATCTTCACCGAAACTATCCTGCCTGTGCATTAGCACCAATTAGGTGTAACTTCGTTTTTATGTTTAGCAACATTTAAAGCAATGTTCACACATTTTCACGCGAATTGTCTAATTTCCTCTAATATTTAATATAATTCAACGAATCTTCTTTTATTGGTTATGATTATGAACTGGTCAAATAAAAGTTATTAAACCAAAGTACATAGTATTGTAAGCATGAATAGTATACAGGAACGCAATATACTGTATACTGGAATGAAAGAGTACAGCATCACATCTTTTTTGCTTTAATGGTTGCAAAATCCCTCAAGATTTCATCATCATCGAGTTTTTCAGCAGCTTTCTTTTTTATGGAAGGAATAGCCAAATTTGTAAGTCGCTTCTGAGTCATGGTTGATCAGAAAACGTTTTTATAAGCTTTAGCTTAGAGAAGCTGCGTTTGCAACTTGCCACGGAGACACCAATCGTAAGGAAAATGCAAAGAAGAATAGTGAGATTCGGTAAGCATTCAATAAGAGTCCACTTCACAATGCAGCATCTCCCAAGATCTAAACTGTGAAACGTCTTCTCCCGTTATGCGGAAAAGCTCGTTGCATGTTTTCGAAATCGTTTTATCTCTTGAAGCAAGTCAGTCGCATTTACATCTGTAAAGGTATTTGTCACACAATTAACATTCTCCTTCATGGCAGAATTATTATTTACGTCTAGAAAATAGGCTGCTTTGAGAAAGCCAAAGTGAATGTTAAGATTGCGGAGCTCTTGCGTACGTCTGGAAATTTCGGCTGTGAGTCGATCCATCACTTCAAGATGTTCTATTCGCATTTCCTGTTGCATAGTCAGTCCTATATCTGTTGTCTCTTTTCCAGGCAAGCGTTTCTTTTTCCTTATTCGTGTTTCCATGGGAATATTCATTTCCTCACAAAACGCAACAGCTGCAGCATGAGCCTCTAAAACAACAGGATCTTTCTCTTCGGCCAGGAAAGACAAGAGCGACTGCATCTTTGATGCACAGACATCAAGTCCTAGTACTTCTGTGAGTCGTTAATCTCATTCAGTACTCGCACCCAGAAATGAAGATACGCAACGAAATTGTAGGTCAGAATAGTTGATAAAAATCTCTTGTCTCCATGTTCTCTGACTGGCCATCACGGAGTTCCTCCACGGCTCTGATCACTTTTATCTAATTTACTATGAAGAACAGCAACAGCATCATATCTTGCACTCTACCGAGTATTGGAAAGACGTTTAACAGTCACTGTAACATTATTCTTCAAGATGTCTCATCTGTGAGTAGATGCTGAAAAGAAAACAAACACTTTTTCAACCGTGCCAAAGAAGGTAGAAGCATTTGTAGTAAGGCAGGCAGAATGGACACCTGCTAAATTCAAGCGGTGATTAAGTGATTATTGCACGGGATGAAGCAGGCGTTTTTGCAGATAGTCTGTGTGGGTTTGATAGTGGGCATATGTGAGAGTGTAAATATGGGGCGTGGCTGTAACGTTCTCTAATAATGATGAAAGGAAGTGCGTTAACAGGCGTAAACTCTCTATGTCTGTGTATAAGAATGGAAATTAGTTTGAATAACTGTTTTTGCATAGAATACAGTGAGTCTAAGATGAATGATTTTAGTTGTGTAGACAAATTCGACTCTTTTAAAGTATTTCTTCCATTTTTATAAAAAGGTCAGTCACTTTTTTTTAAGATTTTAATTTTGCCGCCCCCTCCTGAGTGCCGCCTGGGGCATTTGCCCCGTCCGCCCCCCATTTCTACGCCACTGAACGAGAGAGATGGTTGGAGAAGATTTGAAATTCACATCACGTGTCCGTCTGTCAATCGACATATTCGTAGAAGATGGGACACGGCTTGAGGAAGATAAGAGAGAACGAGAGTTTTTGGGAGAGAGAGAGTTTTTGAGAGAGAAAGAGAGAGAGAGAGAGAGAGAGAGAGAGAGAGAGAGAGAGAGAGAGAGAGAGAGAGAGAGAGAAAGAGAGAGAGAGAGAGAGAGAGAGAGAGAGAGAGAGAGAGAGAAAGAAGGGAGAATAAAAGAGAAGAGACAGAGAGTAAATGTTCCATCCTGATATCAATCAAAAAAGCAAAACTCAAAAGCATGATAAAATAATTTTTATTTCTGAAACATATTCAAATGAATAACATCAACAATAAGATTGAAAAAAGAAAAAATAGATAAAGAATAAAATGTGTTAAGAGTTTTATATGTGTATGCGAAAGATGCGAGAGAGAGAAGAGAGAGAGAGAGAGAGAAAGAGAGAGGAGAGAGAGAAAGAGAAATAACGAACTAACGTTAAACAACTTTAGCCAGCAAAACAGAAGAAATAAATTAGAGCATTCATTCAGGAAAGATCACCACCACAGCACAGACATCCACAATTCTTTCCAAAAAACCACAAAGTTCCAACTTCAGCATTACAACAGCTACAATCAGCTTCATGACAACTTCCAAGCAGAAACTTACATTGGCAATGCATGATTGTAAATACATAGTCAGATCGCTACCACTAAAGAATTCATTCTCACCATTTAATGATACACAATCATTAGCTCAGCGAATACCATCATCATCATCATCATTACCACCAGCATCATCATCGTCAACATTATCATCTTCGTCATCATCATCCCTGCTTGACGGCGATAAGTTCTCCAAAGTATTGATGCTGCATTGCTTCATCAGCGCTCATCCTCTGTGATGGATTGCACACCAGGAGGCTCTGTTTAAGAATGAGGTAGTCGTTATTTCCATCATCACCACTACCATGATCATCATCATCACTACCATGATCATCATCACCACTTCCATGATCATCATCACTACTACCATGATCATCATCACTACCATGATCATCATCACTACCATGATCATCATCACTACCATGATCATCATCACTACCATGATCATCATCACCACTACCATGATCATCATAAATATAATGATTCAGTTTTACAATCCTCATAAAACTCTCATTTCCATTTCGTCTAAGCAAACACAAATCTATTAGCGGCTTCCACTGAATAAGAAATGTGCATAGAAGTAATTGAATATTTAATAATTTAATATCATTAACAGGATTTGTATAAATAATTTATCTCAGTGCAGTGCTTTAGTTTCTTTTTATAAATATATCTTTTTTAATTAGGCGCATAAAGTGACATGCCAACAAGACGACGCTGGATTGCAAAGCAACTAAAATGACATGATAACTGCCTTTCTGTAACTCAAACTTAAAGCAATGATTGTGTTGCTTGGCAGGCTCAGTGATGACGTCATCGTACTTGAAGAGGACACTGTCGTAGAAAGTCAAAGGGCAAGGCCATTCGGAGGTCTATCGTTGAGTCAACGAATCGAACAAAATGATCGCGTAACTGTGACTGTTACAAAACTCTGAACTTGACTTGGTTATCTGATCATCAGTTCTTGAGAATTTGTGCGATTGTATCGATTCTATAAATTGTTTTGATCAGGTCCAGCTTTTTAGCTTCGAATATTTCTGACAGTATTTTTGCTACTAAACACTTTTTAAATATTAAATAATGAACTGATCATGACAAATCGGCGTTTTTATAAAATAAATCAATAAGTCACTCGGAATATAAGCTGAAGAAATGAGAAACCACGGTTTGCGATGGAGGAAGACATTCACCTATGCCCCCCCTTTTGGCGATGCACACCTGCACTGCATACATAATACCATATAAACAAAAATACAATAAACAACTACCAATAGGAGGTCTCTTCCTTTGCTGTTGAGTTTGGGCACAATTTGCAGCCAATTTGTGTTTGATGGATAGAGAGGATATGGCTGGAAAAATGATTACGATGATTATTACGGAGACGGTAAAGGTGATGATGGTTGATGTGGTTATTACCACGATGATTAGAATGACGATGAAGATGATGGCGGTAGCTGTTCATAATAGTTATGAATTTTTTTAGATTCAATATTGATGGAACATCTAGCTATTTAAATAGTTACAGTGACACACATACATAGCGGCACAAGATTAAGGTTTAACCGTGTGGGCAAAAAAAAATCATAAGAGTAGAGTTTCTATTTTCCCGGAGGCTTGGTGCAAGGCAAATTTTCTAAAAAAAATTGGGAGATTGAAATTTTCCCAACGGTAAAAATTAAATGTTCAATAGCAGAAGCTTAAACAATATTAATAATTTCAAAACATTTTACTGCATCTGTACATACAACATTTTGTCCGTAAGTCCCTATGTCCACAACATAGGTAGTTTTTCAAACAAATGTTTGGTTTTATATGCTAGTTAACAATACTTTGAAAGCTTTTTAAACGCATTATTATAAAAAGTTCAATATTTAGCTTGTGCCAGGGGCAGACAATTTTTCAGATGGCAAGACTTACTCAGAAGGGAAGCCGGACTCGTCAGCCTTAAACTCTGGAGAAATTGATATCAGGCTCTGGTGGTGGTATACATATAGCCTAGGAACATGGTAAAGCGGAGGGTAAAACCTGACTTCTATTTCTGCCAGAAAGATAAGAGTGATTTGTCATTCAAAGATGAGCGCAAACTATTTTTAAACCCCTTATATTAATTTTTGCTTGCTTGAAAGTTTGCAAACTTTTAAAGTGACAATTAACTAACTTTAAAATTAACAAATCTAAGAACATTAAAGCGTCGATTTTGAATGAAAGTTCACACATCAGCTTCAGGAAGAGCTTGTGCATATGTGTATATGAAACCACAGTTTCGCCTGCAACCCATAGCACGTATGTCCAAATCCAAAATAGGAACATGCAGAAGACTATCTTTCTGAAGTGTGGCGCCTTCAAACGGACGACCTGGTAGTTGCAAGTCGGCTCGCTAAACATTCGGCTAACTGTCCGTTTAAAATGTTTTGTCAAGTTTAAATCTCTTCATTGAAGTTTATTTTGCAGACAAATGCCGTTAATGCGCCGATCCACCCGCATGACTAAAACGTTGAAATGTTTACAATCTGCTTTAATTATTATTTGCATTCGAAATCATCAATATCTGATGTCACGATTATAATTCTAACTAAACACAAATCGCAAGGTACCCTCCCCTATACGTGCCCCCTATACACAGCACTATATAAAAACTAACGTAAAGTGATCCAGTTAAATTAATGTGCAATTGAAAATTCACTACTGTGAAATAAATTAAAGCCGTTTATGCTTAATTAATTAATTATTACCAAGCTTTGTAATATTTAACTCAAAAATTAACATAAGATTAATAAAAAATATAAATCAATTACTCGAAAAACTTGCTTAAAATCTACAGAATTAACAAAAACCACGCATGGTCGTTTATGATTTTCAGTGAAATGAACTGATTTACTGCTTGATATACAGCTAAGAGGAGATGGCGACTATGATTCTGGAAGATCATGCAAGAAGACATTTTAAAGAAGGACCATGAAAACCAAAGAGCTGGAAACTAATAGATCAAAATGAATGATTATCTTCTTCGGTTTTATTCAAAGGTCAAATCGATTTGTAGATTGCAAAGATATTGAGAAATTGTACATTTTGATGGATTTCATTTTGATATGAAGAACAAATTATATCGGCTAGACTTTCGTTTTGAAACTAAGGGCGAGAGAAGGAAATAGATTGTTGGCGAATAACGGTTGTATAACAGATGTGAAATTTGAAAAATCATTCTGTTATATATATATGAGAAAAACGGGGGGGGGGGGAGCACATTTTTAGATCAATCGGTGCACGGGAAAGGGAGCTCACCACTCACCACTTCAACCTACCTCGGGCATCGATGGACATATGAAAACAGCTTTGTTCGAAATAATGAATCAGAGCAGTGCACGCATGAATGACTAAACAAATAAATAAAAAAAGAAATTCATAGATGAATGAAGGAATTCTTAAAAGAATGAGTAAACATATGAATACACGGTCGGTCACCTTATATTCAGGCAGTTGAGTCACTCCAGGCCACGTATCTTCCGTTGGCGTTCCAAGTAACCTGCAAGCAACATTTCAGTGTTTATATGAATACATGGGAGTGATGATGATGATGTGCATAACTTGTGTGTGATGATGTGTCGATCTGCGTGAATTATTCTCGACTTGTGCATGATGATGTGTCGATCTGCGTGAATTATTCTCGACTTGTGCATGATAATGTGAATATGCCTCGACTTGTGAGAACGAGTGTCGATTTTTGTATGGAAATATGCATCAATACGACCTTGTAGGAATTCCTGTCCAGTCAAAAAACTGAACCAATGTAAGCAAACATGTCACAGCAAAGTGGTTATGGCGGATGACATCCCTCCAGACCGCCTCTTCCCTTTTTCCATCTTGAAGACAGGAGTGTACAAGATGGAGAAATATATTCATCTAAGTAAGGCAAACACCTGCCCCTGAACAGATGTGTTTCAATTCAGCAGGTTTCGGCCGTTTCAATTGATCGGCATCCTCCTTGAGATAATGCTGTAAATATGTCTCTCTTCTTCTCTCTTTCTTTACGCTTCCATATGTGTAAATGTATCTCTGCCTTTCTCTCAATCCATGTGCCTACATGCCAGCATAAAGCTTGACTCCGTTCTTTTTCACCTGTCCCTTTGGAGCAGGTTTATGTGGCTACGTTCGCTTACATACATCATTCCCCCTCTCTCCATCTTCACCAGCAGTTTATCTCAGTTTCTGACCGTATTCCTCTCATCAACCAGCGACCAAAACAACACGACAGTGACTACAACGTTCGTGCAGACACGCATCTAAGTTAATTAAATGCTCCATGATTGACGACCAATTTACTTTATCTACTAAGACCATATTTCCACGATCTCAATTATTTTTTACTTCATTATTGCTGTTATTAATTATTATTAAGTAGAAATAAACTGTACCGCAAAGAGTGATGTTATTTCTACGTATATAAATCTTTCTTTTAAAAAATTTCCAACATCTTCATAACTATCATAAATAACGTCTTTCATATCAGAACCCTCAACAACGACCACGGCCATCATCATCATCATCATCATCCTCATCATCATCACCACCACCACCACCACCATCATCATCATCATCATCAGCATAAGAATCATTAACACAGATAGGTCTATTGTCACTCATAAAGTTTATAAGGTTCTTCAGAGCAATGGGGCCGAATCAAAACAACATACGACAGTCATGATGATGATGGTAAGAACTGAACAGCTGTGGTTTCCCGATATTTTTCGATACAAATAACAACAACAACACCAAATATATAATGTCATATTTTTTCTAATGTTTTCTTCATTTTGCTTTGAAAAATACACCATATAAATAAATTGATTAAAAATAATAAGTACAAGTTTCGAAGCATGAAAGCTGACAAAATAAGCCGTCGCATTTACTAGATCCACATTAAGAGTCTCGCAATCTGATTCTTTTCATTTTAATAACCTCATCCTCAACTCACCCTCTGCACCTATCCTCACCAAATCACCCACCCAATTTTATCTTAGCAGAAGTACTACGTGCACGAACAATCCAGAATATTCATCAATTTTATTTTTCTTGATAGGAAGGACAACTTTGTCCCAATAAATAAACACAAACAGCTAGAAATTCCAGATTGATGGACTCAATCACGCAGATGTGCTTATTTTATCGTGGAAAAGAACAATACTAACATTCAGTTACCAAAGAGCCACAAAAACTGAGTAAAAAATACTGCAACTGCTGCAATGATAAGAGACTGACGGATGAGAGAAAGTGTGACAGATGGCACACACTCCTTCTACGAAATGAATATATATATATATATATATATATATATATATATATATATATATATATATATATATATATATATATATATATATATATATATATATATATACATACATTAATGGAAAGTGATAAAATCATTTGAGACGCATGAATGAAAATAATAAAAAACAACGAGAGAGAGAGGAGAAAGAAAGAGATATACAATTATTAACACCTGTTACTTGTCAGTGGACAGGCCAGGCTATACCGTAACAAGTTGTGAGCTAAAATAATACAAGCAAGCAATAAGCACTTTCATTCATCTACATTCATCTTGAATTCACCATAGCTATGTTCAACCCACTGTTCTCCATTATCGTCCCCGTCAAATCAACGACATTTGACTACAGGGTTCAAAAATTTTTCTTTTGAAACGACTTTCTTTAAATTTATATATGATTTAAAACATAAGTAATTGTTTTTAATAATAAATTTTTTTCTCAAAAAATTCAAATTTTAACATTATCATGAGGAGCGAGTCTATATTTCAAATTTCAGCTCGATTGGATGACGGTTAGTTAATTTTCACTTTCAAGGTTTGCAAACATTCAAGCAAGCATCAAGGCCAGCGGTGAAGTTAATATAAGGAACTAGCAGTGCCCGTAGCGGCTTCGCTCGCATGAAATTAGAGAATTTGAACCGTGCATACATAGTAGAGTACTGCACGGATCAATTTTTTAGGTCTCGGCTCGGCCCGTCGACAACTTGGCCCAGCCCGTTTCAAAAACCGAAATTCCTGGCCCGGCACGGCCCGTCTAATTAGGGCCCGGCCCGTTTTTACAGGCCTAGAAGTTCTATATACTTGATGAAAAACTTCGGCCCGTCCCACTTTGACTTCAGGTTTAGCCCGGCCCGTCTGAACACCCTAAAATCACTAAAATGTCTATATACTTGGTTAAAAATCTAGGCCCGTCCCACCTTGATTTAAGGTTTGGGCAGGGCCTATGAAGACCCTAAAATAACGGCTTGGCCCGTCCGTCCGGTGATAAACTGAACTCATTTACTTTCAACCGGCACAAAACCTCAAAATACTAATTTTCACATCTGTAGCACTTACAGTTTTTGAGTAGCAGTTATTTTAAAATCCAATAACCCTTTTTCCACTTCACATTTGAGGTCCTGGAAACCAAATTTTAAAAGAATGGTGAAACACGTATATCATTATTTTAAGAGTAGAAACTAAATACTAATTTTACTTTTGTAGCATTTACAGTTTTTGAGTAGCAGTTACTTTAAAAACCAAGTAACCCTATTTTCCACCCCATATTTGAAGTCCTGGAAACCAAATTTTCAAAAACTGGTAAAACACGTATATCATTATTTCTGGAGTAGAAACTTAATACTAATTTTTACTCCTGTATCATATACAGTTTTCGAGTAGCAGTTACATTAAAAACCAAATAACCTTATTTTCCACCCCACATTTGAGGTCCTTGAAACCAAATTTAAAAAAAATGGTAAAACACGTATATCTTTATTTTTAGAAAAGAAACTAAATAATAATTTTTACATCTGTGGTATTTACTGTTTTTGAGTAGCAGTTACTATAAAAGACAATTAGCCCTATTTTCCACCCCACATTTGAAGTCCTGGAAACCAAATTTTCAAAAAATGCAAAAACACGTATTTCATTATTTTTGGAGTAGAAACTAAATACTAATTTGTACTCCTGTAGCATTAACAGTTTTTGAATAGAAGCTACTTTAAAAACCAAATAACCCAATTTTCCAACCCACATTTGAGGTCCGGGAAACCGAATTTTCAAAAAATGGTGAAACACGTATCTTTTTATTTTTCAAAAAGAATCTATAAACCAAATTTCAAAATCTCATTTTTGGTTTTCGAGATATACATTGTTTTAGAAAAAAAGTTTGTTTTCCAGTTTTTTCCCCTCAGGAGCAAAATTTTCTAAAATCCTTTCTTAGCGGATGTTTACGCTATAAAAGTAATATAAGTTCCAAATTTCACGTTCCTAGGATGAGGCGTTTGAGCTCGGCGTTGATTATCAGTCAGTCAGGACATGTTCTTTTATATATATAGACTAGCAGTGCCCGTAGCGGCTTCGCTCGCATGAAATTAGAGAATTTGAACCGTGCATACATAGTAGAGTGCTGCACGGATCAATTTTTAGGTCTCGGCTCGGCCCGTCGACAACTTGGCCAGCCCGTTTCAAAAACCGAAATTCCTGGCCAGGCACGGCCCGTCTACTATGGACCCGGCCCGTTTTTACAGGCATAGAAGTTCTATATAATTGATGAAAAACTTCGGCCCGTCCCACCTTGACTTCAGGTTTAGCCCGGCCCGTCTGAACATCATAAAAACACTAAAATGTCTATATACTTGGTTAATAATCTTGGCCCGTCCCACCTTGATTTAAGGTTTGGGCAGGGCCGTATGAAGACCCTAAAATAACGGCTTGGCCCGTCCGTCCGGTGATAAACTGAACTCATCTACTTTTAACCGGCACAAAACCTCAAAATACTAATTTTCACATCTGTAGCACTTACAGTTTTTGAGTAGCAGTTATTTTAAAATCAAATAACCCTTTTTCCACTTCACATTTGAGGTCCTGGAAACCAAATTTTCAAAAAATGTTGAAACTCGTATATCATTATTTTTAGAGTAGAAACTAAATACTAATTTTACTTTTGTAGCATTTACAGTTTTTGAGTAGCAGTTACTTTAAAAACCAAGTAACCCTATTTTCCACCCCATATTTGAAGTCCTGAAAACCAAATTTTCAAAAAATGGTAAAACACGTATATCATTATTTCTGGAGTAGAAACCAAATACTAATTTTTACTCCTGTAGCATCTACAGTTTTCGAGTAGCAGTTACATTAAAAACCAAATAACCTTATTTTTCACCCCACATTTGAGGTCCTGGAAACCAAATTTTAAAAAAATGGTAAAACACGTATATCTTTATTTTTAGAATAGAAACTAAATACTAATTTTTACATCTGTGGTATTTACAGTTTTTGAGTAGCAGTTACTTTAAAAAACAAATAACCCTATTTTCCACCCCACATTTGAAGTCCTGGAGACCAAATTTTCAAAAAATGCTAAAACACGTATTTCATTATTTTTGGAGTAGAAACTAAATACTAATTTTTACTCCTGTAGCATTCACAGTTTTTGAGTAGCAGCTACTTTAAAAACCAAAAAACCCAATTTTCCAACCCACATTTGAGGTCCAGGAAACCGAATTTTCAAAAAATGGTGAAACACGTATCTTTTTATTTTTCAAGAAGAATCCATATACCAAATTTCAAAATCTCCTCATTTTTGGTTTTCGAGATATACATTGTTTTAGAAAAAAGTTTGTTTTCCAGTTTCTTCCCCTCAGGAGCAAAATTTTCAAAAATCCTTTCTTAGCGGATGCTTACGCAATAAAAGTAATATAAGTTCCAAATTTCACGTTCCTAGGATGAGGCGTTTGAGCTCGGCGTTGATTATCAGTCAGTCAGGACATGTTCTTTTATATATATAGATTTAAAAATATTATCTACATACATAATTTGCTATGTATGTATGTATGTTAGCAATTTCGCGTAACGCTATATATATATATATATATATATATATATATATATATATATGTCTTACATATTTATATCTTTTTTTGTTATATTTGATAAAAACAAAAAAGACCGTCATTTTTGACGGGATACTTCTAGTATATATATATATATATATATATATATATATATATATATATATATATATATATATATATATATATATATATACATATATATATATATATAAACTAAACAACCATTACGATTACGAATACTACTACTAATACAAAAAAAGGTCGCTACGAATAGTAAGTACAGCGGTTGATGTCGCAACCCTAGCGCGAGACAGCAGTCAGAAATAAATCGATAAGGAGATAAGGTGAAAACAAGCCAAGACAGTGAACTTATAGTTTGGTAAATAACCTTCGACATTCTTTTATTTTGTATTATCTAGATCAGCTTTATTTGTAGCCTTAGTGTATTGATCTGTAATTGTTTTAAAATACCGTAGCAAGTTTATAGAGAAAGGTTAAAGAAAGAAAGAGAAGTGTACCAGTAGAAAGTTACACAGCCTTGGATGCATTCTCAGTGATGTGATACATGCATTCGTACCTAACGGTGAAGGATAATTAGCAAATCAAATCAGATATATTCAGAGTGATAGAAGATAAAGAAAGAGAGAAAAGGACGTATAATAAAAAAGTAATAACTATGATTCTGGGAGTCACGCTGACTCGTTTCTGAAAATCTGCAACGTTTACGGATTAAGGTGAACACCAAAAGAACAGAAGAAAAACATTTCGATAAGCGAAAATTAATTTGCAAGATAAATTAGTGAACTTTAAATGGTGAGTAATTTAAACTTTTCGTAAGCACTCAATCTCAACATCTAAAAATAACATCCCAAGTATTGATTATTGCTGTTAACATTTTTAGAATAGGGTATAAACCCAGTGATGCTTTCCCAAAATTTTACCAGGGGGTTAGCATTCGCAGTGAATATTTTCTAACATTTTTTTTAAATATCAATATTCCCATTGAAATATTATTTGACAGAGTAGCAGACTAGCTGACGAATATTAAACTATCAGGAAAAAACAATTTATCGTTCATATTCACTTTTATTTTGTTTACTTATTGGAAAAGACACAACGTTATTTAAATAAAATTTCATATATTCATGATTTTCACTATATTCTTTCGAGCTGGATTTTTTTTTACACTGGTATCATCTGTCGAGTTATGTTTCCTCAACCAACTTGTTACGTGGGGAACTGCGTTCCAAGTGTTCCATGGGCGACCAATTAAGAAAAAGCATAGACAGAGGAGGCGGGAAGCAAATGCCTCCCAACTTTCGGGCGTCCATAACTTTTGGGCAATCAGGGGTACGATATAGAACAGGGCTGCCCAACCAGGCTATCGCGATCTATCAGTCGATCGCGACACGAATTTTGGTCGATCGTATACTAGTCTACTACAAACTAAAAATGTTAAATCCTGGAAAAAAAATTAAGCAAATTAAAAAATATGTTTGAAGTAGGAACGGGTGAAGTAAATTTTTTTTAAGAGTTTCCAAGGAGTAACTCAAATCTTTTTGTATCGAAGTATGTGTAAATATTTATAATAATTATCTATTAAAAATTATATGATTATTGAATTTAAAGATTTATGGCACCTAATTAAGTTGAGAAACTTAGACTTTCTTTTGAAGTTAAATTTATTTTGTGTACCTCTCATTTCAGTTACACAAACGACACTTAAATTACTGTCCTTCTTCGGAAATCAGAAATTCTTTAACAGATGTTCACCTCGATCAATGTTTAAGATTATCAGTGTCGTCATATAATCCCGATTTTGAAAAAATTGCTAAGTCAAACCAGTGCCAAAGTTCACATTAATATCTGTTTTTTTTAATTAAATATTTTTTTCTGAATTTTTTTTTATTTTATTATTCTTTTTGTACGTAATTTTTAAATTTTTAAATACAGTGAAATAAACTAAAATAATACTAATTGAAGATCTAATTTGTTTGGACATGGGTAGATCTCGAAGTAGTTAGATTAAAAAAAGTGGATCTTTAGTATAAAAAGGTTGGGCAGGCCTGATATAGAATCAAGAGCAAAATTTTGGTAATCGTGACTAGCCCACACAACCGACAATAAGATTATTTAAAAGTATTTTTTCTCTGATTAACGGGGGATTCGCACGAACCTTAGCATTCACATCAGGGGGTTCGTTCGAACCCCCAGGAAAGCACTACTGTATAAAGCCGTAAAAATTATAATTCAAAGTTCGTTCATTAAAAATTGTTATCAACTCTCATATTTCACATTTTGCCAAACAGTTAGTAGAATGATTATAAAATTTTCAATTCCAACATCATCATCACTACTTCTTAAGCCACGTTAGATTTTAACTGTTTGTGTTACTAATCATATTGCACACCAGCCAAATAAACCGTGTTTGCACACAGGAGGGCTTCAGCATCGATGGTACAGACAATGACGTCGACTACGGTAAGGTGCTCGTTTTCATACAAGAGAATCGTCTGCACCAGGTCGGTGCCACTGCCAACGTGGCCAGAAAGAAACTGGAAGCAGAAGGAAAATTGAAAAACCTCGACGATGCAGAAGAGAAAAACAAAACCATAGAAGCAAACAAAGAAAAAAACGAAGAAAATTTGAAAAAAGAAGAAGTCGAGAAAAAACCGAACCGAATGTCCAATCTTTTAAAACTCTACTCGAGAACTATTCAACTGACCAAAAGAAAAAATGATCCCAAAAAGGAAGACTCAGAAACTAAGCCAGAAGACAAAGAAGCAGCAAAAGAAAGCAGCGAAGTAACTCGAGATGATAAAGAAAAGCACGCCGAAAAAGAACAAGCAGAACAAACCAACACAACAGCAGAAAAAACTGAAGCAAAAGATGACTTGCCAGACAAAGATAAACCTTCATCTGAAAAATTAGGAGCAACTGAATCGACGTCTCCAGTCACAAGCCCAGAAAAAGACACTAGTCAACCGGACCAGAGCAGTCCAGGCAACAGCACGATAAGTTCACCGACATCAGAAGTAAAAGACCACCCAGACGAACAAGTTAAAAAAGACAAATTGAAAACATTTGGTTCCCTCTTCAGATTTTTCTCCAAGCCTCCAGCGAAGCAAACTAAGATAGATGGAGAAGATGAGAAGAGTCCCACGACGTCCGAAGCAGAAGTCACAGATGACGGGTCGACCACTCCCGCCACTGCTACTGTACCAACAATTGAAGACAACACGAACAATGACAATGACAAACTATCTACGAGTTCTGACCAAAAAATCAATGACCGTTCAGCTGAAAATTCAACAAACGCGACGTTATCTGGTAGCGATGAAGTGACTTCACCTCCATCGAACGGTTCAAAAAACGACAATGAAAACCCGGTCGATCTAGATATAAGCCAGCAAAAACCACAACAGGATAACCAGAGCACAATAAATAACATAATTGAAGAGGACGACAGATACCCCCTTCCGAAAAACAAAGAAGAAGCCTCTTCGTCTGGAGATACTGACAAGGGCGCTTCGGACAAACCAACAAAAAGGCCTTCTCTAGAACTAACTGTCGAAGATATTTTACCGGGGTCCAATACCCGTAAAACGTTATTTGAAGAATATTCCCCGTCGATCGAAGATGAATCACCTCAGCCGGACTTGGAAGAATCTAAAATAGAAGCAGATAAACACGAACAGTCTGAAAATGGATCCGAAAGTCTAACAAGCCACAATAACGTAAAAAATATACCTCAGAACGAACTTGATCAGCATTCTGACAATAACAAAGAAAAAGAAATTATTCAAACTACAGCCGAAGAAGTGCTAGATAAAACGAAAGATCATCCTAAAACCGTGGACTCAAAAGTGAAAGAGAAATTAGCAGAAAGTGACCAAGTTGAAGAGGACATAAAAAACCAAAAACCAGAGCAAACAGACAAAACTATGCTTGACAGTGACAAAACTAGCACCAGAAACCCAGTAAATGACAAAACTACCACTGAAGAGCCAGAAAGCGATAAAACTACTGCCAAAGAGCCAGACCACGACAAAACTAGCACTATAGAGTCAGAACATGACAAAACTAGCACTATAGAGCCAGACCACAACAAAACTAGCACTATAGAGCCAGACCACGACAAAACTAGCACTATAGAGTCAGACCATGACAAAACTAGCACTATAGAGCCAAACCATGACAAAACTAGTGCTAAGAAGCCAGAAAATGATAAAACTAGTGCTAAGGAGCCAGAAAATGATAAAACTAGCGCCAACGAACCAGAAAACAATAAAATTAGCAATAAAGAGCCAGAAAATGACAAAACCAGCGTTGATGAAATAGAAAACGAAAAAATTAGCACTAAAGAGCAAGAAAACAACAAAACTAGTGCTAAGGAGCTAGACAACGACAAAACTAGTGCTAAAGAACAAGATAACGACAAAGTTAATACTAAAGAACCAAAAAACGACAAAATTAATACTAAAGAGCCAGAAAACGACAAAACCAACACTAAAGAGCCTGAAAACGACAAAACTGTTGCTAAAAATCCGGAAAACGGCAAAACTAGCACTATAGAGCTAGACGACGACAACATTAGTGCTAAAGAGCCAGAAAAGGACAAAATTATTACTAAAAACTCAGAAAACGACGAAATTAACACTAAAGAGCCAGAAACCGAGAAAAATAACACAGAAGAGCCAAAAACTGATAAAACTAGTGCTAACAAGTCAGAAAATGATAAAACTAACGCCAACGAACCAGAAAACAATAAAACTAGCAATAAAGAGCCAGAAAATGATAAAACCAGCGTTGATGAAACAGAAAACAAAAAAATTAGCACTAAAGAGCAAGAAAACAACAAAACTAGTGCTAAGAAGCTAGACAACGACAACACTATTGTTAAAGAACCAGATAACGACAAAGTTAATACTAAAGAACCAGAAAACGACAAAATTAGCACTAAAGAGCCAGAAAACGACAAAACAAGTGCTAAAGAGCCCTACAACGAAAATAAAAAGAAAGGGCAAGAAGACAACAACACCAGCGTTAGTAAACTAGAGAACGACAAAACTAGTAATACAGTGACAGAGAAGCCCAGGAAATCAGTAACAGTTAAAGAGCCTCAAGTTTCAGTCACTTCTGCTCCAAAAGATAGCAAAAAAGGAAGTTTATCGGAGCTTACCAAACCATCAACTGGAAAAACCATTCCATTGAAAAAGGCTGGAGACAAAGAAAGCGAAAAAAACCTCTCAGCAAAAGAACTAAGAAGGCCAAGCGTGAGCAGAAATGACAAAACAAAATTAGACCATAAAATTACCACACCAGTAAATTTTAAAAATGTCGAAAAACGTAAAGATTCTTTGAAAAACAAAAACCAGGAAGCAGCTAAAAATTTAGAAAACATAAAAGAAGAGAAAGCACGCGAAAATAAATCAATAGGAACAAACGCAAGCAAACAAGTGGAAACCTCTGAACGGCCTGTAGGAACAATAGCACAAAAGGCAGAAAAGAGCTCCCTCGACCCTGATCAAACGAAAGACCATCGAGAATTCGACGAGGGAATCAAATATGTCACAGAAGCTCTGGACGATAGTGAAAATACAGGAGACAATAGAAAAGGAACTGAAGACGACGAAGCCTCATTAGTGACCATCGAAGAAGAGCCAATAATTCCGTTTAAAAAACCAAAGAAAGAAATCCTTGACATCGTCGAAGTGAACGACCATTTGATTATTCACACCGAAGTCTCAGATCCAACAGCTGATAATAGAAACGAGAACATAAAATCAGAAAAAGAAAGAAAACAACCAGCATTGCCATCTTCTATTAATGACCTTAAAATACCAGCAAAAGATGACCAAAAAAACAAATTGGCTGCCAAAAGAAAAGAAACTGACGCGACGGATCTAAAACTTGCTGAATCAGTTTCTAAAACAAAAAATGAAACAAAATCTAACAGAAGGCAGTCGATGCCAAGTAAATCCACCATAGAAAAGAAAACTAAACCAGCTTCGAACGTCCTGAAAATACCTGAAAAAAGAAGAACTTCTTGGTCACCTGGAAGGAAGAGCGAGAAAAATGAAGACACAAATTTCAATAAATCTCAAAGTGAGAACAAACCAACAAACGACTCAGCAGCAGGCATATCAGAAGCAAGCATTAATCAGCAAAAAGTAAAAACATTTTCAAAAAATGATCAATTCGAAAAAAGTATCACGCCAGCAGGAAGTGTTTCTGATCAAGACTCAGGTAAGGAAGATGAATGGTTCGACACAAAAAGTACTGTGTCAAACGTAAGCGAATGGTCAGATGCTAAAAGCCATATTTCAACAACTGACCAATACAAAGATCAGCCTGTTGCTACCAACAGACCTCGGCACGAATTGCCAAAAAAGCAAAGTGCTTTTATTGATCCAAGATCTACGTACTTAGATCATATCGACGAGCAAACAGATCTACCGTCCTGGAACTCCAAGATTCCAGTACGAACCAGAGACCACGTTACAGAAAAAGCTAATCATAATTCACCTTGGAATTTATCGGAAAATAAACAAAAATTGCCGTCAAAATCAAGCCCGGACAGAGACAAAAGGAGCAGAAGCATAAGCCCACCCAGACCAAAAGTGAACAGTAGAAGCTCAAGTTCAACGAGACGACGACCTCCAATGAAAGCTGTCTACCACAAACCACTTGACGTAGGTCAAATAGAATTTTCAAACATATCTTATTTGAAAATGGACAAACAGCACGCCCAAGCTATCAGAGCAATCAGACCAAAAATAGAGTCATCTCCTAACCAAATAACATCAAAGCATAGACTCAAAGAAAATCCTCAACAAGGGAGCAAGATATACAACTCAGAACTACAGCTTCCCACAATCAGACTTCCAGAAAAAAAGAAGCCTAACGTATCAACAGAATTACTCGACCGAAAACTAAAAAACGCGACCGTGCCTTACGTAAGTAATCGAAACAATACCAACAGTCCTACTAAGAGGCCAAGTCGATCACCTTTGAGAGAAACAAGAGGGCCCAAGAAGGTCTCACCCTCTCGCCGTATAAATGAGCCAACCCAGTGGCCAGGAGTTTATCAAAACGACCTACCAGTGAGAAATCATCTAAACCAAGGAAACCTCGATCCAAAAGGTTTCTGCCACTTGAACGTCTGTCCATCTCGCTGCACATGTCTCTCAAAATCGGCAGACGACCTCGTTGACTTTAGCAACGCTTCCTCAATTTTGAAGCTGACCTTTGTTCCTCCCAACAGGAAACCTGCTTGGAAGATCTGACGAGAAAGTACAAAACCGGCTGACAGCGAGTACAAATGGTATTAGACAAACTTGTATAAAACCACAAGGCATACAAGTGACGTCATCTTATAAGCGTGCAACACAACGCGCACATACACCCCCACTATTATTCGAAACCGATGAGTCATCCAGTATCGATTGATTTTCTTTTTTGCTCACTTGCTTTTAAAACAAGTTTTAATTAATTCAGCCCCTGCTGATACATCCAGTTTTGTTGCATTACCATCACACACGCACAACCATGGGCACGTTCAAACCAATGTTGGTATTACTATTTAACTCACAGCTTATTCAATTTAATGCAATCACATTAAAATCCTAGTAAGGTACACATTGGTACACCTGAGCAAAAAATCGAATAAGACAAAAAACTATTAGAACATAAATTATTACTTATCAACCAAATAATCTGCCCAAAATAATTTTAAAACTTTCCTTCTTCTGGGAGGAAGGCTAAGCCTTTCTACGGCGATATTTTTTGAAGTTTGGTGCATTTAATTTTGCTGTTATTACAACAATGATTTTTTTAATTTAAAAAAGTATTCAAGAAGATGCATCGAGCCAATGAAAAAATTCTGGATCGTACCAGTATTTCCTTATTTTGTTTATAAATAATAACTTTGAATTTCAACATGACAATATGTAAAAATTGAATTATTATCATAATTTATGCCGCCTTATTATTGTTTCAGTGGCTGAGGTTAGAATTATTTTTTTACTACAATGCTTCTGCATATCACAAATGCCTTACATGCATGTATTTTCCTTCAATGATCTTTCTATTTTCAATTTATTCGTTTATCCGATTGATTCAAAGGCAGGGATGAATTTCTATAGATTTGTTATTACTTTTGTATTTGCCTGGCAAGAATAATCTTTGGACTTCATACATATTAAATTATTCCACTGAATTATTGTCAACATCTTGAATCTATTATTAAACTATCCAATTCTTACCTTTTTTGTACTAAATAACTAGTAGACCCATACTATAAAACAAAATAGGATAGCACCATATGATATTATACACACATAACTATCCAATTCCATCGCTCTTCACATTACTAGACCCATCCAGATCGTTACTACTGGCAGATGTGTCGTTTTCAGTCATAAGATTTATTTTTTTTGTACAATTGGTTTGAAGATTTTAATTTGCCTTTTTAATTATTTTAGCTTTTTTATGTCTTTATTTAAAAATAAAAAAATCATCAATTGCAAATGCAACTGAAAGCTGTGGTTAAATTTTTTTAACAAGTAGATTTTGACATGACAAATAAAAAAGAATGTCAGTTCTCAAGGAATCATTAGTGTGCTTAAATTAGTTCGGACTCATCCCAGGAGCCAATAAGAAATTATCATAACAAGCATGTTTTGAGATTAAAGATGTTACGAAGCAAACACATTTGCAATTAGAATGCACAACATTAAATATTTCCTGGGTGTAAGAACAATTAAACAAAAAAAGTTGCTGGCCATGGTGAGTTTCCTATAGAACTAAATAAAGCGAGTTAACTTCTCATGTTGATCCGTTGATGGCTGAGCTTGTCAACGTTGAATATTGTTAAAACTGCTAAAGGCCAACGTTTTAGCACTTTTTCACAACCTTAAGTAACAATTAATGGAAATTCTGATGGTTCAACATCAGGATGTCAAACTTGTTCAATTCCAGTCTATAAGACATATTATTCAGCTTCTTGTTTTAAATAAATAAAAAGTCAAAATTTTTTATTGAATTTAATATTTTTCTTATGTATTTAAAACATTCATATATTTTAAATTATTACAAGATTACTACAGTAAGTTTTCCCTATAGTTACTTCGTCTATAAACTATAATATCAAGTTTTTAACTATGTGTTTTAATTCCCATCTAATAAATATAACGTGCAAATGTTTGTTCCCTAAGGAACATCAAATTTGTTTATAACGTCTCATTTTTTAAATAGTTGTTAAATTAACATGTACATAAATCATGAAAAGGATGACCTATGCATGAAAGTTTAAATATCTTAGTCAGGCGACTTTAGCTAAGCCAAGTTAAAAATAGATTGCTATTGAAAATCGGCTTTCAGGTCTAGAAAAACAAAATCTATTAACAATAATAATAATAATTTATTCATATAGCGCCAGGAAAGTCTGAGGCACTTACGAAGGTTCCTTCAGCATACAAGTTTTGTAATAACGAGTCTTAAGTTTGGATTTAAAAATATTGATGTTAGGAGAGACCCTAATACCCAGAGGTAGGGAGTTCCAAACGGCTGGGGCAGTGTGGCGGAAGCCAGGTATTGAAAGAATAATGGAGTAAAGAGAGTGTGCATCAATGAATCTAAGTAAAAATTATGATAGCAAAAAAGTTGAAGAAAAAAAAAGTACAATGACAGAAATAGACAAAGAAAATTCAAATTCTCAGGAAAACAGTAGCTGGCATTTGTAAGAAAGTTGGTTAAACAATTGAAGCACACGAGGATAAACAGATATGACTAGACCTTTTTTTATGTCTTGACAGTGATGGGTTTTAACTACTTTAAAAGTAGTTAACTACAATATTTACCAACTCATAAAAAAAGTAGTTAGTAACTATTTCCTAACTACTTTTAAAAGCAGTAGTTATTAACTACTTCTTAACTACTGCCTAGTAGTTAACTACTTTTAACATTTACCAAAAAAACCTTTTAACATTTGCCGTTAAATACAAATTAAATTAACCTGATTTTCAAGCTCTTGGTTCATCTCTTTTATGTATGTCAACAATTTTTACTTAATCAAATATTTTTTTGTTCGTCGTTCAAAAAAATTCAATTTGAACTGGGGAATTATCGTTGTTGTTAGTAGATATTCTTCATTTTCCAAAATAGGATCAAATCGTTTCTCTATACCATGTGAGAGTGCTTGTAAAAGAGGCTTGATTGTTTTATCTGAACAGGATGATATTTTTTTATGCCTATGATGGTTGGAATAATGTGACCAATGTATGACTCCTCACTTTGGACAAAGTTTTTTGGCCCCCCTGAGCCGGGGGAACGAAGTAGGGAGTCCAAACCTTCTTAACTTTCTTCCCCTGTATGAGAACTACCTGCTTGCCAAATTTCATCAAGATCGCTCCAGCGGTTCAGATTTCTATAAAGGACAAACTCACAGATTCACAAACATTCATTTATATATATATATATATATATATATATATATATATATATATATATATATATATATATATATATATATATATATATATATATATATATATATATATATATATATATATATATATATATATATATATATATATATAGATTATCCCTTGCTTCAACACTTGCCACAAGGTTTGAGGTATGATTACCACAGTGCTTATGAGAGAGTAAAAGAAGCACAGTGCCTATGAGGGAGTAAAAGAAACACATCATTAGAATTATCAATTGTATCTTGTTCACTTTCTATCAAATCTGCTATACCTTCACCCACTAGATCTTCATTATTTTCATACATATCATATACTGGCTCATCCACTTCAGTTTCATCATCTATAGAGTTTTTTTAGGCCACCAAAAAAGTAAAGTAGTTAAAAAATAGTTAACTACTGTAGTTAATAACTATTTAAAAAAATAGTTAACTGCTAGTTGTTAACTAGTTTAGCAAAAAGTAGTCATTAACTATTTCTTAACTACTGTAGAGTAGTTAATAACTAGCAGGTAACTATTTATAGTTAGTAACTACCCATCACTGTGTCTTGATATAAGAAGATACTGATATCTGGTGAGATGCTGTTGGTAAAAGTCAATACATACGCTAGAGAACTGCAATTCGACAACAGTGATGATCTGGATATGAGCCTGCTGAAAAGGTGGACGGCACACTGAAATGCCATCATATATCCAGGAGTTGAATAACAAGACGCAGGAAAAAAATCGAATGATCACACTGGTTCTACACACCTACATAACCTGAAGCCATTCTACCTCCCTGCTAACACATGCAGCAAGTAGACCGGGGCACCAAATTTTACCTCTACTACAACCATCATTGGTCAAGCTTAGTTTATTTTCTTACCAAAGTTAATACGTGATTCTAACACTTTTATTTAACTTCATCTGTTTGTTGTATGTTCAATGATTCATATTTTCAAATCATATTTTAGATCACAAGCCTTTATCCAATTAAGCTGAAACTTGGAATAGAAATGTATTATCTGTGACAATGGAATATTTTACTCAATTCGAGTTACAGAAATATTTACTAAAAATATAATTAAGAGTAAAATTTTTAATATGGGTGATATAAACCAAATATAATTAAAAATAAAATTTTTAATATGGGTGATATAAACCAAAGTCATTTACTTACGAAAATCATATATAGAAAAATTAAATAAAATTTACTTTAAGAAATGTATAACTGTTAAAATTTGCTTTATTGATATAATTTGGTAATTTTTTAGAGAAATGTATAAGAAATCTGTGTTTTTTCATATTTCTCTTTTATTAAAAAGTTTGGTCCTTAAAAATCGATTGTAAAAATCAAAGACTAAAAAGTTGATAATAATACTATTTAAAAAAAAGATTTTAAAAAACACAATTTTATTTAAATACTCTGAAAAGAATAAAATAAATTGTAAACCTAAAAGCACATGAAGCTTTCCTTTGCACTCAAACGGTCGCAACAATTGCGTCCCACGCTTTTATGTTTACAATTTATTTTATCCTTTTTAATGCGTTGAAATAAAGGCGTGTTTTTAAAAATCTTTTTTTAATAGTATTATTTCATAGTAAAATAAAATTCATTAAACGGTTAAATTTTCATTATTTTTCCTGTTTTTCACTCTATTCGACCATTAAAAGAAATCAAATGATATTCCATTTTAAATATCATTTTAAATAAAGATTGCTTGAATTCTGAGTTTATGTTTCAATATCATCAGTTTTTCAAAAATGCCAAGTTCTACTTTGAAGTGTCAATATAGGCAAAGCCTACTGTATAACAATTTATATGCAGAAAAATAAAATAATAAAATAAAATTTGGCTTTTTAAAAAATATATTTTATGCTGAAAACTTAAATCTTGAATAACAAAAATTTACTTGAAAATTCTTTTCAACTGATCATCAACATCATTGCCAGGAAAAAGAGGCCTCCCTGCATTGGCAAGCTCTGTTGAAAAATTATCAATGAGATGTCCTTCGATGTATTGATGTCGTAATGCAATTTTTCACAATAAATAGAAATTAAAAGTATACTACAGTTTTAATAAATGCAAAATTACAAACCGGCAAATATGCAGCCAGCGGACCACATGTCAATGGAAGTGGAGTACAGCTTGGCACCAAACAGAACATCAGGGGGTCTGTACCATAGGGTTACCACCTGTAATTTGTTTAATAAATTTCTATAAAAATATTAAATAACTAGAGATAGCTCGTCAAAAATGACAGATTTTTTTAAATCTTATTATATAATATTTATCGATTTCAGCCCATCCTCTTTTGATCTTTACGACTGACAATGTACAAATTCGTAATAACTTTTATTACACGCCTGTGCGCACTAATTTTAGCTGCTGACCACCGCGGCCGCAGCGTTATGCAAAATTGCTAACATATATACATACAGACATAGAAAATTATGCATGTTGATTGATATAACTAATAATAATAATACATAAAAACTTTTTAAAAAGCACGTTTCTCTTCTGCAGTAAAAAGACAAAAATGTGTGGCTATATAAAATTTGTTAACATACATACTAAGAGCTAAAAGTAAAATCCAATAACTATAAAAACGAGGGTTGCATAGTTTTATAATCTGGAAAGCAACTCCTGTTAACAAATTTCATACAGCCAGAGAATTAGCCAGCAGACTTTTATATAATCGATTTCGTTATAAGCAGGATTCGATATATGCGATTTCATTTTAAGCGGATTAAATTACCGATCTCGTAATAGGCGGAACAAGATTGGATGATGTGAAGTGATTCAAAGTTTGTTCACATATTCTCACCAGGACATACGGAGACACAGAGAAACAAGAAAGCAATATAAGAAAAAAGTGGTAAAAACAAAGACATTATTGCAATTTTAACATACACAAAATCAACATTAATTTTTAGTTATTTTTTAAACATGATCTTAAATCCTGGTTTGTCACTCAAACGTGATTTAGAACAGATTTAACTGGATGACCTTCCTAAAAAAAAACTACTCTTGGTCACACTTTATGATGAATTCCAGTTTTCAAAAATATTATTTGAAACAAATAATCGTTCAGTGAAACATCAATAAAATAACCTCAGCTGAATAACATCTGACCGGAATGCCAAAGGCTCGAGCAAGTCCAAAGTCTGCCAGTTTCAGCTCTCCGTTCTACAAGAAGTTAAAAAATTATTTTCATGAAAAATATTAAAACAAAACAAAAACATTAAATGGTCAAACTGAAAGAATGGTTGACAAACCATCAGACTGAAAGAAAAAAAACAAACTTTATTTATGAGAAGATTTTGAGGTTTCAAGTCCCTGTGTAGAACATTCCTACTATGACAAAACCCAAGTCCTCTCAGCAGTTGGAACATGAATGACTGTGAGAATATAAATAAAAAATTATTATTATTCAAGTATCAAAAATCAATTACATTAAATTGTAATAAACTAGCGGGGTTACCCAGCATTGCCTAGGCTCTTTTATCGTTTTCTCTCTTGCTCCCGTTTTTTTCCTGGCTCGCTTTCCCGCTTGCTTTCTTGTTCTTTTTCTTTCTTTCTCTCCCTCCTAACCTCTTTTTGCCCATAAAACGTGAAATAGATTTTCTAAATGTTGCTTGAAATCTTCAAACTTTGCTACGTAAACTAAATTTGAATTCTGATACTCAAAAACCTTTGATGTTTGTACATATGCACTTTTGGCCTGGAAAACTTTTTGGTCATAAAAAGTTAAATTTTTTTCTAAATTCTAAATTATTCTATCTTTTTGTACTCTTTAAGATCTACCTCCATGCTAAATTTCGTTAAAATTGGTCCAGCGGTTTGGATTTGCATAGAAAAAAACAAACAAACAAACAGACAATATATTGATATTGCAAACATTTATTTCACAAAAGAAATAACTAAAACAGAGTCACAAGATTTGAATAAAAACAGCAAACTGACAAATTGGAACAAACCACAGAAAATAGGACAAACGTTATGCATCCTTACTGATCAATACTGATCCTTACACACTTATGTGGACATACTTACATCCACATAAGAAAGCCTCTAAATATGTAGCACATAAATAACATGCCAAATCGAATTACTTACAACAACTTATCAACTGGAATAACAATTCAGTGATCACACAAGATAAACTTGGAAAAAAGAACCTTGGGTAACACCCGAAGTTATAAAAGCAGCCAAAGTCAAGCGCGAGGTCTGGGCTAAATACATCGCATCGGGGCGCGACTCTGCAGTTATTCTGCGAGAATCTCATCGAGAGGCTTGCAAGCGTGTAGCTAAAACAGTCAAGTCGGCAATTCTCACGTATGAGGAACAACTAGTCAGCGCTTCCAAATCCAATCCAAAACTTCTTCACTCACATGTCCGTAGCAAGCAGTTTGTCAAAGACGACATCAACTCTATTTAGACAGCCGACGGCACCATAACTGCGGACCGTGAAAAAATCTGTTCTTCACTCAATGACTATTTTCAATCTGTTTTTGTCATCAAACCTGAGGGCTACATGCCTGCTTTTACAGATCGCACCGAATCAATCTGCGATGTAAATGAAAATTGTTTTTCTGCAGCTATTCTTCAAAAAAGACTCTACAGCTTAGACAAAACTAAATCGATGGGTCTTGACGGTTTGCACCCACGCGTTCTCA
This sequence comes from Erpobdella octoculata, assembly GCA_963978895.1. Lineage (NCBI taxonomy): Eukaryota > Metazoa > Annelida > Clitellata > Hirudinida > Erpobdellidae > Erpobdella > Erpobdella octoculata. The sequence goes on from OZ022242.1 coordinate 15,480,788, forward strand.
GCAATTGCGCAGCTGCCTTTGCCACACCCCTGGCTCTCATCTACAAAATTCAACTTGTATCGCATAACAAAAACACAAATCCCAACTTTTGATTGAAAAATAAAAACTTGAACTTTATCATGACAATAAGTAAACTGCTAATTATAATTACATGAATTTAGGTTCAAATCCAAAGAAATACATTGTTAAAAATCCTAATAAACATCTGTACCCTGCATGTGAACCAGACGGTTAAAGGGCAGATTGCACATTTCAAACAAACCTTTGACCTTTTAAAAAACCCCGAGAAACCAACAATCTGACCTTGACAGTGTCTGGATCAACTTCTCCATTGCAGCTGTCAAAATATTTTTTCAAATCCTGATCCGAGTATTCAAAGACGAGGGTCAGCTTCTTCTCGCTGTGAAGAACGTCGCACAGTCTGAATGGTTTTATGAATGAACAATTAAATATTTACAACATTAACTTTGTAGACAAAAAATATGACAAATTACTTAGATTAATGGAAAATGTCTAAGAATTACAAACAGATGTTTTACTGTAATTAAACTTTATATGAAAGAAAAATTAGTAATTTTCGTTAATAAAATGTATTATCATTATTAATATTATAATGTATGATAAGCAACCTGACTATATTTTTATGGTTCAGCTCTTTCAAGAGGCAAATCTCTCTCAGTGCAGAACTCGGAACTCCCTGAAGAGTTAAATAAAAAAGCCATTATAAGTAACAAGATAGATAGAACATTTCAATATTATATAAATATCTTATTTAAAATATTGAAAAATTAACATAGGAATCTTCTTTACACGAATCAATCATAACATCTCATTGACTGTCTTAAGTTGAACTTGAGCAAATTTTTTAGAGAACTTTGAAATCAAGAATTATTGCTAACAGCTATATTAAAAATGTTCTCAGCCAAGCCAATTTACTTGAAACCCAAATCTAAATTATCATTACAAATGTAAATATTAAAAAAATTATTATAAACTGAAAAATAATAAATCCTAGTAAAGTGAAAAGTTAAAACAATATGTAGAACTAACGAACTAACCTCATCGTCATCATCCAGTCTGACTCGTTTGAGAGCAACAATTTCTTGTGTCTCGCGGTTTTTAGCTTTGAAAACAGTTCCATAGGTACCTAAAATTTAATTTCTCACAACTTTTTGAAAAGAAAACTAGCTGGCTATTATATAAAATTTATATTGTATAGATTTGTGACTCCGTTAATGGGCGCTCAATAAATCTGTTGTACATTTTTATTAAAAGTTCACTTTAGTAGCTTAATTCTTTGGCTTTCTTTCGTAATTTGTCAAATTCAAGTTGAGTGTAACCACTGTACCACATATTCAGCTTTTCAGTCTTTTTAAGCAGAAAAAAGGAGATGCAACCCAAGTGAATCTTTGCCAGACTTAATATAGCAAAAAAATTTACTTTAAATTTTTAATGTACTTAGCAAGTAATAATAATATACTATTAGCTTTTTTTAACTTTAGTGTTTAGTTAGCAATTATAATAAAAAATACAACTACCGTATGTCAAGTGTAAATAACAAAATTACTGTCTACCTTCCCCAATTTTTTCCAGCTTTTCGTATTTTTGCATCTTTAGTTTAGTGTTTAGTTAGAGATTTGGGCCAGCCGGCATAAATTTACATTAGAATCTAAGCAAAGAGGAAAAGTAGACTCGGATTAAAAAATCATTATTTCAGATTTTTGAAGTAAGAAAAATATGCAATTTAGTGATTGCTACTTTATATAGTTTTAATTAAAATTTTATTTTAAAAACTTTTGTATAAAAAACACTAGTCAGTGTCAGAATCGTCGATATATAAACAAGGAGCAGCTAGTCTATTACCCATAGATAACTATGCTATTACCCATTCTAAAGAAATAGCAGACGAGTAATAAAATGGCTAGTAATTAGCAAACAAAATATTTTATTTAGTTTAGCATTGGTGAAAGCCAACGGCAGCTTACTTTTGATGTGTCATAAAATAATTTAAGACAAAATAGCAATATAATTGTAAAAGACAGCAGTGATCCAAGTGTTTTAAGTCGTCACAGAAATACCTCAAATTCCAGAGGCCTCTTGCAGTTCCTACGGTTCTCCACTGTTACCAGAATCTATATCTCGAATTCTTTACGCGATAAAACAAATAAACATGAAATTTCAATTACAATTTGCTTTATTCAGGTAAAAGTTTCAAATAAAAAAGGCAATTTATAATACACCAATGCTTCTTCCTGCTTGACGCAACAGTCTTAGAAAAAAATAATTAAAATTTACATTTCTTTAATTTCTTGGCAGCTGACGTATTCGATGTTTCAGTTGTCTGCATCCAAACAGGAAGAGTTCGTTTCTTCTGGGTTGTCAGCCATTGGTCATCAGATTGGCTAGGCACATCTGATTGAGAAGCTAGCTCAGCCAAAAAACCACTATCACTAGTCTTAGATTCAGGCTGTGAATACGATCGAACAACTTTCTGATCTTGATTGGCGGTACTTTCAAGGGAAAGGGCACAGCCACCGAAGGTAGTTTTCCAATCATGCTTGAGACAAAACTCTTTAACGCAATCGATCAGCAACTGTCCGTACCTTCTGGCCTTTTCTTCGGCCACGTCCTCCATTGAGATAAGGTGTTCTAAGGTTGTTGGCCTATACATGAGTGTAAAATGTAGGTTCAAAAAAGAAATAATAAAATAAAAAAGCAAATCAGAAATAAAAAACTAGCATTCAAGAGTTTTTTAACAGCTATAAACATTTCCAATCAATATCATTATAACAATGCATTCACCTCTGCATAGAGATGCCATAAGTATCATCCTTATTATATTACCAGAACATAACAAAAGGCTACATTCTCACCTGAGTGTGGCAATATCTACTAGAACTTTATTACTGAAAATTGTGAAACTGCTGAGGTTTGTCTTCTCTACTACGTTGTCCCTGGCTGCAAGTAGCTCCTTGTACAACATACCCTATGCAAGTGAAAACATACTTTTCATGCTTCGTGCTAAATAATAACAGTAATTCAAATTGAAACATTTTAATTTGAATAAATACATTATAAATTAAATAACTATTAGAACAATTACCTTATAATTTTATTAATGACATTATAATTTCATTAATGACATTATAATTTAAATAATAATATCTTTCATTGGTAATAATTCATAATTGTTCAAGCGTTTCATTGATTGCTGACAACTTTTTTTGAATAACTGGTAATAACAATACAAGGAGTTTCAAAGGAAATGTTATTTTCAAGAAAAATGATTTTATATAGAAACATTGATCAAAGTTATTAATGTAAGATTCTAAGAACAAAAATAGATGGAGATAGAATCTCACTTTCAATTCCTCTTCCTTCGGATCGAGGACAACTTTTGGAGCTTCCGAGTTGGAAGAAGAAGGTTTGATGGGGTTTCTCAACCATGTGTCATTTGAGATCGATGGAACTGGTCTGTTCAGGAACATAAACAATGAAAACATTAAAAAATAATATCGTCTAATTTTGAGTTCATTCTAATACCTGAAAACAAACATATATAGCTACTATTATGCAACATGATAAGTAAGGCTGAACTGGATATTTGCTTCACAATATAAATAATGTTCAAGTTTATAGATGCATAGCCACTAGAGGACACTGTTTTGAGTTTAAAGAGGCTTTTTTATCTGGGCAGTTACATAAATGGCCATTGGGAATAAAATTCCTCGCAATAAAAATTTCTTACAAAATGCCTTTCTCAAAACATTAAACTATTACCTGCAAATTTTATAATTTTAGCTGAACATGTGATAACAAATTAGGTTAATATTAGTTTGAAAAACTCATTTGAATAAAAAAAACTAGACAAGCTCAAGGAACCTTGATAAAGCAGCAGATCTTTCTCTTTGTCTCCTGTCGGTTTCTTCAAATTCAGAAAGGTCTTTGTTCATTGGCAGTAGCAGCCGATCGCTTGTGTCATACTTAAATCTATCCAACCAGGTGCTGGCTTTCTGGGTCAAGTTGACAATGGCACCAAAAGACTTTGGCATTACCTTTTCTATTAAGTAACCTTTACTGAGTAACAACTGACCTACATTACAAAAAACAATAAAAAAATATTTTTAAATATATTGTATTAACATATAATTAAAAAAAGACAAATACTACATTATTTAAGTTTTTTACAAAAAATGACAACCACACTAAATAAAAAAAAATCAAAGTAAAATAAAAAAATGTATAATGACCCAGTGCTCTCCACCACTCTTTACTTCGATCTTTCCTCTTTCCATAGAGGCTACGATCGGATACCCGCTTCGATATGGTTCGGATCCTTTCCTCTTGCGAGCCCCTGAGAAAGGATATGCAAGTAACCAGACCATAACGTCCATCAAGCGCCTGCACCAGTGAAATTATAATTAATTTAATTATAACTAACAGGTTTTTTTGTATTAATATTTAATGCTATAATCATTTTCTAATTTTCATCCTAGAACATAATTATAATCAAAGCCACAATCATTACCTGAACACATCCAAGAAGGTCAATGGCTTCTTCAGAATAATCTCTGATGCCATTGTCACGACAACTCGAATTGGACATTTTTTTATTTGAGTTTCTCAAGCTGCAATTTGAAAACAAACTCCCCTATAATACAACAAGAAACATGATTTGCAGGATAATCCACAGCTTAGCTGTTCAGTATATTACAATAACATGATTCACCAAGTGGTCTTTCTTTCTTAGATAGTCAATTGTTTCAAAATATCATTTCACAAAACATAATAATAATAAAGTTAAATATAAATAATAATATTCAACACACACGACAATGCCTAATAATATCCCAGTAAGTAAGTATGTAAGTATACCATTTCGTGCAGTTGTCACAGCAGTCCTGTTTCGGATCAACGTCAGATAATTTCTTCCCCTCGAAATGCTCCAAAATAGACCTGCACGTAAATCATATTTAATATAATAGCCCACGTCTGTGTAAGACGTTTTTGTGTGACGATCTGCTATCTATGGTAAATTAATTTATATATGACATTAATAAATAATTATATAAATAAATTTTTTTATATAATTTAAGTAAGGTAAATATTTTTTAATAATAATTTATTTAATAATAAAAGTTATTTCGCAATTGTATACTGTCAGCTTTAAAGATAAAAAAAAGTGGTGCTGCAATCGTAAAATAATAAAAAATGAAATTTAAAAAAAAATCCGTCATTTTAGACGGGATATCTCTGTATTATATCCTTATATAATAGCCCACGACTGTGTAAGACGTTTTTGCGTGACGTTTTGTTATCTATGGCAAATAAATTTATATATAATAAATAATTATAAAAATAAATTTTGTAAATATTTTTTTATAATTAATTAAATAAATAAATTTTGTAAATATTTTTTTATAATTAATTAAATAAATAAATTTTGTAAATATTTTTTTATAATTAAATAAATTTTTATATAATTAAATAAATTAAAAAACATTTACCTTACTTGAAACTGAATTTATTTATTATTTTATTAGTTTAACCAAAAAGAGGTTCACAAATGACCACTAACACAAATTGGTGAACGAAAACATTAAAGTGATCAGTATTAGTTAGGAATAGCAAAATGATTTAACCACCATGCATAGATGAAATATATATAATTCAATTAAATTATCAGAAACTTCTTCAAATCGGCATCAGAAACGCAGGACTTAAAACGACTATGAGTTGTGGAGTTAACAATATGTGGAGCTAAGGAGTTCCAAGGTTTCACGACCCGGCTGGTGAAGAAATGGAGCCTGTGAGTGGTGGAGCATTTTTTTGGCGTAGACGAAGGGTGTGACCACGAGTGTGAGACAGCAGGAAATTAGGGAATTCAGGGATGATGCAGTGAGTGAAACTGTATAGTATTTTGTGACAAAGGCATAAATCGTGGATAAGTCGTCGATGTTCCAGTGTCTTTAAACCAAATTTTTGAAGTCTTATCATATAAGGTAGAGTTCGTAATCCTGGTATGGCCCTTGTGAAAAATCTTTGAACTTGCTCAATCTTTGTTATAAACTGCTTGTTATGTGGGCTCCAAACCAGAGAACAATATTCAAGAATTGGACGAACATATGTGCAATAAGCTTTGGTCAATATTAGCTTGTCCCTTGAACGAAAGCATTTGAAGATTAGGCGTGTTCTAACAAAGGCCTTGTGAATGATTTGGTTGATATGGGCTTTGAAGTTGAGTTCACTGTCGACGATGACACCTAGGTCGCGTACATTGTCTTAAATTACTTAAATTAATTCAATATATAAAAAAATATTAATATTTTAGTCTATCCTTTTTCCTTTCATTTGTTTTGGAGTGCATACGAACGATAAAAGAATTTTTTAATTGTAATGTTAATGTTATAAATAACAAAATAATTAACTTATATTAATCCAAAAAATATATCCAATGTTCATCGTAATGTTAAAACATCCGTCCTTGGGACGGGCAAAACCACTAGTTTTGTAATAATAACAAAACTATTTTTTTATTCAGCTTCATACTTATCATTGTTTTTCCCATCATTACCACACCCTCATCATCATCATTGTCACACACTTTAATATCATCATTATCGCCCATCATTATCATCACCACATCACAATCATAACCTTCTTCGGCAATTTTCAGTCTCAAGATATTGAGCCAACTTCTGGTGCATGTTGAGCTTGTGTTGTTGTAATTGTTCGTTTCCAATTTTCAAGATGTGACCTCTAAAAGTGAAGAGCAATATAATTAATTAAAAGAAACTTTCAACCATCTCATTTGAGTATTAAACACACACACAAAAACAAAATGTTACATTTCAACACATTTCAAAATCATAAATTAAAAAAAATTCTTAGCCCATCCAGACAGACTGGGATATAAAAGTTATTCTACCACACCCACAACACCAACCAACCGATTCCTGTTAAAGTCTGAAGCGGAAAAGAAAGTGGTGCACTTGCTTTGCAGCCCATCTCGTCCTGCCCTTCCTATTTCCTGATAATATCTTTCCAGGTCAGATGGGGCTGAGGTTGCATGATGATGGAAAAACCAAATAAAATAAATAATCATAAGTTCATTATTTAGTAAATATTTAACACTAAAAACAATTAAATCATAAGAAAATAAATAATAATAATAATATAAGATAATTTTATGTAATGTTGCTAATTTAAATTTTTGAATCCATAAAAATCCAACTGCATAAAATATTTGTTCACTTTTTACAAATTGAATATCAACAACCTTATTAATATTAATAACCTTAATATGAATAATTATAATTTGAATGCAATTAGCCTTTAAAACAAATAATAATTTAAACATTATTCACCTCCATAATGAATAACTAGTGGTTTTGCCCGTCCCAAGGACGGATGTTTTAAAATTACGATGTACTTTGGATACATTTTAGAAAAAATAGTCAACAAAACCAAAATGACATTTGATAACCATAAAATTTTTTTTGTATTTATAAGCAAATTTAATAAAAAATTTTATTGTGTTTAAATTTTCAATTTACACAAAGTATTTCATATAAATTCAAAGGATGTGAAAATTAAAGAGTGCAATAATTAGTTATTATGCGCGCAATAAATTCTTACATGAACATCGATATCGTCTATACGATTAATTACGTAAGCGTGACAGAATCAGTGAGTGAGTGACGTGGGCTACTATAATATAAATAATTATTTAAACATTATTAACTTCCGTAATTAATAATAATTATTTAAACATTATTAATCTCCATAATTAATACTGATTATTTAAAATTATTAACCTCCATAATGAATAATAATTTTTTAAACATTATTAACCTCCCTAATTAATATGAATTATTTAAAAATTATTAACCTCCATAATGAATAATAATTATTTAAACATTATTAATCACCATAATTAATACTAATTATTTAAACATTATTAACCTCCATAATGAATAATAATTATTTAAACATTATTAATCTCCATAATTAATATGAATTATTTAAACATTATTAACCTCCCTAATTAATATGAATTATTTAAAAATTATTAACCTCCCTAATTAATATTAATTATTTAAACATTATTAACCTCCATAATGAATAACCCTCCTGACATCAGGTTTGTTGATTCCCATACCAAAAGCAACAGTGGCAACAATGATCTGAACAAATTAGGTGCAAATAAATTATCAAATGTTAATTTAAAGAATTATTATATAACAACCATCATAATATAATATCTCTTACATACCTTGATCTTGTCGTTAGCAAAGTCATTGTGGTTTCTTTTCCTGGCACCAACTGGTAGACCAGCATGGTACAATCCGCAGAGAAGACCTAGTCCTGTTGGAAATGTCAGGTGTTTAGAAGTTGTGTTATATAGATGAGAGCATCAAAAGTTAAAACAAGATAGTTATATCATGTGTTTATAAATTCAGGCAACAATGGTGATCAGTATAACCATTGCAGTTTAAGTAAGCGGCGGAACTTGCTACTTTGCTATAATATTAATATTAATAATAATAATAAAATTAATACACGAGCCCGCATATTAATGTTATAAAAACGGGATGAATAAGGCTTTATTACCTGTTATTAACATTGTCTAAATTCTCACACTCTTATTTATTTCAAATCGATACATTGCCCACAGTAATTTAAATGTAATTATTTACAGATTTACTTTTATTGGGTTGATTATCTATAATAGATTTCTGTTCGGGCCGGGTGGATTGGGCCTTCATTTTTTCACCAAGTATAGGACCTATAAAAACAAGCCAGACTGGGTCTAAAAATGTGACCTATGAAATGGACCGGGCCACGACAAATTGGTCATGCAGTACTCTAATCTATAACCAATATTCTATTAGTATTATAAATGAAAAGAACATCACTGAAAATCAAAACAGTAAATAATTTAGTATCAAAAATAAATAACAGGGAAGGACTGACTTATTATTTCTGCCCGTAAAAGGATTTATTAGATTATAGGATCAGGCCAGGATCAAGCCAACAAGCACCAGATCAGGTGGAGTTTCAGATGGTAAGGATTGAAAAAAAATCTGCCCCTTAGAGCTCTAATACATATAATGACACTAATCCCAGCCAAACTCATTTACTATTTCACTATCCCTCCTACTTACCCTTGACAGCAGATTCAACCAGTTCGGCCAACTTTTTGGTGGGACAATAAATAATGGTTGGTTCGTTGAAAAACGATGATGACGTAGATGGAGATGAAGAAAGAGGTGAAGATAATTCCATCTTAAGGTCATCCTCCATGCTGGACGATTTCTTCAGGCACTTCAAGTACAAATTCGGTCGGTCGAATCCGGTACAAGTGTGGACTGGATTCTTCAACTTCAGTGATCTACAGATATCAACCTTGACTTCTGGGGTTGCAGTAGCAGTTAAAGCCATCACAGGGACCTATTAAAGAATGATAAAGTTCAGATATAGCAAGGTACAGTTGCATAGTTTTTGACTTGTATGCTCTGGATGCCTGGTTCCATTCCAGAGTGGAAAATCTCCACATCACGTAAATCCCACGGGCAATAAGTTAACTATATTAAAAAAATCACCCTTACATCCACCCAAGGTGGTCAAATGAGTGTTTTGGCCGGAGACAGAGCTGGCAAGGTGCTGATTAATCAACAATAACCTTATCAAATTTTATCTTTTTAATGAGAAATCCTGTATTCTCGCAAAAACAATTAAAAATAAATTAATAAACTAATTTACAAATCTATGGACAAAAGAAAGATAAAAAAGAAATATAGAAGCAGTAAAACAAGCACATACAAGTACATACGTTACTGAAGATGTTTCTCAAAGAGCCCAACTTCCTGTAGCTGGCCCTGAACTCGTGACCCCACTGAGATATGCAATGTGCCTCATCGATTGCAATCAGATCAATTTCTGATCATGTTGTCAATGGAAATGAATTAAAATCAAAGCATAAGTGGAAATCATGATTTAAATGCTAAATTAAATAATTAAACATTATTAACCTCCATAATTAATAATAATCATTTAAACATTATTAACCTCTATAATTAATAATAATTATTTAAACATTATTAACCTCCATAATTAATATTATTTATTTAAACCTTTTCAACCCCCATAATGAATAATAATTATTTAAAAATTATTAACCTTAATAAACAATAAACAAAAACTACACTAATAATTATTTCAGTTATGATAATGATGACTAACGGAGCGAATTTTTAATCTTCTCCAAGAGATCTTTTGCAGCAACAGCATACTCTGGTGTAAGATAGACCACCCTGTACTGGCCCCTTTAAAATTAATTTTTTTCGTTAACTTTTATAAAATAAAATTGATTAATTTAGTGATATTATTAATAAATAAATAAATGGTTATATACTGCCTGAAATTGCAAACAATTTGAAAGTTCCGACCTAAGAATATCTCTAATGATTTCTTTATTGTCCTGTGTTGAACAGAGGAGACAGCTTCTTATGTTGACTGCCCTGTTTTTATGAAAAATCAATAACTTTTATAATTGCTATTCTAAAATGACCACAAAAGTTCAGAAGCACACAAACAAGAAAATAATGAAATTGGTGCTGAAGTACTTTTCCAGATGTCATGTTTGTTTGATTATATTATTATTATTTACCACCATCATCATCACATAACCACCATTATCATTATCATCATCATCACATAACCACCATCATCATTATCATCATCACCTCACTTCAAATTCATCACTTGATCTTCCATCAATGAAATCAAAGGAGAAACCACAAGGGTGATCCCACCAGAAAAGACAGAAGGAAATTGAAAACAGATGCTCTTTCCGTAACCTTAGAAAAAAATAAAAAAATAATAAAAAAAATCATTTGTTAAACTATATATATATAGAATATAGAAACTGCAACTTGTCAAGTATAATTATTAATATTATTATTACTATTGGTTTCTTTTCACTTGTGATTGTTTTGATTATAATGAAGCTGTGTACGAGCACAAACAAATCTTAACAAAGCTTCTAACAGGAATATAAACAAACCTAGTTTATTTATAAATTAGAATGACCAACAACCTGTAGACATGACAACACAGTTGTCCCTCTTCTGGTTGAGCACAGCATCAATGATTCGCCACTGCATCCTGAAAATCATTATGAAGACTTATAAATTCAAGAAAGTAGTAAGGATAAGCAGAAAAAAATCTATCTTGATATTTTTGTATTTCTATTAACACTATTACCAATTTAGTAAATATCTTTATAATTTATTCATTAAAACATTTCTGAACAGTTTTGGGGGTTCTAACACCAAATCTCTCCAAGCGGAGCATGTCTTAAAGTACAGCAAAAAAAAAATATTTCCAGAGACAAGGTGTCCGGGTAAGATTGCTCCAAGTGAGAAACTGTTATTTGAAGCTCAATGTGAGGAAACATCCAACATTGTCCTATCAACACACACACACACACACACAAACACACACATATATAATTATGCTTATGATAATACTAACGGCCTGAATCTGGAATGCCCGAAATACTTCTTGAGAATGTCAAGGTACTTTTTGTCCTGCGGCTGATTGATTGAATCTAAAAATATGAAATCAACTACTAAATGCATGTTAAAAGATTTTCAAAACATATAGAAGATATGACCTTTTTTCAAGAAGATCAATTTCAATTTATGTAGCGGTTTTTACGACAAGGTATTCAAAAGCGCTCGGCCACAAATTGACTGAAATGGAAGGTTTTCAGGTTTTGGCAGAAAGAAATGAGGGACAAAGTGAATGAAGGTGAGAGAGAAAACAACAGAAAAGAGCCAGACTAAGAAAAAGAGTGTTTGGCCAAAGAATTTTTTACAGAGAAAGTAATTGAGCGATTAACAGTAGAAGATCTTAAACCTAAGTTATGGGGGGAGGTTATAACAAGATCCTTCAAATAAGATGGAGAAGTGTAATTTTTAATTTAAATATAATAAGAACAACAAGAGAAGGAGAAATATGAGAGAATCGAGAAGTGTGTGAAAGTAAACGAGTAGCAGAATTAAAGGGTTTAGTAAGTGGAGAAAGAACAGAGGCAGATAAATAATTAGTGAAAGGAAGGGGGATCAAACCGGATGAGTTTGGTTTCTCAAATTTAGTGTTTAATTTATATGTTTTAACCTATACTTTTGGCTATGATTTATTCATTCAAAAAATTAATTTATGTTACAGTTTTATGCAGACTAGTATATTTGGCCTTCTTTTGAGTGAAGTGCTGTATGTCACAATCCAGGCATGATTAGGTCCACTATAAAAAAAAAAGTTGTTGTATAAACACACAAGCTAAGCTCATGGCTGCTACTGTAGAAATAAAGTGCTTTGGAAACAGTGCCCATACTATGCATTATACACCAACATTACTAGATGACATAACACTGGTACAATCGTAAGCTTTTGTCCCATGCCACTTTTATATTTAACCCAAGCTGCCTCAAAGACAAAAAATAGCACCTTCTATTGGTTGGCCAATAGTACAAACAAAATAACAAAAATCCATTAATTGCATGAACTTTTTATTAGAAATTGTATTGTCTCATTTATCAGCGATGATTGAGAATAAACTTCTTCATGCCTGTGTTATTCTTCAATGTTTTGAAAAGTTCTCCCTTAATGTACTCTGCAGCAATAGCAATAGTGTTCTGACAATGTAACTGTCTGTAAAAGGCTAAATGACTTGGATATTTTTTCACAATGGAAGGGGGGTCTAGACCCCCAGAACTCCCCTCGGAGAGAGGGTAGTATCAAGAAGACCATAATAGAATAAAATTTACAGAAACATGTAAAGAAAGTCTCCATGCTGCAGATAGATAACACAAAATGACAAAACAGACTAAGTACTACAAGTGCCTTGACATTAATTAATTCAACAATGATTACCGTTCAAGCCTTCTTCTTCAAGAGCTTTAGCAGCCATTTCATCTATTTTCTGTTGGTATTGAAAATGAATATTAGCTTTATAAAAAGTGGTTGTCAATTTTTTTTTACATTCATCACAAGCACAAAAGTTCCCAGCTCAAAACATCTGCTAACCTCTAAAGTGGCCTCATCAAATTCATCGTCATCCAAATCAGCTTGTTGGAAATCTTCAATTCCTTCCGTGTAGTCGTCCGTATCGTCATCTTCAGTCATGTTGCTCAGATTTCTTTGGTCATTTTCATCATCAGTTGTTTCGTCTTCGTCGACTCTTCTACTTATTATTGCAGGTACTGTTTCAGCTCTACTTGATCTGAGCTCACTATCCTCCTGAACTATGCCCTGATCTGAGCATGTATTTAAAAAGTTTTCTATTTTGGTCGTAATGTTCTCATAATCCTTTGCCATGTCATTTAATTTAAATAACTGAAGGGTTTCTTCTTCCTTTTTCCAGCGGCAGTCATTCATCCTAACCTTAACTTTTGACAACTTTTCCAAAAAGTCGCTTGCTGTAGCTTCCAGTTTTTCAATGCTTTGGAACATTTTAGCAATGTAAAATTGTAAAAGACAAGCAATGTGACACTTTTCATCAAAACCTCAAAATGTTATTTTTCATAATGACATAAAGTACTTATCGCGCCGGTTTATCAATTTTTTATTGCTAAAAGTAAAATTATAAAGTAAAAAATATTTTTCTCAATAAGAGGTGCGGATATATTTTCACATGTCTTTAATAATTAAAATTTGTTTTTCTATAAAAACAATTACAGTATTTAATGAATTGCTTTTGCTTGCGTAGCTCGCCTCAGTGGATTTGATTTTATGAGCAAATTCTTCACACTTAGCTAAACTGACTAAGTCAGTTATGAAGGTGCAGTATTTTGGGTGATTTTGACATATTCCACTAAACTCACTATAGTCTTATCATTGATGTAAGCAGCCTTACCAGTTGACATAGGCGGCGATTCAGCGAAATCTTGGGGGTGGGGGGGCAAAGATTTTTTAAATTCAACCTAGAGAATCTTCAAACTCAAATGACCATATTTATTTTTTGAACTCAACTGGCAAAGACCTGAACGGGCCAACTTTTTGAAGCCCGATCCGGCCCATTAGTAACTCGGTCCAGCCGTTTATAAAGCACAAAATCCCAGGTCCGATCTTGTTGTTTTTTAAAAGAACAAATTCCCAGGGCTCAGCACAATAAAAATCAGTAGAATAAAACTTTACTTTACAATGCATATTTTTAATTACTAACGCCTGTCGCCCCTCGGCATTAAAAATCCTTATAGGTACACATATTAAAAAGCTGATGACTGAGGAGATCTCGAGAGAGTAGTCGTAGCTACTTTTCCGAATACTTCTCCAAAATTGCCATGACTATTTTTTAAGTAAAAACTTTTTTGAAAATCATTGGGGAGAAATTCCCCCTGCCCCTGCAAATGACGCCCCTGGTCAGAATGCGCCCACGACCACAAATAAATTGTGTCCCTCTCCTAAATTTTTTAATCAGTATAAATTTTTATTCGAAAAACTAAAGATCAACGCAGCATGCCAGGAACGTTATTTTAGCAAAACCTTGTTGAATGGGCTCACACGTTCCAATTTGTTTTCTCATAATGCTTAACTTTTTTTAAAAATAGCTGGTGAACGGGGGATAGTCGTAGTAACTGCCCTACCAAAATAACTGATGACTCGGGGATAAGGGGCTAGTCGCAATTACTTTTTCCAAAAACATCTACACTTTTTTTTGGTCCAAATAGCTGATGACCGGGAAAAGTAGTCGTAAGTATATTTTAATAAAAAAATCAAAACAATTTTCCCCTTATCTACCAATTACTAGAGTAAGGCAGTTGTTGCAGTTAGCGTAATGTAACGAAACGTTTTGCAAAAATGGTTTGTAATATTATAGAACATTCGGGCAGCGATTTTCAATGTTGAGTTGGTGCATCACAGTTTTTACACACTTTTACTTAACTTGACTTCTCTGTCTGTCGTCAAATTTTGCAATCGATTTTAAACTAACTTCCCGATGAGCTAGAGACTTCACAATTTAAACATACCTCCAAAATTTAATTAAATAATTATTTGTGATATTTTCGTCAAACTATTTATTGTCTATGCTAATATGTTTGTTGTTTATGTAGTAAAAAATATAAAAGTGTGTTTTTAAAAAACTTTGTTTTTGCTTCACTTGTTACTTTTATTTAGGGCTCAGTTTTTACACACTTTTACTTAACTTGACTTCTCTGTCTGTCGATCTGTAGTCAAAATTTGCAATCGATTTTTAACTAACTTCCCGATGAGCTAGAGATTTCAAAATTTAAACATACCTCCAAACTGATTAACAATGCATTCTATCAAATTTTCGGATCGATTGGACAAAATTTAATCAAATAATTATTTGTGATATTTTCGTCGAACTATTTATTGTCTATGCTAATATACTCGTTGATTATGTAACAAAATGTAGCCTACACAATCGATTATATAAAAGTGTGTTTTTAAAAAACTTTATTTTTTGATTCACTTGTTTTCACTCTGTTAACTTAAAATTACAGCCACTATTTGATTATTTACACTGTAAATGAGCTTTAAATTTTACAGCTTCCTGAAGATTCTTTGTATGTTCGTGCAATGTATGTTTTTCAGCTGAAGTTGTCAGTTGACACTAGTTGACACTAGTAGTGATGTAACATTTCCGGAAATGTTCCCATCGGAAACTTTCAGGATATATTTTATAAAGTTTCCTGAAGATTTTCCAGTATGAAAAAATCGATTGCGAAATAAATTGAATTTGAATATTTTTTTAAAAGGTGCTTATAACTGCAAAATAATGACTTGATTCATATATATTGGTAGTGTAAATTTTCATTGCGGATTAAATATTTATCCTCTTCGCTAAATCAATCAGACGACTCCTAAAATGTCTGCTCTGCTTTACTACGAATGAACTTCAGTGCCTCTGGAGCAACAGATATTAAATTAATTTATGTTACTTTCTGTTTCTGTCTCAGTGATGACATCAGAAATAGGTTGAAGCGAATGGTTAATAACCCCAGTTGCAACCCAAAAACATGAATCCAACACTCTTTTTTTCAAGTGCGTAAAAGCTGGAATTTCTAGATATTTGAAAACAATTAAATTAAAATAAATTTTATTGAAATTTTTTTTAAATTTTCCACCAAGTGGAAAGAATCAAATTTGTCGCCGGAGTTTCAGTCTCGTACTCAATATAAAAATTTGTTAAAATTTTTGTCTCCAAAATTTGAAATAAAATTAAATTGCGTTAACTATTTATACTTTTTTTTACGTAAAGCTCAATGTTATGTTTACAATGATTTGTTGATTATTAATAAATAGTGTGTCTGCACTGAACCTAAATTCAAACTTTTGTGCCAAAATATAATCAGCAAAATTTTGAAACTATATCCCTCTAGCGGTGTCAATACAAGCTGAGTTACTCACAATTAACTATAGCAGTTTTTTTTTAAATTAAAATTGTTAGATAAAAATAACCAATCTCAATATTAAAACATTTTTGAGTTGTCTTCGGAACAGTTTAAGTGTGCTATTGCAAGGATGAAAATGCAAAAAACATGGACATCAGCTAAAAACAGTATTTTTGATTTAGGTTTTTTAAGTTTCTTTTTATAAACCAAAATTGTATTGATTTTGTTTTTTGATTTTTGTTTGAAAAGGTTCATGAAAGCAGCTTACCTTGAAGCAGATGCTTAGCTAGGGGGGCAGGAAAGACACGTAATTTTTTTTTACTCAAATTTAATCTCTAAGCACAAAACTGTCTGCTGGTTTTGAAAACACTTGAAGTTGTAAGAGGGATTTGAAATATTTTGTAAAAAAAATTTTGTTCTCTAAAACACTTTTCTTTAAGAACCTGGAAAAAGCTTATTATAACAAAAATGTTATTATTGAATTTAACAGCATACTTGTTTAGTATGTAATGTTTTGCACTTTTAAGAGCATACAAATTTGATTTAATGTTTTTTGTTTTTCAAACCATCTTTTTATAACTGAATCGCAATAAAATTTAAATTCATAATTATATGTTCTGTTATTTATTTCTAACTATTTCACCAGTGGCAACGATAAACAACAATCAAATTTATAGAAAAAAATAGAAATGTTCCAGTGGGGTCACGTGGCCCGTTCGAAATGTTGTTAATGTCAAAAGGTCGAGCGAACAATGACGTCATTCAATCCGATTTCGAGGCTTCTTGAGTGCGTAAGTTTTTTCTGGAAAATTGTGGAAAGAAATTAATGTACTCATTTCCATATGCTGTTATGAAAACATGACCGTGTCAGGTCTCTTATCGTCCGTCCAAACAAATATAACGTTGCTTCACAAATTAAAACATTAATGATCTTGGCTATATTTTGTCATATTTATGTGGCATTGAATACTGAGTAACCGTTGTTTAATTCTTCCCTACACCTTTCTGGTTCTTTAAAAAGATAACAAGACGTTCTCTTTCGTAAGCCCAAAAATGATTAAAATATTAACAAAATCTGACAATCAGGTTGAAGAGAAATGTCTTGTTCATCATTAGACAACAGTTTCAAAATTGTAAATTAATAATATGCTTAAAAAAGAAATTGAATAATATTGGCTGACCCCAATCCTGCAAAGCAGATGTTCCTTCTTTTTTATTAGACTTTTTTCGCATGTACTCACAGCTTCCAGCTGGTCACAGAGACTAGAGTAAGCCTCCTGGCAATCTTTCACGACACAGAGAAGATCAACAATCGCTTGGTGGTTGCACAATCCCGGTATCGATTCCTGTCAAAAATGAATTTTAACTAATCATTTATGTTTTCATTTTCTTATTGTTTTATTAGTCTAATTTTAGGACCTCGATTAGGCATCAACTTTATGGCAAACTGGAAAACTAATATGCTGGTCATGGTTACTGGCAAAACTATTCAACTTCCACCGAGAGCAACATTTCCTTATCAACGCTTCACCACTTGACTTACCTTAACGCTCCCACCCAGGCTTTTGCAACATAAAGCAAAAATTAGTAAAATCACACAAATATCAATTAGACACGAAAGTCAAGTATCACTACTGTGACTGACACGTTGCATGACGTCGAATCTGTGAATGAGACAGTTCAGGTGTTTGTCTTGATCTCTTAGATGACGTTCTAACATATCAATCTGATAGCCGGGCTTGACGACATCTGGATCGTACTGCAGAAATATTTTTATAACTTTTAATTTTTGAAGAAATACTTGTATAAGAAATACATTTATAAGAAATGTTTTTTTATTAAAAATACTTTTAAAAGCTTTATTTTTTTAAGTGTTTTCGAGTATTTACATTTGAGACAAATTTCTTACAACTGATCAACTATCGAGTAATGTGATTACCAGATACATTATAGTTAGTTATAATTTACTTGATTACGTTTAAAATGTTTTAAACATTTCATCATCATCTTCGTCGTCGTTATCACCGTAAACCACCACCATCATCATCCTAATTATCAACATCATCATCACAACCCCACCACCAACACCACCACCACCACCACCACCACCACCACCACCACCACCACCACCACCACCACCACCACCACCACCACCACCACCACCACCACCACCACCATCATCATCATCATCACCTGTTTCTTTAAGACATGGATCTGACAGCCATCTTTGATTCCAAGCAAAGAAAGAGTGCAGTTCATGTCCGAAAGTTCTCGTCCTAGCTCATAAATATGCATGTAAACTAATTAGACAAAATAGAAAAGAAGAAATATCCTTATATTATTATTCTTGTCAAATATGACTCACCCTTAAATATTATTCGCTGGTTCCATTTTTCTATCTTTGTCAGCTTTTCAATTTCTATGGCAGCATGCCTGACGCTGATGGTGCCACCAGTTTCAGTTTCGGGTAAAACCAGGTGCATTGGGTACACGTTACTGGCTTTAGAAAATGTGAACGAGTTGACAAGAATTAAAATTAAAGCCGTTAGTTGCCCATGGCTCACACGCATGTTACATCACAAAGTATGCACCCTCCCGTCCCCTTAAATAATATTTAATGTTAATGTGTGTAATTGTGTTTGTGTAGTATATACCACTATGAGTTTTCAGTTTATAAAGTAATTTATTTTTAATGATTTTGACCTAAATAGTTGATAAATAGAGCAATTTTAAGGGTTTTTAGGCCAATTTTGAAAATAGTCTGTAATGTTTTTTACGATGAGTTGGAAGGGTGGATTTTTAAGCAATTGTTGCTAACACATATATGTCTGACTGTATTGTCACATTGTTAATTATAATAGCTGAAGATTTATCATTCTCATGAAAGAAATAACTAATAGAAAAAAGTAATATATGAAAACATATCAAAGTGCCTTCAACGAGAGTCAGATGAAGTTCTTTTATTCCATCTGCCGCCATGATCGTTTGATTGATCAGTCAATTTACAAATTTTTGATTTTTATGAAAATGTTTGCTGCTTTGTCAATTTTTTTCGTTTCTATTCTAAGAAGTTCACAAGAAAGTACAAATATAACTGAATGCGATATCCGATTTACAAAACTGCCGTAAAGTGTCAAATTTGAATCTGAATTAGATGAAATGCACATAAACATTGTGACATCAGAGAGCTGAGTGAGCTTTGCTAAAAAAATAACAGTTTAACTATTCTATTCCATAGATGACAGAGTAAAAAATAATTTTCAAATAAATTTTAATCTAAGCATTTTTAAAGAACTAAAAATGAATATAATGATTACAAATAACGCAAAAAAAAGTGTATTTTATTCTAATTTTTTTATTTCAATGACATCAGAACCAGTGTTAATAAAAACACGAATCGAGTTTTCTTTTTCTACGATTTTGACGTTAAATAGTTATAATTGAAAACTAAAAAAATATATAAAATGTGTTAAAACTATTTGTCATCGTTGAATGTTTTACTCTGTGTTTTGTAAACAAATATTTATCAAACCGTCGTAACAATGAACTTTTATACATTTGTTCTTTTAATTTCATTCTCGGATTTTTTTCAACACCAGCATCGCCTTGGATTGTTTGTACATTGTAAGCAGAATTTCTGTTAACTTTAAGCTTATTCTTGTTAAAATGCCACTGCCACAGACGCCCACAGGGCTAGGCCGCTTAAGGTAAAGTTGAATATATAACCGCCAAAGTGGGTATCTTAGGTTTTTGCGCCCTACATAAAATAGAATTTTTGGATAAAAAGTACAAGCTTTATAAATAGCTTGACTATTCTCCCAATTTTTGTTTGTTTGTTTATCGCCTGTAGTTTTAGATTATTTTAGAAAGACACATTTTTTTTGTTCCGATTGTATCCATCGGCGTACTCCAAAATTTTCTCGTTACAAGAAAGGCGTTGCAAAAAAACGAGGTAAATTGCATAGTGATAGACTGTTATTTATTAAATTAACTTATGTACTGCTTAAACTGTTAAAATACAATTATTTCCTATTACTTCTGATTTTTGACATAACACAATCCATTATTGCTGGCAGCTAGAGTTTTTTTTATTTTTATTCAGTTTTAATGCTAATCAATCCATCAAATTTACGTATTTTTAAAGGCGGAAAAAATGTAAATTTGTGCCAAGTGGCTTATTTTGCCAGCCCTCGGCTTATGTTATGCAGAAGTCTATTTTCACCATTTTTAATCAATTTATTTTTACAAACTTTTATTTAGGTTACAATCTCTGTTTGTGTGTGTGTGGCTTTCTATCTACGCAAATCTTGCAAGAAATATTTAACCAGCTTTCTGACTAGCTAGGAAGCTGAAATTTTTAGCATATCTTTATATTGGATGACAATACATGATTCAATTGAAAAAAAAACGTAATTTGAACATCTTTCTTATACATACACACAGTCACATCGAGTGTATTTGAAATCAAAGTTTGTGTTAAAAAACTCGTTTTTTCCTTTACTTGTTTAGGTTAAGCTTTCTTATGTTAAAATTGCATAGTGATAAACTGTTATTTATTCTTATATTCAGAGCTATAAATCAAAAGAAAAAGACATTTACATAAGTCTCAGAATGATTACAATACAACTAATACAAGATTACAATTCCGACTGTTTATGCAAATTTATCAAAAATTTCTATAGGTTTAATGGTTGTTTTCTTATATAGGCTAAGAAGAGCAAGGGATTTTACCTTTGGCCTACATTTACTCAATTGCAGGTCTAAATTGAGTTAATTGCCATCTGTAGATTGAGTATGTTTGAAAATGTATGTTACAGCAAAATATAGGGACTGTAGCGGAACTGTTTTACATTTGTGGCTGCTTTCGCCATTGTGGGTGGCTTACAATAGCCAGTCAGTGGCAAAAATACCATACAATAGAGTAGAGGTTTACAATTTATTGACTATATCTCAAAAAACATTAATCACAAATTGTTTAAACATCCTTTATGTTATGTAAGACAGATTAATAACTACAGTGATTTGCTGTTTAATCTTAATCTTCAACGCCTTTTCTTAAAATTCAACAAAAACGATAAGATGGCGATAATACCTCACTTTAACATATCGTCATTAACATATAACATCACCATATCTGCAATGAGTTAAAATTTGACGGTGAAAAAATTGGCTTTCGTGTTAACCGCCACTATAAAATAACTTACTTTTACTCTTGTGATGACCTTTCACAGCTCTGCCCAGGTCAGCAAAGTGCATTGGAGAGGCTGATGTGATCATTGTGTTTGAATCGATCGGAGCTGCCTGCGACAAAGACATGCTCAGAAGCAGAAACTGCGACGTGTCTATGACTTGTAACAACTGGGAGTACATGCTCAGATTCATGCAAAATCTTGTCTGGCGACTTGACGTTGGCAGCCGAAAGATCCGAGTGGCCATCATTCGAGCTAGCGAAGAACTCCATTTAACTCACACTTTTGACAAGTTAGTTGGTGTCATGAATGTGAAGGTCGGAAAGTTAAATTCAACAATCGTTAACTGATCAAAGTTTTTTTTTACAGATCTGATCATTTTCCAATAATTATCACCGCTGTTACTTTTTTCATCATACTTAAAATTGTCCATCATACTTTTTACAATTTACAAATACAAAAAGAATTATTATATAAGTCATATGATTTATATTATAATTCAAAAATAAAAAAAATTGGAAAAAAAATGAGTTATACAACTTCTTTATTGTCCTTTATAAAAATTTGAAAATAACATAATAAGAATGAATGAATGGATAGATGGATGGATGGATGGGTGGAGGGATGGATGGATGGATGGATGGATGGATGGATGGATGGATGGATGGATGGATGGATGGATGAATGAATGAATGAATGAATGAATGAATGAATGAATGAATGAATGAATGAATGAATAAATGAATGAATGAATGAATGAATGAATGAATGAATGAATGAATGAATGAATGAAAATCATCGAAATTACTCTGTCAAAGTTGAATAAATAGTATTCATCAGCACTACACAGCTGTGATCAATTCATATATCTTTGTCACTTTATTTCAACAAATACTGTTTTCCATCCACACCATCTAGCCCACAAAACCACGTCGATTTAATAAACGCTTTGAAGAACCTGAACGTCTCAGATACAGAACATTCCTATATCGATAAGAACTTCTTCTCAGACTTGTCAAAGATAGTCGATGACAATAAAAGAAATATGCCACTGTTTGTCATTATGCTCCTTTACAACATCAGCTCAAAGGCGTACAACGTCGATCCACGAGAGTTCTTGTGGAACACAATGCACCGAGGCTCAAAGATTGTGCCAATTGTTTTGAAAGGAGTCAGGAGATACTCCATTGTTCAGATGACTAGAGACGGTGAAGTGAGTAAATTTCAACAAAACTGAAAAGCTTAAACTTTATAACGAATAATTTGATTCAATGATTTTATTTCTCCATCAAGTCACAAAGAGATTTCTTCACATTTTCTCGATTCAGTCAAATGGAAACGATACGACGATGGGTTCTTGAGAGACTTAACCTTTGCCTGAGTATATAATTTCAATTTATCTAATTTTCTATTTGTTTATCAGTCTACATACTCATCAATCCATTCGCCCATCAACTCATTCATTCAACCATTCACTTATTCATTTATGAGTTATTTATTATTTATTCAATCTGTTCATCTGTCCATCAATTCATTCTAGATAAGACGAACGAGGCTGTCATTTTGAACTTGACTTGCTCAAATTTAGTGGACGAAACTGAGTTCTACAGAAGAAGGACAAAGCACTTGAAAAAGTCAAAAGAAATTAACAAGAGTTCTGGTTTGGTTGTTCCAGTTCTCAGCATCAGCGTCTCATTGTGCGGCATGATAGCATGGTGTTTCTCAGCCTATTACAAGGGTATGTGTCAATGTCGATAATGATTCGAGAAAGGTGGTTTTTATTTTAGATGTTTTCATTAAAAAATGTATAATGATTTTTGAATTTATAAGAAACAGAGTTGTATATGGGCGTTTATATGGACGTAGGGATGAACAGATGAATGGATGGACGGACAGACGGACGTACGGACGGATGGATGAATGTATGAATGAATGAATGAATGAATGGATAGATGGTCGGATGGATGGACGGACGGGTGGATGGATAGATAGATAAATGAATGAATGGATGGATGAATGGATAGATGAATGGATGGTTTTGAGATTGGAAAACGGACGGAGATGTAGACGAATAAACTCGATTTATCGTTGGTTGGACGGATGTATTGAATGTATAGGCGGATGGAAAACTTGTGGACGGATGGGTGGACGAGCTGTGTTTTGCAAGTATGTGATCAATGGCCGGAAGCCAGATTAATGATGCAAGCCGGATTCTTGCCACTTTATCAAATTCATCATCAACCAAGCAATAAATATTCGATATAATTAACGGGTTTTTGTTGTAAGCAAGAAAATCTAATACAAACGTGATTTTAATATATTTAATGTTACAAAACATTTGTCCTCTTAATTCGAAAACAAACTTAATCATGCAAAGGTAGCAGTGGCTTAGCTGGAGTTTCTGCCACCAGGACTTCCTTGATGTGCCCTTTTTAATACAAAACATCTATCCAAATTATTTCGGTTCAATACACAGACGAATTAATTAACCGAAGACTTAATTTTATTTCTTAATTGATACTTTGCTAAGAATCAAACAAATAAACAAAAACGCAGTAAACTCATGGAGGAGACCTTCTTCTCTTAGGACTAGAAAGGCCAACAGCGACTAAACAGAAATTTTGTAGCAATGTCACAATATCTGAAGCAGAGTTTTCCAAAAACCAGGTTTTATAAAACTGCGAAAATTCAAAAATCTGTTTCTTGCGCAGTAATAACAAAAATACAATTTGGAAGTATTTTTCTTTCGAAGATCTTTTTCTGGTTAAAGTCATCATGATTTTGACTTGATATCATCATCATTTTGGTTTAATGTCATCATGTTCATGACATAATGTAATCATGTTCATGACATAATGTCATCATGTTCATGACATAATGTAATCGTGTTTATCACATAATGTCATCATGTTCATGACATAATGTCACCATGTTCATGACATAATGTCATCATGTTCATGACATGTCATCATGTTCATGACATAATGTCATCATGTTCATGACATAATGTAATCATGTTCATGACATAATGTCAGCATGTTCATGACATAATGTCATCATGTTCATGACATAATGTCATCATGTTCATGACATAATGTCATCATGTTCATGACATAATGTCATCATGTTCATGACATAATGTCATCATGTTCATGACATAATGTCATCATGTTCATGACATAATGTCATCATGTTCATGACATAATGTAATCATGTTCATGACATAATGTAATCATGTTCATGACATAATGTCATCATGTTCATGACATAATGTCATCATGTTCATGACATAATGTCATCATGTTCATGACATAATGTCATCATGTTCATGACATAATGTCATCATGTTCATGACATAATGTAATCATATTCATGACATAATGTCATCATGTTCATGACTCAGTTGACTCTCCTTCCATATTCCTGTTCTTAATAAGCCAGCACCAATCTATTTACCATTAGCAGAAATGACGGTTTTTCAAAAGCTGATAATTTGTGTTACGGAACGAACATTGCTTAATAACATTGAACAACTTGATTTTATGGTATGCAACGATCTTTTTATGCCGAAATGTTTAGTGAGAAAAGCGACTGCAATATATTTAACAAGTTATTTTTTAAATTTAATTGGACTAAAAAAACAATAATAATATCAATAATATGACTAAATATAATTTTATTGAAATAATTAATAAAACTTAAGAAAATAAATAAAGTGATGGTTATGATTCTAGTTAGTGTTATAACGCAAAAATGGCGATTACATGATAGCGATCATCAAAATGGCGATTTTCAAAATAGCGATCGTTTTTATGGCGACTGCATCAAAAAGGCGTCTCAGAAAAGCGATTTATAAAAAATTATGAACAACTAGTGGTTTGTCCGTCTCAAGGACAGATGTTTTAACATAACGATGAACATTAGTTGTCAAACGTCAACTTCTTGCTTCATGATTTTCATGCATTTTTGGTAGTGTTAGCAATACATTCAATACAAAGAAATTATGATAAAGATTTTAGAAACCGATATAAGTAAAATTGAAAAATAATGTTTTATCGTGCATACCACTCCAAATCAAATGAAAGAGTAAATAATATTTTTTGATAGGAAAATTGATAGATTAAAGTATTACAATTTTATAATTTTTAATTAATTTAGCAGTTGCTAAAACTAGTGCGCGAAGGCGTGTAATAAACGTTATTACGCAATTGTACACTGTCAGTTCTAAAGATTAAAAGAAGTGGTGCAGCAATCGAAAAATAATGTATAATGAGATTTAAAAACATCCGTCATTTTTGACGGGCTATCCAAGGATATCTTGATATAACAACTGGATCCACAACCTACTCTAGTAGGCCAGACAGTTCAGCCAATTACGTCATAGTTACATCAAAATTTGTAGAAGTATGATATAACTACTATGCTTTTGTAGTTTGTTACATCAATTTACAGGCGCGTCGCATCGTTTTAAAAAGTGAGGGGGACAACTGTCTAGAACGAATTTTTCTTATTTTGTAATCTCAAATATTAGTTTGTAACCTGCTTGTATTAATGAAATGTGCATTTCTACAACAATCACTCATCAACTATAATTTTATTTGAATCACATTTGTGCATAAATATACGATACCAAAGGTTGCCAAAAATGTCATGCCGATATTCAGACAAACTAACAAACTGGCGCCAAAGTAAGTCCAAATCGACTGCGTCAATCGTTTCCACCAGGATTTGGATTGCAACAGCGCGCAATTATTCAAACGAGTTTGTGGCATCGTCGTTCTCAGCCATGTCTTTAGGCGACGCAAAGTAGAAAAACTTTGCTCTGGAATGGCATTTGAGGTTGGTATTATTAACAAAAACCTTAGAAAACGATTGACTACCTCAAAAAGTCCTCGAGTTTGTTTTGGTAGCTTTGCAAATTCGGAAGCAACGCTTTGTAAATTCCAGCAGCTGAGAAGAGTTTCTATTCCGCTTACCATGCGCAGCTGTAATTATTGTGGGCCAAATAGTTTTTAGCTGGAAAAAAACTCCTTGATCCAAACTTAGTTGAATTTTACATCCCTTCCTTCTAATTGAGTTCTGCCAGCATGTTGCTCAAAATATTTTCGCACTTGGGATTCTTTGAAGAAAACAGCATACTCGTGCGTGGGTATATTGTAGACTATTGAAGAGTGTCACGAAAAAGAGGATTCTTGCTTGGCCAGATTCACGCAGTGGTTGCTGCAGTGATCGAAAGTCTCCGCGGTTCCTTTTCAAGAAAGCCAGCCTGCACTCCTGAAAAGGTTTCTTTCATATTATCGGCTCCATCATAGCACTTTCCTTGGAATCCCAGCAAAAATAAATTGAAGAGCAGTAAATAATCCTTATAAGACCAACTGTCATTGCCACAGAGGAAGATGGAGCAGCGTAGAGCCCTAAACATATTTTTCCAGGTATTAAAATGTCATTTTCAAACCTGGTGCAAATGGACAACTGATCCGTTTCGGCGATAACAGTTGTACCATCACTAATAAAGGCGTAGTAACTATATTTCGACAATTTACCTCACCCAAGAGATTACTCTCCAATTGATCAGCCATGTGAGATAACATTTCATTTTAAATTTCTGGATGCGTAAGAGTTTTGAATCGATGCAGCTTTTCAGCTAAGGCGTCGTCATATTCAGATCGAAGCTTAAGTAATTGCACTAAGTTTGAAGTTTCTGGTGTATTCTCCATTAGCACATCTTGTTATACTACATTATCAAAAGATTACATTAAAAATCTGCTCAACTGGGGTCACAAATGTTATGGCCTACAGTAAAAAAACCATGACATTGTAAAAGTGTAGGGACAAATACATTGTTGTCCCCCAACTCAATAATAGTAGAGAGGACATGTCCCCCTGCCCCCCGGTTGCGACGCCTATGTCAATTTATTTATAATTATGATATAATAAGCGATAAAATATTAGGCCTACTAGAGTAGGTTGTGGATCCAGTTGTCATATCAAGATATCCTTGGGCTATCTCTAGTAAGTTAATAATTTTTTAAGTTCAGTAGACCAAGAGTGCCACCTATAAAAATTGCAGTCCGATGTGACCTGCCCCGTTACTGTAAGAATGCATGAAGTAACGTATTTGTGTTCCTCATTAAAATTCATGAATGAAGCTATAAAACCGTTTTATATTTATTTCTCCAGAGTCTTATAAATCATTTATTATTGAATGCCGAGTTTCCTTAACACTAGTTTTGGGTCAGTAGTTCATCTAAATAATTAAAATTGTAACATTACGCGCTCCTACTTTGCTTGATCCATGAACGGGCTCCAGCAATGGAAAAAATTATAGTGCAGAGAGCATTATCAAGAATACTTTGAAATATTTGTTATTTACAAAATAAACATTCAAATCCTAAATTCTATATTTTTTATGACATTTGTCAAAAAATTCATTTAAAAAATGTTGGTTTTTCTAATTTTAAATATGAAGTTTGACAACTTTTTTCGTTAAAAAAAAGAAACTTTCAAGAAAAAAAAAATTTTGTGAAAACGTTTTATAAGTTCAGTGAGTGATGTTAGTCCCTTAACATGCCCCCCATGTTCTGTTGACACCGGTAACTCCAGAATGTAAAATATATCTGGATGTAACGGTAGAGTCTCCATGAATAATTTTGTTTAAATGATTTCGAAATGCAGGTTACTAGCGGGCCTTACATAATTAATGAGTGATTTATAAAACTATCTACAGAAATGAAAATAAAACGATTTGTAGCAATATTCATAAAAATTATAATCTATCTTTATATAACTCGTGATGAAGGAATGAAAGAACAAGTTTCGCAATCTAGTTCAAAGAATGCTGGAAAGCCAAGAAAGTGCTGTAAGATGATGAATGCAGTTATTTTTTTTATGTAAATATGAAATTAGGTTCAGAAGTTTATTGAAATTTTTTTTAAACATCGTTAGTTTTTGTAGGATTTGGAGGAGTTTTTAAAGTTTGGATGTTTACTGTTTAATTTTTCATCGTTGTAAAAAATCATATAATTTCACACATGTTGAGTAAATAATTGTTAAACTAACGGGTTACCCGGAGTCGCCCAGGGTTTTTAGAGGTTTTCTATCGTTTTTCTCTCGATCCCGTTTCCTTCCACGCTTGCTCTCGCGGTTCCGGTCGCTTTCCCGTTCCCGCTTGCTCTCCCGTTCCCGGTCACTTTTCCGCTCCCGTTCGCTTCCCCGCTCCCGTTCGCTTCCCCGCTCTCGTTCGCTTCCCCGCTCTCGTTCGCTTCCCCGCTCCCGTTCGCTTCCCCGCTCCCGTTCGCTTCCCCGCTCCCGTTCGCTTCCCCGCTCCCGTTCGCTTCCCCGCTCCCGTTCGCTTCCCCGCTCCCGTTCGCTTCCCCGCTCCCGTTCGCTTCCCCGCTCCCGTTCGCTTTCTCGCTCCCGGTCGCTTTCTCGCTCCCGGTCGCTTACCCGATCCCGGTTGCTTAACCGCTCCCGATCGCTTTCCCGCTCTCGCTTGCTCTCCTCTTCCTGGTCGCTTTCCTTTCTCGCTCGCTTTTTCGCTCTCCGTTGCTTTTCTGTTCCCGCTTGCTTTCCCGTTCACGTTCCCGCTCATTCTCCAGTTCACGTTTCCGCTCACTCATTTTGTGACCGATTTTAATTTTCTACTCACGAAAACCATCCTATATTAACTCTCAAGGTTGTGATGATCGGATGAATGGTGTAGCAATGCATAAAGGATACACATACACACACAGAAAGTCATATATATATATATATATATATATATATATATATATATATATATATATATATATATATATATATATATATATATATATATATAAATAAATATATATATATATATTTATAAATATATATATATATATATACAAATATTTATATATATATATATATATACAAATATTTATATATATATATATATATATATATATATATATAGATTAAAAGCATTAAAATAACAATTTGTTTATGAGTTAGCTAAATCTATTTACCAAACACTTAGCAAATAGTCGGAAATTTTTTTGCTAGTGGACCTCTGTCGCTAAAACGTTTAGCCATCTTGTTTTTTCAAGATGTCTCTGATGTAAAGGACTTTGTGAATTAGTTGTACTCTCAGTATTTAGTAAATCGTCATGACAAACCGGGATTTGTGATATAAACGAGACTTTGTTATATTCGACATCGACGTTCTTAAAATTACTCGAGTCTGCTGTATTAAATTCTTTAATGCGTTTCTTTGTTTTCATAAATAAAGTGACAGTGCATCATAGGGAGGCCTCCTTCAAGCAAGCAATACGATTGGTGTTTTTTCCGGGACTTGATATGACAGCGAAAAAGAAATTCAGTGCAGCCACTGAAGCAGACGAATCTTCAGTACACCGATTTGGAAGCAGCAGATGGCCTGTAGCACATCTGGAAAACTTCGACTAACACTGTCTAAAAAAATTATTTGATTGGTTGATTGACAATTTAATACTGTTTTTCTTAGCCAAGTACTATGTTTATGTAACTTTTTGATATTTTGAATTGATAAATTTGTTGCGTGTATGATAACTTCATATATGACCTTATTCAATTCTAATTTAATGACCATATCCAATTCTAATAAAGAGACTTTATTCAATTCTATGATATTGAACATATCCAATTCTATGATATTGAACATATCCAATTCTATGATATTGAACATATCCAATTCTATGATATTGAACATATCCAATTCTATGATATTAAACAAATCCAATTCTAATAAAGAGACCTTATTCAATTCTATGATATTGAACATATGCAATTTTAAAGTAAATGTTGTTCGAGTTATTTATTTAAAATCAATTTATTTTCATTTTTTATTGCCAGCGGTGGATAATCCTTTTTTAAAATAATAATTATTTACATGTTAATATAATTTCAAATTATTTCAGCTCAAAAAAACACTGTGGAGTTTTTTGCGCCTTCGCGCGTCCCGAAAGATGAATATTTCAAATCCTTCTGCTAATTAGGTCGTTAAAGTGCTAGACAAACTACTGCGCCGAAAGGTGATTGGCCGGCTCGGATTGAGAAAAAATATACGTTCCAACGACCTAGTTAAAAGAAAACCCATTGGACGATTATTAAACGCCTCACGACCGACGGTAAACACGTCACTTCCGGCGCTCCGCGGTCTGAATTAGTGATGAGCTGATTCTATTCGCTAGATGGGACGAGAGCTTGTAAAGGGGATAAATCGGTGAGTTGGCGGGGAGTGGGTGGATAGGCGAGTAATAGGTGGTGGGGAGAAGTGGGTGGTGGGCGAGAAGTAGATGGGCAAGGATTCGGTGGGCGGGCGGAGTAGGTTGGTGGGCAAGGAGTAGGTGAGTGGGTATTATATAATTGCATGCACGAGCAATTAAGACAAAAAAGAAAAAATTAAATTGTACTTTTTGCACAATAAAAAAGAAAACTGCTTGAGACGCCCAAGAGTATTAAATGAAAAAATTAAACTAATTGAAAGAACGACTGTTAAAAGTAGAAAATGTTCTCAAGATGAAAGTGGTAGTTTCCTTTGGGAGTGAAAAGGCGTTGAGGTGAAAGAAAAAAAGAATAAAAAAATAAAAGAGTATTTTAGGTTAAATTTAGGTTTAAGAAACTGAGATGCTCAATACTAAATTTTCTATTTAGTAAACAAAATTTCTAAGAATAGCAACAAATCACTTTTATTAGCATTTATTAATGTACTCAATATTTTTTACGTTTTGATCAACAGGCACTTAAAAGTTTTTTAGAAGTTATACCAAGAGATCTGTAGAAGTTATACCAAGGACCCTCTAGAAGTTATACCAAGGTTTCTGCAGATGATATTCCAAGGGCTGTGCAGAAGTTATACCAAGGGCTAATTTTAAAGACTCATTTTTATCAACATAAGGTAACTCCTTTCATCAACCTTGTTGAATTAATAAACGTAAAAAACATGGAGTCTGACGTAAAATTGATCAAATCCAGACAGAACTTCAAAGAAGTCGAAAAAATCTTATTTTGTTTGTCTTAAAGGTTTTTGTTTTAACAGACGAGTTCAGTGTTTAACTACTGCAGCAGTTTTAAGTAGATTTTGTCGCCATGCTCATGGAATTTTTTTGCCATAGAAGAAAGTTTTATTTGAATTTATCATTCGTCGAAATAAGTTTTTAGTTGAATTTTTGAAATACTTTAAGAAGCGCTTATCTGTTGTTGATCAGTTTCTAATCTGGTTTTCTGTTTTATTTTTTTTTATCCAGGCAAGCTAACGAGAATGGATTGCCAATTAAATTTAATTTAAGTTTAATTGACCTGAGCTTTTGAAAAAAAAGTGCATTTGAACTTCTGAGTTCAAATGAAGGAACAAACAGGGCAAACGATTCATGTTTCACAAGAAAAGACATGTAATGACATGGATGGACTGATGAACGAATAGACAAACACCAGTTTAATTACCATTCGAAAAGTGCTCTGGTTCGTGAAATGACAGGCGATAGTAAACTCGTCCATTAAAGAGAGCAGCTGCGCAGACAGACCGGAAAAAGATGGCGGCAATTAGACATTTCAGTGATGGGCGTGTGAAGATGAAACATTTCCATTTTCATCCTGGAAAATAACGCGCATGCACGACACGAAATAAAATGTTTAAATCATATTTATTATGTACAAATATTAATGATATTACAAAAAGTTTAAGTTAGAAATGGAACCACTTTGAAATAAAATTTCAGCATTTCAAAATTAATTTATCGGTAAAATTTCAGTTAGTGGTTTGGCTCAGTGCAGCATCATGCATTTGCCATTGACAAATAAAACAAATTACATTTTAGCAATTAGAATTCAAGGCTTGGAAGTACTCGATATAATAATATTCTTTGAAATTGACAAAAATCATTTTTTTATCCCACTCTAGCATGTTAACGGATCGCTATTGTGTTGCAAACTGGCGATTTTTTCATATAACTATTTTTGCAGCTGGTTAGCATACATTTAATATACATAAAAAATTAAATAAATAATTTAAAATTTGTTAGCAGAGCTGTAAAAACGAGAGTGGTGGTTTTTAGTGATTTAGTTGAATTTGATAATTTTAATGTTATTTTATTTTGTCTTCACATAACAAGTAAAGTAACAACATTTATTAACAAACATGTATAGTGATAATTGCAACACAATACAACTTGAAATTACTATTATCATGACAACATGATACGGTGCACTCTAATTCTGAAATAAATATCCTTTATAACATGACTCAAACCATATTTATTCAGAAATGAATTCAAATTGAACAATATAAAGCAACCAGAGTTCCAATGCTGAAGACACAGACTAGACCTTAAACCAGTATAGTTTAACGAAATATTTCTATCTGAAAAACAACTTTTAATAAACATTTTTAATTTACAAGAATTTTCCAAGTTTTTTATAAAATCAAAAAAAGAAAACTTTAAAACCGAAAAGATTTTTGTGCTGACAACCTGAGCAAGAAAACATATGAAAGCGAGTGAGCGAGGAAAGCCGTACAAACGTGTGATGGACGTGAAGAAAGATTCATAACTAAAAAAAAAGAAAGCTGGAAATAAATGACAATACAAAAACGAATAAATTGAAAAACGGACTGACGGAAGAACGGATGGATAGATGGATGGATGGATGGATGGATGGATGGATGGATGGATGAATGGATGGATGGATGGATGGATGGATGGATGGATGGATGGATGGAGGAACGGATGGACGGATGGAAAAACAGATAGATAAAGGGTGGGATGGATATGTAAGTAGAGATGAAAAGATAAGTTATGAGAAAAAAAGAATTATGTAATTGGATTGAAAATAAGGATTGACAGAGAGACGAATAAAGCAAGAAAAAGATTACCAAGCACACGGCCAGAGGATTGTTGTAGATGATGAACGGATTAAAGAATGACAGATGGGCGTGAAGGCGGACATATACAAGAGCGGATGAACAATACGAACGTGCACAAATAAGGATTAGTTATTGCTGTCCAACACTGGGAGGTTTCTTTTAAAACATTCGACATTTTTCGTAACCTGGTGTCAGAATCAGCTACCCCTACCTCTCTACTTTTCTTC
This sequence comes from Erpobdella octoculata, assembly GCA_963978895.1. NCBI lineage: Eukaryota > Metazoa > Annelida > Clitellata > Hirudinida > Erpobdellidae > Erpobdella > Erpobdella octoculata. The sequence continues at coordinate 15,514,494 of OZ022242.1, forward strand.
CATTGGTGTTTTTGGGTTGATCCCCTTGCCCATATAAAGTTACACTACTCGAAACAATTACACTCGCTAATTAGCGACGTTTGGAAATAATTCATTTGTAAATAAAATTCTGAAGACAAGTAAAGGAAAAAACGAGTTTTTAACACAAACTTTTATTTCAAATACATTCGATGTGTGTATGTATTTTTATCAATTTACGTTTTTTTTATTGAATCATGTATTGTCATCCAATATAAAGATATGCTGAATGTTTCAGCTTCCTAGCTAGTCAAAAAGCTGGTTCAATATTACTTGTAAGATTTGCGTCCAGAGAAAGCCACACACACAAACAGAGATTGTAACCTAAATACAAGTTTGTAAAAAATTGAAAAAAAGGAAGAGTAGCCAATACTGCTGAAAAACCCTGCTTGTCCTGAAAGTGTACATAGATGGGTAGAAAAGTTCAAAATGATAGAATGATCAAAAGTAAGAGCTGCATCGATACGTATCTTATAAATTAATATAAATAGTTTCCGACAAACTAGAAGCAGAGATAAACATATAAAAAACATAAAAAGAACAGTCATTATTGTTGACATTTTGTATTTTCTATGATTTTCAACTTGCGTGCGGAACATTAGTCAATGAAAAGAAACAGACATGAGACAGACAAACAGAAGAAAACAAACATCAAAACTGAATAAAAACAAAACAGATGTTAAATAAGAATTGATTATAGACAACTGAAAGTAAATTTAAAAAATTAAAAACATGCTTTTAAGACAGTTATAAAATTCCATTGCGACATCGTATTGTAAAAATATCACCTCGGTAAATAGTAAAAAAATGTATGCAGTTACAATGACGATAAAAGTTGTTGTCGTCATTATCAATATACTTCTTTAATTTATTTTTTAATAATTTTTAATTTTTAAATTTAATTTTTGTTTAGTTAAATTATAAATTTTTTAAAGTTGGTGAATTTTATAATGATCTTCCGAACTTCAAAATGTCCGAGGACATCCCATAGACATCCGGACAAGTGAAAATTATTGAAAGCATGTAAAATAATGTGAAAGACAAAACTTAGGAAATTAATTAAAAAAAAGAAAAAGTGGCCACAAAAACATTGGACATAAATAAATCCGCCAAAAAATCTAAAAAAAAACAGAGAGATGGGAGAATATTCGTCTGTAATGCGAGTCACGGAATTTTGATGTCCATGTGCATTACCGTTGCCCGTATCGCCAGAGCGTTAATCGTCCCCTGTGACCGACCTCAACTGTGAGACGGATTGGACAGATGTAGACGGTGTACTGTAGGTTTGTTGGTTAATCAAGGTAGCGCTGGAGATATTTGATGTTGGTCTTCTTTCCATTGTTAGTGGCACAGTTGGAGAAATGCATTTTAAGTAACATAATAAAACACCACTTGATGACCATACTGTTCTTTTTATCGTTTCATTCCATCCTTTCTCTCTCTTTAAGTTTTACTTTCTCGCCTGTTCTGGAGCAATATCACAATATCACAATATCACAATATCACAATTCCATTTTCTTATTCCTTGCGCATTCATTCAATCATCTTTAATTCGACATTTTCTATTTTAAACTTTATTTTTTTCTCATTTCATCTTTCTCCTTACGGCTTGCGTGCCAACTACACGTTTTCTTATTTCGTGCCATGCGTCCGCCAATACAGTCCCCCACTCACTGAAAGGACACGTAGAGACATCCAATTAAAATATTCACGAACTCGTACGAACGTGCATACAAATACGCCTAGAAATATATCGGCTATTTAAAATCGATATCTTAAACTCTTCTTGCGTCGATACATCAAAACGACTACGAGTGGAGCAGGCCGCTTATGTCCGTCCACCGGTTTTCTCATCCGTTCGCTTGCGTGCTCGTTTTCCATTTACATACGTCCAATCAGATTGGCGCCTTTTCTTTACCTCTACCATTCATCTCTCGCTCCCTAGTTCTACTCTCTGGCCGTGAGCAATGAAGTCGGTTGAGATTAAAGATGGATGACCAGCGTGTGAGGATGCGTGCTGATGGTGGACGAGCTGGAAAAATGAATTTCGGTTGGCACTCACCAAAAGATTAAGATGGAATAGAAACAATTTTTCACTATTAACTATTACTGGAATTATAATTAAATATAAATATAAATATAAATATAAATATAAATATAAATATAAATATAAATATAAATATAAATATAAATATAAATATAAATATAAATATAAATATAAATATAAATATAAATATAAATATAAATATAAATATAAATATAAATATAAATATAAATATAAATATAAATATAAATATAAATATAAATATAAATATAAATATAAATATAAATATAAATATAAATATAAATATAAATATAAATATAAATATAAATATAAATATAAATATAAATATAAATATAAATATAAATATAAATATAAATATAAATATAAATATAAATATAAATATAAATATAAATATAAATATAAATATAAATATAAATATAAATATAAATATAAATATAAATATAAATATAAATATAAATATAAATATAAATATAAATATAAATATAAATATAAATATAAATATAAATATAAATATAAATATAAATATAAATATAAATATAAATATAAATATAAATATAAATATAAATATAAATATAAATATAAATATAAATATAAATATAAATATAAATATAAATATAAATATAAATATAAATATAAATATAAATATAAATATAAATATAAATATAAATATAAATATAAATATAAATATAAATATAAATATAAATATAAATATAAATATAAATATAAATATAAATATAAATATAAATATAAATATAAATATAAATATAAATATAAATATAAATATAAATATAAATATAAATATAAATATAAATATAAATATAAATATAAATATAAATATAAATATAAATATAAATATAAATATAAATATAAATATAAATATAAATATAAATATAAATATAAATATAAATATAAATATAAATATAAATATAAATATAAATATAAATATAAATATAAATATAAATATAAATATAAATATAAATATAAATATAAATATAAATATAAATATAAATATAAATATAAATATAAATATAAATATAAATATAAATATAAATATAAATATAAATATAAATATAAATATAAATATAAATATAAATATAAATATAAATATAAATATAAATATAAATATAAATATAAATATAAATATAAATATAAATATAAATATAAATATAAATATAAATATAAATATAAATATAAATATAAATATAAATATAAATATAAATATAAATATAAATATAAATATAAATATAAATATAAATATAAATATAAATATAAATATAAATATAAATATAAATATAAATATAAATATAAATATAAATATAAATATAAATATAAATATAAATATAAATATAAATATAAATATAAATATAAATATAAATATAAATATAAATATAAATATAAATATAAATATAAATATAAATATAAATATAAATATAAATATAAATATAAATATAAATATAAATATAAATATAAATATAAATATAAATATAAATATAAATATAAATATAAATATAAATATAAATATAAATATAAATATAAATATAAATATAAATATAAATATAAATATAAATATAAATATAAATATAAATATAAATATAAATATAAATATAAATATAAATATAAATATAAATATAAATATAAATATAAATATAAATATAAATATAAATATAAATATAAATATAAATATAAATATAAATATAAATATAAATATAAATATAAATATAAATATAAATATAAATATAAATATAAATATAAATATAAATATAAATATAAATATAAATATAAATATAAATATAAATATAAATATAAATATAAATATAAATATAAATATAAATATAAATATAAATATAAATATAAATATAAATATAAATATAAATATAAATATAAATATAAATATAAATATAAATATAAATATAAATATAAATATAAATATAAATATAAATATAAATTTAGAAAAAGAGTTTATCGTTTAAAACTCAGATCCAAAAAAATAAATTATTAAGAGTTTCACCGTGATTTGCGAGACCTCAAATGTGGGTGGAAAATAGGGTTAATTTCTTCTTAGAGTAACTGCCACATAAAAACTGAAAAAGATTTGAAATTTAGTATTTAATTTCTACTGAAAAAATACACGTGTTTAATTTCTTTTTTGATAATATGGCTTCCGGGACCTCAAATATGGAGAGGAAAAAATTCTTTGCTAAAAAATCTATATATATTATATATATATATATATATATAACTTAGATTATGTGTGTGTAAATACTTTATGCATTGCCACACCATTCATCTGATCATAATGCAATTTTCACACAAGCGGAACGGGAGCGGGAGTCAATGGAGGAAAGGTTTAGTAAAAAAATTGAAAAAATATTGAAATCGGTCACAAATAGGGCGGAGCGGGAGCGGGAGAGCGAGCGGAAACGGGAATTAGAAAATGAGCGGAGACTGGAAAGGGAAAACAAGAGGGAGCGAAAACGTAACTGAGAGCGGGAAAAGTAAACCGACCAAGAGCGGGAAAGCGTCCGGGATCGGGAAAGCAACCGGGAGCGGGAAAGCGAACGAGAGCGAAAAAACAGCCGGGAACGGGAAAGCGACCGGGATCAGGAAAGCAGCCGAGAGCGGGAAAGTAACCGAGAGCTGGGAAGGAAACGGGAGCGAGAGAGACAAACATTAGAAAAACCTCTAAAAAACCTGGGCAACGCCGGGTACCCCGCTAGTTAAAAAATAAAAATGGATGAGTTTTGAAATTAAATATTCGGAATCTTTTTAAAAATAAAAATTCACGCGTTTTGACATTTCAGTTTCCAGGACATCAAGTGTGGATTGGAAAAAGCAGTTAAATAATTAAAAAGATTACGGGTATTAGAATTTTAATTCTTCATCAAAAATAAAGATACAAATGCTTTACCATTTTTTGATAATATGGCTTTGAGGACATCAGATAAGGACTCGACAAAAATTATTCGCTTAGAAACTCAAAAACAGGAAATGTGAAAATTTAGAAATATAGTATCTAGATTTTCAAGAAAAAATGGAAAGATAAGTGTATCACCATTTTTGATACATTGTGATTTTTGCCTACAATGTGATACAAAGGAAACATTAGCGGTCCTAATAGTCGCTTATTCAGACGTTGATAAAAAATTTTATTAGCAAGAGTTAAAAAAAAGAAATGCAAGAAAAACGTGCGTCAAAATATGAATGTTTCTGAGGGACTTGATTGAATAATGATGTAAGATAGATAACTGTTTTTGAGAACAAATTGCAATCGATGGTTATTTTGAATATATTCGCTTTTCTTGAAATGTCTTGAACGGTTGTTTGGTTGCTCAAGTGGGGTCCTATGAGCTCTCAATGGTATGCAACGTGCCTACCATGGGCGTGAATGACAACGTGAAATAAGGGTTCCATTCCGGAGGAGGGGTTGTGAAATAATACTATCTCATTTATCGAAAACCTCAGGCTCGCAAATTATCTATTTTACTTAAGAAGGTGAATTATATATATATATATATATATATATATATATATATATATATATATATATATATATATATATATATATATATATATATATATATATTGTAAGATGAAGATGATTCATCTTACGTATTTTCATAGTATTTGTTTATTTTATTTTATTATGTGTGCATATTTTGGTTGTGTTGAAACAATAGTCATTTATGTATGAATGTATCTGTGTGTATATGTGTGTATATGTGTGTATATATATGTATATATATATGTATATGTATGTATATGTGTATATTTGTGCTCCTGTGACATTGTGTGTGCGTATAATTTTTTTATCATTAATGTATATATATGTATATGTGTGTTTGAGTGTATATATACATGGATGGATGTATGTATATGTATATATGTATATATGTATATATATATGTATGTATATATATGTATATATATATAATTGGTATTGGTCCTTTTCCTTTTTGTGGTCCTCAATAGAAAAAAGTAAGGTTGTAGAGTCAACTCCGCCTCGCTAATTGCGAGCCAGTCCCAAGCCTGGATAAAGGAGGAGGGACAGTTAAAAGGAACAAATTTTGATCCACGACAGGAAGTACTTATACACTTCCTACATACAGCCAATTCAGTCTTAAAACACTTAGTGTAGAGGACTATAAACTATCATAAAAAATAAAAAAAAAAAAATAAAAAAAAAAAAAAAAAAAAGGTTGTAGAGTCAAAAACTCCGCCTTGCATTTGCAAGCCAGTCCCAAGCCTGGAGAAAGGAGGAGGGAAAAGTTAAAAAGAACAAATTATGATCCACGACAGGAAGTACTTAGGTGCTTCCTACATACAGCCATTTCAGTCTTAAAACACCTAGTGTAAAGGACTATAAACTATTATAAAAAAAAAAAAAAAAAAAAAAAAAAAGGTTGTAGAGTAGAGAAATTGGAGGAGACCTGGGAACATTATCTAGTGCGGCTAGATAGCCACCTCAGGCGCTGGGTAGATCTCGCGGGCAAACAAAATCTGTTGTTTTTGTTTCTGAAAGAGCAGTTTTTCGGAAAGTGCGCGGCGGGAATGGTCGAGTACTTGTTGGAGAAAGAGAGCAGAGATGTCAATGAGCTGTGCCTTTGGGTCAACAAGTACAGCCAAGCCCACCCAGAGAAGAGGTTGGCAAAATTGGACAGCAATAGCAGGATGGGTTGGAACCGGGGTCAGTCGGTCAGTGACGCCAAAATGGTTGAACCTCGCTGCTACAACTGTCATCAAACGGGGCACATGGCAAGAGAGTGTCGGCAGAGTAGCCCTAGTAATCCTGTATTTTGCCAAACACGGAAAGAGACGACTACGTCAGCACCATGCAAGGATTCCGGCGTTGTGAATGCATGCGCTGCAATGGTGATAGAAGGAAAAATGGATGAGGTAGAATTGAAGTGTGGATGCGTTTTGCCTGTCATTGCGGATGGTTGTTTGCACTCAGGAGAAAAATTTAAATTAACCAGAGGGTTTGTGAACAGAAAACCGGTAAAAGTTTTGAGGGACACTGGCTGTACTTCCATAATAGTAAAGGAATCATTAGTGCACCCGCGTCAGATGACCGGAAGAACAAGACCCTGTGTTTTGATCGACGGCACTGTTCGGGTGGCTCCAACAGCGGTGGTAAAAATCAAAACAGACTGGTTCAGAGGAACCAGAGAGGTGGTATGCATGAAAAACCTACTTTGCGATCTCGTGCTGGGAAATGTTGAAGGGGTAAGGGGTTTTGATGCAATGGCGGCAGGAAAACGCTTTGGTCGGAAACCACAGAAATCCGCTTCCAACTACGACAGCACTCAGAGGAATGATCGGGTAAATTTTAGAAAATCGTCGGCTAACTCGGAGCTGTATCAAAGCAAGGAAAGAAACACGTCTGCCATTTCAAAGGTAGGAAATAAAGTTGAGGCAAAAGTTCAAGCTTTGAATCCGCCAAAAGAAAGACCAAGGTTCAATCTTCTGCCTAGAGGCCAAAATGGAGGGGTGGGGAAAGATGGAAAGTTAAATTCGGCAATCTTCGGAGATGCCCGCCCTGTTGACACAGCACGCAGAGAGATAGAGATTGAGAATAAGTTGAAAGTAAACTATTTCAAAGGCAAGGAGAACATCGGTGCTGACTTTCTTAGTCGTAAAGAGAGTGACGATGTAATCAAGAAACACTGACGCGTTTCTTTTTTCGAAGAGGGGGGATATGTAAAATGAAGATGATTCATCTTACGTATTTTCATAGTATTTGTTTATTTTATTTTATTATGTGTGCATATTTTGGTTGTGTTGAAACAATAGTCATTTATGTATGAATGTATCTGTGTGTATATGTGTGTATATGTGTGTATATATATGTATATATATGTATATGTATGTATATGTGTATATTTGTGCTCCTGTGACATTGTGTGTGCGTATAATTTTTGTATCATTAATGTATATATATGTATATGTGTGTTTGAGTGTATATATACATGGATGGATGTATGTATATGTATATATGTATATACTAGCGGACCCGGCGAACTTCGTTTCACCTCAAAGAGTGTATTTTTTAAGCAATAAAAAACAATAATAACAAATATCCTATATATAAATTTAAAAGAAAACAAATATTAAAAAAAACGTTCACTTTAATAGTTTATTAGAAAAACATTGGTTGAACTCGGGTCAATGTAAACAATGAAATAGTCAGAAAATTTAATAACATGCGCTCTACCCCATTTGCGCATAAATGTCATGTCGCGGAAAATTAAACATCTGTATATCTCGATAACCCAAACTCCAATTTGGGAATTTATTTTTCTGTAAGACCAAATAGAGGGTGCTCTACAACTTTGCCATTTGAAGTTTTTTTCTAGGACGCACTGTTAAGGCTGTATAGCTACCGGGGTACATACTGCGGTCCCCATGGGCCACTCCATGATTCAATGTCAAATCTTTTTAGTTATTCTGTTAATAGGAGCTGAGAGAAATCCAATAAATCAAAAATCTCTAAAATCGGTTCAGCCGTTCTTGAGTTATAAGTGACGTAACACAAACCCCGACTGCGTTGCCCGGGGATTTTAAAGGCTTTTTATCGTTTTCTCTCTGGCTCCCGTTTCCTTAACTGCTTGCTTTCCCGTTCCAGGTCGCTTTCTCACTCCTGGTCGCATTTCAGCTCACGGTCGCTTTTCCGGCCTCGGTCTCTTTTACTTTTCCCGATCCCGGTTGCTTTTACGCTCCAGCTTGCTCTTCTTTTCGCTCTTCCGTTCCTCCATTAAATTTTAGAGCCTTCCCAATGTGGCTTAGATGGGCTGTAGTGGAATGCTGTGCAGTCATCAAAATTGATATGTTCTCTCGTTAACACTTTGTTAATAGGTTTGCTCGTTTAGTTACGTCTGAACTTCCTCAATTTTAATTAGTGTTCTTTAATGTATTGGTTCCACTCTGCAAGTGTGATCTTCAGCAAAGGCTTATTATGATTGACTAAAGCTGAAAAAAAAAGAATTTATTAGTTAACGGCTGCAATAATGTTAAAATCCGCTCATATATCTCAACAGGTTATATTTTTTTAGATGTTCTTAGCTTTTAAGTGTCATGTCTACAGAACGCTACATGTGGCATGTTAATAAATGTTGACCCGTGGCTTTGAAAAATGTGATATAAAACACAGATTGAAATAAAACATGTAATAATAATATTAAAAACCTTCAAAGCATTAACTTAATGAATTTTCCGAGAGTTTTCTGAGATCATCAATTTGGAACAATCGAAGAGTACCACTTTTATTTAGCAAATGATGCAATTATAAATTGAACAAAACAGCAGCAGATTGATAGGCTGGCTTGAGAACTTTGTTCATGATTTTGTTGAAACACAAAAATACTGCACTTGCTTTCATTTCTTTCAAATTTCATGCACCTCATATATCAGTGAAACTTTTACAATAAATTGATGTTGCATGTAAGATTTTCTTTAAAATGTAATTTTCTAATTTCCTCTGAAAAGTAAAAAATAAAATAAGACCGATAAATTAATTCATAATCTTATAGTCATAACTACTTGTGAATAATAATGGTTGTAATGCCATCACATAAAAAAAAACATACCTGCCCAAAAAAAATTCTCATTTACCGATAGGCTGATAGCAAGCTCGTCAGTTTAGGAAACCATGATGAACAATATTAGATAAGGAACAATTGAAGTCAGAAGCCTTGAACGATAAATATGAACAATGAATTTAAATTTATTTTTCCAATCTGCAACTCCTTTTTGCAAAACACAAAATGTTAGAGCATAATGATAATCTTATAATAATTAATAATAATATATTATATTATTATTGCACGTGTTTAATTATGTTATATTAAATATAACATAATTAAACACGTGCAATGCAACAAACGAAACAAATTGAAAGATACCCAGTAAATCATGATTTTAAAAACTAAAAACAAATTACCAAAGCTTTGCCACTTACTTTTAAATGGGAGATATCAACAATGAATTTCTAATTTGATTTGATTTTAATTTGTTAAGTCTGGAACTTTTTTTGTGAAGCACAAAATATCTCTAAATAGAAGAAATTCCACCTGCAATTTATTGATTAGTCCTGAAAACCAAAGTTATCTAGATTTAAAAGATAAGTTGCTATAAATGTCCAACCTAATCTGTCTTTCATCAAGAGATTCATTTAACCTTGAATCAGCCATATCTTTAGCTTTTGAAGTCCTACTTCCAAGATCAATCTTTTTATTAGGAGGCATACTGAAACATTCAATGGTATAAAAAATTGAATAATAATAAGTTTGAAAAAGCGATATCTATATATATAAAGAATATCATAAAAATTGATAAATGAATAAACGACTAATGGAGAAAGTATAGCGATAATGATATATGCAATCACGCGGAATGAAACGAAGGCTAATGGCGAAAGTATAGCAATATTGATATATGCAATCACGCGGAATGAAACGAAGGCGTTAAACAACAAACAATTTTATGAAAAACAAATAAATAAATAACTCACCTTCTTAGAATCAGAGTAACAATATCCAAACGTGGAACGTGGAACAAAAAGACTCGAAAAACGGCGATATGAAAACAACGATCGATATAAAACATTAGCATAGAAAATTAGTGTTGAACAGAAAATGAAATTTTTAAATAAGTTATAAAACATTTTTTCCTTTAGACTGAAAATTCTTTTAGGAGCCAAATATTCACCATAAAATATTTCGTGCTTAATAGTTCAATGGTTATTGCAGTTCCTTACCTCATAGTCCAACGAAGTGCCTTTTATATATATATATATGGTTCAATGTCAATTTTTATTTTTAGTTATTCTGTTAATAGGAGCTGAGAGAAATTCAATAAATCAAAAATCTCTAAAATCGGTTCAGCCGTTCTTGAGTTATAAGTGTCGTAACACAAAACCCGACTTCCTTTTATATATATAGATATATGTATGTATATATATGTATATATATATATAATTGGTATTGGTCCTTTTCCTTTTTGTGGTCCTCAATAGAAAAAAGTAAGGTTGTAGAGTAGAGAAATTGGAATTATAAAAAGATTTGTCAGAACCGGGCTAACTTCTGCAAAGTGATATAATTTAGTTTAGAGTCAAGAAAAGGATTATAATCAAGGAAGAATAATAAAGTTAAAATAAATTCGAGAAATATTGTGTTATAAATAACTTCGACTTTAACGTTACGAATCGCTAGAAAGCATATTCTTCTACGTTTATATATATATATATATATATATATATATATATATATATATATATATATATATATATATATATATACTAGCGGAGATACCCGGCGTTGCCCGGGTTTTTTAGAGGTTTTTCTAATGTTTGTCACTTTCTCTCCCGTTTCCTTTCCCACCTGCTTTCCCACTCCTGTTCGCTTTCCCGTTTTCGGTCGTTTTCCCGCTGCCGGTCACTTTCCCGCTGCCGGTCGCTTTCCCGCTCCCGGTCGCTTTCCCGCTCCCGGTCGCTTTCCCGCTCCCGGTCGCTTTCCCGCTCCCGCTCGCTTTCCCGCTCCCGGTCGCTTTC
>OZ022242.1:15531120-15723620 GCA_963978895.1 Erpobdella octoculata
GGTAAATAACTTTGACACCCTGCTGATGACGAAGTAGGAGACAGTCCTTGATGTGGGGTAGGGTTGCATGTAGAATGATAAAAAGTGAAGGATCGTATAAAAGATAATAAACTAAAAAATATTGGCGAAAAAAGATAGAGAAAGAGAGAAGTAGAGATAAAGAAAGAAAAAGAGAGAGAAAAAAAAAGAGAAAGAAAGAAAGAAAAAGAAAAAAAGAAAAAGAGAAAAAAAATAGAGTGAATAAAAACGGAAAAAAAAATCCGGAAAAGGGAAAAATAGCGTGGAAGGATCTGATGGCTGGAAAAATGGCGATAGAAGTGGCAGAATTTGAGTAAGCGGTGGCGATGATGTCGCTAATGTGGGCGATGAATATATTGATGAGACAGCGTTAATAATAATGATGGTGATGCTAATGATGGTAATAATGGTGGGAAGACTAATGGGAGTGATGATAACGATCATGCTATTACGATGATGAGTTTGTAGTCGTGGGAGGATATGATGTGTATATTGTTTTGTCAAGTTTCAAATGACAGCAATATAGAAGAAAAAGAAACAAGTGAATCAAAAAACAAAGTTTTTTAAAAACACACTTTTATATAAACGATTGTGTAGGCCACATTCGGCTACATAAACAACGAGCATATTAGCATAGACAATAAATAGTTCGACGAAAATATAACAAATAATTATTTAATTAAATTTGGTCCAATCAATCCAGAAATTTGATAGAATGCATTGTTCATTAGTTTGGAGGTATGTTTAAATTTGGAAGTCTCTAGCTCATCGGGAAGTTAGTTTAAAATCGATTGCAAAAATTGACTACAGATCGACAGACAGAGAAGTCAAGTTAAGTAAAAGTGTGTAAAAAAGAAAGAGATGATGATGATGATGATGATGATGATGATGATGATGATGATGATGATGATGATGTTGTTGTTGTTGTTGTTAATGTTGATGATGATGAGGAGGACTGGAACGTACTGTGAGGACTGAAACGTCATGGACGCCATCATTATAGTTCGACGGGACTCTCCAGCGACAGTTACTATCCATTAGTATTTGTGTCCAACTGAGAGTGAAGGAATATACCGATGAACAAAAGTATGAATAATTAAATTTTTTGACTAATATCGTTTTAAATAAATAAACAAGATGATGCAGGAATGATCGATATGGGTGCAATGGATAGGTGTTTAAGCTTCCCACTCCCACCGAACGTAAGCGTTGGTAGATAATTGGGTAGGAAATTTAATAAAGAGATTGCGAAGATTTTGCGAAGCGTGAAATCGGGTGAACGGACGAGGGGATGATTTGATGGGTAACATAATTTGGGCAGTTAGTAACAAACTAAGTATGACGGTTAACTATATAAACAGATGTTAGTTAATAAGTGAGTTGTCATGTGAGATGGTGATGATGTGTGAGTTGTCATGTGAGTTGACGATGGTTACTGGGTTCATTAAACGACTGAGAGATCCGAGGAACGGAACAATTGATGAAGTTGCAATTGACCAAAACGATGCTCGAAACCTTTGAGAAAATTGTTTTTTTTTGTTTCTTAAATTAGCATTTATAATTTATTCGTTTTCAATTTGCTCGTTATCTCTTAATTTATTTCAAAATTTTTTCTTCACCTCACGTGACCATCTCACTGTTTCTTTTTATCTATTTAATTTTCTATTTTGTTTGATCTTTCACGTTTAGTGATTTAAAATCTAATTATATATATATATATACTAGCTTTTTAGAGGTTTTTCTATCGTTTTTCTCTCACGCTCCCGGTCACTTTCCCACTTTTCGACCACCTAGAGCTCTAAAACTTTCAGGAAAGCTTTATTCTGGACAATACATGAATTTAATGTTTCCGACATGAATTAGGCCTTAAATCAATTAAAATTAATCAAAACAAATTAATCAGACAGTTCAAGATACTCTTTTATAGGAAACAGATATATATATATATATATATATATATATATATATATATATATATATATATATATATATATATATATATATATATATATATATATATATATATATATATATATATATATATATATATATATATGCATTTCTATCTGTTGCTTCTTCCTATGAAAAGGACATAATTGCACCTCTTTGTTTTTCCATTTTTAAAATAATTTTAAAAAATATTCTAAAAAACCTACAGACCTACCAAATGTACAAAAAAAATTTCATAAAAATCGGTTCAGCCGTTTCGGAGGAGTTTGAAGTCAAACACTATGACACGATATATATATACATATATATATATATATATATATATATATATATATATATATATATATATATATATATATATATATATATATATATATATATATATATATATATATATATATATATATATATATATATATATATATATATAGGCACACAATTTCATCTCGGAAGAAGCACAGAGCCCAAGAATCCCCTAGCGCCACGCGTAAGTGTACAGACTCATATCGGTGTGTGTGTGTGTGTTTGCTTGTTTTCTATCCTCAGGCGTAGGTTTTAGTTGAACCTTTGTACAATCGATTAAAAATAGTGCGTTTACTGATTTTCTATTTAATAGCTCATTCAATAGAATCATAAATGAGAACTAAAATGAAATTTAAATAAAAACTGAAATAAACAAATTTAATTTTTTTATTTTAATTTTTTCTCACCGGCTTATTTTTCTTAATTTCCTTTTCATTTAATTTTATTTCATTTTATTTCATTTCATTTTATTTCATTTAATTTAATTTCATTATTCATTTTTCACTCTCCTGCCTTCTTATTTCTTCCCATCCGTCCGCAGCGACTGTTAGCCCGCGGATGAAACGATGGATGACAACCAGATTAAATATAAGCGGATGGATGCAAAAAATATACGGACGGATACAAGACAGATACGACGAAATAAAAGATAGATACAAACAAATAAAAATTAGATACGGACGGATACAAGACAAATAAAAACTAATAAAAAATATACACGGACGGATACATAAAGATACAAACAATTAAAATATAGATATTAACGGATACCTGAAATACACAGACGAATGCAAGATAGATACAAAAAGATACACGATAGACACAAACGAATACAAGATAGATACAAAAAGATACACGATGGACACAAACAAATAAAAATTAGATACGGACGGATACAAGACAAATTAAAACGAATACAAAATAAACACCGACGGATACAATAAAGATACAAAATGATACACGATAGACACAGACGGATACAAGATAGATTCAGACGGATACAAAACAGACACGAACGGATATATGAACGGAAGTACAAGTAGACGCACGGACGGATCAGACGCATGGCTGGACGCATGGACTGCCTGATAAATGCCGGTCAAGCCAATAAGGCAACAGCGAAGCGTAGAAAAACAAACTGCAAGAGAAACCCGGGCACGTGACGTTATTAAATCTTTTCATAAACCACTCGCAGGCAAACCAGAGTGGAATTAATTAAAAGAAAACATTTTCACTTTTATTCAATTTTTTTTCTTTTATAACTCAAGAACGACCGAAAAACAGTTCATTGCATGCAAGAAACGTTCAGTCAAGTTGCCGCTGGTTGGACGACCGACTGTTGTAGCTGGACACCGTGAAATTGCGAGATAAAGAGGAAACGGATCGAACCGAAACTTTCAATTGGCGAATAATTGTTTTTATGGAATGGATAAATAAGTGATTATTTTAAAATGCACAGAATTTATTTTATTCTTGCAACTGCTGCTCTCTTGGAACTTGGCCAGATGTCTAAAGGTAAAATTGCTTGTTATACAATCTGTTAAATGTTCACGATTATAATGTCTCTCTTGTCAACAAACTTCATAATCAAACTATCATAAGACTATTATATAACATTACCGAACAAAACCAAAGAACAACGCACAAACACGCACACGAACACAGATGATAGTTTTTAGTACAGGCTTAGAGACTCCAGGGGCATCCAGGGGCGTCAGCGATACTCCCCCACTCACCGATCACGTATCTTAATAAAATAAAAAGACGAATCTTACACCTCATTACATTCACATCCAATACCGCATGCCTATTAAAACATTATGGGGATCCATCCCGACCCGCTATCTTTTTGACCTTGAAGAGAAGAAAACACTCCCAGTGGCGTAGTAAAAGGGGGCAGGGAAAACACACCTTCCAGAGGGCAAAAATAGTTCAAAGTTGCTTAAATGTCAGAGCTTTAAATTATACGCCATGGATCATAATTTGCATATCCGTGTTATTTCAAAGCAGAAATACCGCAAAATAAGTGAACCAGCTGGTTTTATTAATGAGAAGCACTGCTTTTATTTGCTGACATCATTTGTGTCACTTGCTAGGCAAACTTCAAAAATATCTTCTTTGATAGGCATAACTACATTGTCCCGTTAAAATGTTTTACAAAAGTTCTCGTGTTATATATCTTCAGCATTGTTGCCGTAGCAGATTTGTTTTTCTGGGTAAAATTATAGATTTGTTAATGTTAATATGGCTTATAAATTTATTAAATAAAGAAATAAAAATAATATACTATAATAATGTGCTTTTAAATTTAAATTTTTTGATTTTGTAGAGCTATTAAACTAATTACTCCCGGAAGAAGTTTTGTCACAAATCTAATGCAAAAATCTAAGTTTCCAAGCTTATTTGCTTATTAGTCAAATCTCAATTTTATTTTCATTTAAAAAAATAATTCTTTGCATGTGTACCTTCCTTTATTGAGTCGTTTTGTAATAAAGCTTAACTGTCAGCTGTTATTGTTTTCAGTACAGTTGCGAGTATTAAAAAAATTAAATAGTAAAAAATAAAAATATTACAACAAACTGTTTTTAAGACCACGTTTATATTTACTAAAAAAGATAAAATAATTTTTACTTTAAGCGTTGTTTACTTATTAAAAAGAAATTTGGTAAGGGTTAACTGGGTTTTTACCTCACAAAGACACCCATCGGTTTTACTTACAGTTAAATGTATTTCAAAGTTATTAATTTGTTCAATGTAATTTTGATTTAAAATTATAAAAAATATTTAATATCGACAGATAAATATTATTATATTATATAAAATTGTATAGATATTTTATTACAATTAGCTTGACTAGAAAGGAATATGAGAATAACTAAGTGAAAACCGTGAAAATTTAATTCACTTTAACCGCTTCGCCATTAATAAATTTTGATTAAAATCATTCAAACCAGCGCTGCACCTAAAAATTGTATATTTATTTAAACGTGATGGTTGAGATGGTGGTGTTTCAACGTGTTTTTTAAAAAACTTGTTTAAAAGTTTTAATTTTTGTCTTCACTATTAGAGTTAAAACCAAAATACACAACAAAATCAGCATTACATCATAAATTAAAAAAAAGTATTATTGGAACTTGATTGTTCTATATTATTGTTTATTTCTGAAATGCAAGGACGAAAATACTGTTGAAATTGGTTTAAGTTAATTGAAGCCATTTTGAAATAATCGACTGTTTGAAATGTGAGTTTAATACTTTTCAAACTAGTTTTTGGGTGTTTAAAAATCATTCAAATAAATTAAAAAGTTGCTCTACGATGTGATAACAACATAAAACAGAAAAGTTTAAGCTAACTTCAACTAGCAAGCCAAGATTCTCCGCAGAAATTAAAAAATTGTTGCTGTGTTTCCCGATCCTTAAGGTCATTATCCCATTCTTTGTCAACTGTTGTCTAGACCTGAGCCACGTGAGGTAAACCATGTTTGTGTTAGCCGCAGTCGACTAGACAGACTTTTTTTCTTTAAACTTTTGATGCATTCGGTCAGTCCAGTAATTGCCCTTGACTGGTTATTGGCCGGTGAGGGTTGGTAATGCAGACTCGTCGGCAATGGAATGTTTTTAGAACAAGCAAAACAATTGTAGAGATCGCGCTCAAAGTGTAACAAACAAAAGGAACTAGTTCTAAAACTGAGCCATACGGCATGTCGTATTGCATCTAAATCGGTGTTGAATGCTGGTCTTCAAATGTAACAGATTGCGGTAAACGGAGTGATCCAATTTAGTGTTAGTCTAATAAATCTATAAATCCATAATAAACCCAAAGTCTTGCTAAAAGGAAGAGCCTGCAAAAGCTTTAACATATTTATTGCTATATTGGCTACTAGGTTTGCTACATAATTTCCACCATAATAATTAAGAAGTATTGGGTCATGGACATATACCGCATACGGCAGAAAGCAACAAATTCTAATTGTACTCGAAATTATGTCTCGCAGTGTTATTTTTGTTGAGGCAAGCAATGACAGATTAAGGAGCAGATAATCTAGTCAAGAATTATTAAAAAAAACTTGTTTTTAGACTAGAAAACACAATTTACAGACTAAAATTAAATTAAAAGGAATTAAATGAACTCCCATAGTGACGTAAAAGATTTTACGCTAACCAATTTATGCTAACTAGAGCTTTTTCCCTCCTTTCACCTTCCACGATGCCATAATGACATAATTTTAAATGAGCATTACTCAATCAAATTTTCAGTTTTGTCATCTTTTACGTCGTTTTACGTTTTTTTGCATCAAATAGCGCTTAATAATTTTCTAGTTTTCATCACTCATCTGCATTCATGGTTGCAGGAAGATTTTATGTTTACTTTTTTATCTATCTTAATAATATCATTGGTTTTGAAACTTTATAGCAAAAAAACGTTGCAAATTTATTTTGTAGAAATTTCAATAAGAAACTTTTTCTTCGCCAATAGCTTGCATTTGTGTGCTCAAATATACGTATACAACTACTGCAAATTTAAAAGAAAAAGAAACGGAATTTGTTTTATTTAACAAATCAAAAAAGAAATAAAAAAATCTCGAAATTATTATAATTATTTTTATAAAAAAATAAATGTTAAATTTATATCGATGTAATTAACTTTTTAAAAGAAATTCTTTTAATATTAAAGCGAAATGTAAAGTGAATTATAAATTGCGACTTAGTGCAGTTTGAGCAGCTGAAACCACTCTATCACTAACCCGCACTCACAACAGGATTCGCATTCATCATTTTGATTTTGATTTTATTTTCCCCGAGCCCGCAACTGCTTTTCAGGGTGGTGACCGCAGTTGAAAATCAGATAATTTTTAACCGCGCTCGAGTCTATTAAAACAAGTTTTTTAAAGCAAATGATGCACTATAAGCACATAAATTTGCTCATTTAATTTTTTGAAAGTTTGGTAGTAATTTTTTTAAATTTATTATAATGAATACCTTTCTTATAAAACTAATGCTACAACTTTTGCAAGCATCTACTAACGGCTATAGTACTGGTAAACAGTAAAGAATAATAATAAAATGACAAAAATTTATCAAACAAATAAATTGAAAACACAAATCGAAAATATTAAAAGAAATGAATTTTTTTTAAATTGTTATATTGTTTTCAATAATAACTGCAATAAAACTTTATAAGTAGCTGTCAAATTGATGAAGTATCACCAAGGCTTATTTTTTATTTATTTATTTATTTATTTATTTACTTATTTATTTATTTATTTATTTATTTATTTATTTATTTATTTATTTGTTTGTTTGTTTGTTTGTTTGTTTGTTTGTTTGTTTGTTTGTTTGTTTATTTATTTATTTATTTATTTATTTATTTATTTATTTATTTATTTATTTATTTATTTATTTATTTATTTATTTATTTATTTATTTATTTATTTATTTATCTGTTTATTAATTTATTTTGTTTTAGATATGAGAAAACCAAAATTAATGAATTGATTAAAAATCGTCAAGTAAAAAAAATGAATGAGTGAGCATAAAACTCTGTCATTCTAAATTATCTGCTCAGCACGCCGCGTTAGTGTCTTTACGACTGCCACCATTGAGAGAGGCTGATAAATGAAATGAATCATATAGTGCTAGTCAACCATCCACGAATCCAACCGCTGATGCAACAACAAAATTAACAAGAACAACAATATAACTAATTAATCATCATTTTTTTAATAAATATAATAAAAAATAATAGTTGTGGTAATAATATTAATATAAGACAAACATATTACAAATAATTTTAAGTTAAACAACATTAGAAACATCAATGACAAAATGGTAGTCCGAAATAAAGTAGAATTAAATTGATATTTTGATAAATAAATCAAATTGAACGAGCAAATGTCTTTGCTTCTAAACACAAATAGAAGCAATAGTAAAATTAAACCTTCAATCTGAAAAATGTCTTCATTAAACAATGTAACTAATTATAGTAATTAAATTCATTAAACCAGATTGATTTATTTACACACATACAGTGGCAGATTTATGGGGAGCCTGGGAGCCCGGGCCCCACTAAGAAGTTTTTACAAAAACATTTAAGTTTAATTTTTCACTTAGTTTGCAACTTCATTCTACAATACAGACTATATTTTTTACTAAACTCACCGCTCCACTATCAATAGTTCTGAGACTTGGTAGATAATTAAAAATTTGGCTTTTAAAACCAATTAAATAAAAAATAAGTTTTAAATGATGTCTCAAAAAGCCTGGATAAAGGAGGAGGGACAGTTAAAGGGATCAAACTTTGATCCACGACAGGAAGTACTTATGTGCTTCCTACTCAGCCAATTCAGTCTTAAAACACTTGGTGTAAAGGACTATAAACTATCATAAAAAAATGATGTCTCAAAAACAGCAGGTCCAGCAATTTAAAAAAAAATATAACAGTTTCCCGTTCCCGGTCACTTTAAACTACAAAATATTAACAATTTAAAAAAATCAATATCAATCTCAAAGAGCAATCGAGTGTACAATGCCCGGGCTTTTTGAAAGTTTTTCTATCGTTCCTCTCTCTTGCTCCCGTTTACTTCCCCGCTTGCTCTCCCGATCCCGTTTGCTCTCTCGTTCCCGCTTGCTCTCCCGTTCCCGTTTCCTCTCCCGTTTGCTCTTGTTTTCCCGTTCCGCTTGCTCTCTCGTTCACGCTTGCTCTCCCGTTCCCGTTTCCTCTCCCGTTTGCTCTTGTTTTCCCGTTCCGCTTGCTCTCTCGTTCACGCTTGCTCTCCCGTTCTCGTTTGCTCTCCCGTTTGCTCTTGTTTTCCCGTTCCGCTTGCTCTCCGCTCACGCTCGCTCTCTCGTTCCAGCTTTCTCTCCCGTTACCGCGTACTTCCCAGTTTCCGTTTGCTTTCACGTTTCCGCTTTGTTTCCCGTTTTTGCTTGCTTTCCCGTTTCCGCTTGCTCTCCCGTTCCCGTTTGCTCTCCGCTCCCGCTTGTATTTCCCATGTCCGGGGTTTTTAGAGGTTTTTATATCGTTTTTCTTTTGCTCCTCTTTCCTTCCCCGCTTGCTCTCACGCTCCCGGTCGCTTTCTCGCTCCCGGTTGTTTTCCCGCTCCCGGTCGCTTTCCCGCTACCG
Organism: Erpobdella octoculata; assembly: GCA_963978895.1. Taxonomy (NCBI): domain Eukaryota; kingdom Metazoa; phylum Annelida; class Clitellata; order Hirudinida; family Erpobdellidae; genus Erpobdella; species Erpobdella octoculata. Next base: position 15,540,514 of record OZ022242.1, read on the forward strand.
ACCGCTATTCATAGGGAAATTCATATATTAAAATATTTTCTAAAATTAATATCTTAATATATAAAAATCTCGTGTCATAGTGATTGAAATTGAACTCCACCGCGAAACGGCTCAACAGATTTTAATAAATTATATATATTTATATATATATATATATATATATATATATATATATATATATATATATATATATATATATATATATATATATATATATATATATATATATATATATATATATATATATTGCGAATAAACTGTGGAATCAATTTATCTTTGAGACACGCTCCAAGAAACACAACTCGCCATTTGGCAGAAACAACTTTTCGAGCCAAATTCTCGACCTTTCGGCACAAAACTCTCTGTTCGAGACTACAATTAGCCAAAAACTTTTCCATTAAACTTTTATTGTCAGACCGACGGACCGTTTCAGCTATGTCAGCCATCCTCAGGGTCAAAAGTAAAACGAGAAAAGTAAACAAACAGAAAGAACCGAAATTATCAAAGAATTAGCACACTAACAAAAGAAAAAACGAACAAACACTCTACCTATCAAATCAAAAGAATATAAAATTTATACTATTGGAAATCAATTTTTGCGCTTTCGCTGTGTTATATTAAAAGAGACAAGAATTTCTTCAGATACATTACAATGAGATTCGTCAGGAGCAGCCTCAACAGCCAAAGTATTTGTATATATATATATATATATATATATATATATATTCCACGGATAGCCCATATTCTTTCCTGCATAATAAACTGCTCTTTTTCTTCAGGGGTGTTTCCTGATCAGTTAAAGTCGGCAAAAGTAATTCCCCTTCACAAATCTGGCAAAAAAGATACCATTTCCAATTATCGGCCAATATCTATTTTATGTTTCTTCTCAAAGTTTTTTGAAAAAGCTATGCACTCCAGGCTCTATGGATTTCTTGCCAGATTTTCCATCATTACCAGGAGTCAGTTCGGCTTTAGAAAAAATCACTCTACCTACATGCCGCTCGTTCTGTTGCACTCGAGGGTTGCGGAGGCTATGGATCGAGGAGACTACATCATCGGCGTGTTTCTGGATCTGGCCAAGGCTTTTGATACAGTGAATCACAAAGTCTTGCTAAAAAAACTTGAACACTATGGGGTCCGAGGGATACCATTAATGTGGTTTGAAGATTATTTGAGCGGTAGAACTCAACAGGTACACTACAACGAAGTTACTTCATCAACGCGGCGGGTAACTTGTGGCGTGCCTCAGGGGTCGGTGCTAGGCCCTCTCTTATTTCTTGTCTACATTAATGATTTGTGCACTGTTTCGCATCGTCTCGAATTTGTCTTGTTCGCCGATGATACCAACCTTTTTGCTTCTGGTGAAAACCTAAAAGATTTATATGATGTTACTAATCATGAACTACTTTCCGTTTATAAATGGTTTTGTGCGAATAAACTTTCTTTAAATATAAGTAAAACCAACTATATTCTATTCCACCATAGAAATAAATTAATTTGTTCTGATTATCAACTTCTTATTGACGATAAACCTATTGCGCGAGTTTCCTCGTGTAAATTTCTTGGAATGTTGCTTGATGAGCACCTCTCACTGATTGACCAAATTAGTTACGTCACCTCTAAAGTTGCAAAAAATTGTGGAATTCTATCTCGCGTGAGTCGATTTGTGGATAAAAATATTTCTATGATGTTGTATTACGTTCTCGTTTACCCTTACTTGTCCTATTGTAATATTGTTTGGGCTTCAAATTATCCTACACGTCTAAAGTCTCTCCACATCTTACAGAAAAGAATCATCCGAATATTATTTAACTTGCCCTTTACATCATCTTGTAAAATGAAAATGATCGAGAACAACCTACTGAATGTATATCAAATTAATTTTTTTCTTGTTAGTATTTTCATGTACAAATATGACAACCATATGTTACCGTCGTCATTTGATAACCTTTTCACAAAATCGTCTCATGTACATTCTCATGATGTGCTTTCTTTGCATTGCTTTCGGTCCGATTTTGCTCGAACAACTTTCAAAACATTCTCCATAAAGTGTTATGGTCCGCGGTTGTATTCAAGTATTCCAATAATAATATCCTCATTGAAAAGCATTTCGCTATTTAAAAAATCGTTGAAATCTTACATATTACAGCTAGATTCATAATTTCAATATCTATATACTTATGTTAACTTCGATACAGATATGTTAACTTATATATACTTATGTTTACTCCTATACACTTATGTTAACTTTTATTTCTCTGTCTCGGTTCGTATCTGAATTTTCGTTTATAGGTCGTCCAGTTAGCGGGAAGTAATTCCCTTTGGATGAACCTTTTGAGCACTTGATTTTTTTTTCCTTATTTATAACTTCACTGTTGTTTTGTTTCGTGCTCAATAAATGTTCAAAAAAAATGTTAAAATATATATATATATATATATATATATATATATATATTACGGCCCATTTTCTATTAATTAACTTTTGAGCCCACTCTTCCAAACGTCTCCATTTCAAACCTAATATACTCAACACCTTTTCTGGAACATAATTTATTATTGGGGTTGACCGGCCGGTTTCGGCATCTGCCATCGTCAGAACCCCTAAAATCAATTGTATAAAATAAACATATAAGAACCAGCAATACAATTAGAATTCTAAAATGTCAGGTATATACACTTTAAATAAAATAAGTACCAGTAGATATATACATAAATACTTACTAATGGTTTGAGATTTCGGCAAGCGGCTCGAAACTTGTTAAAATGTAAATATTATAAAAGCGGATGTTTACAAATCAGTAATGACACAGGTTGACAGAAGGGATTAGCTACATTAGTTAAAATACTTTGTAAAATGTAATTCAAATTATACAATTAGTCATTAAAGTCAAAGCATAAAATCAAATGTGTGATGATGACCGTACAGATTTGTTTGTACACTTAGATAAAGTTGGTCACATTACAATACGCCGAAAAGAGCGATAATTTGCTGCGGATTTGATTTTATGCTTTGACTTTAATGACTAATTGTAAATAACTTTTTAAAATAATTTGAATTTTTTTTTTAAATAGCTTACCACCTATCCTCAGACCTACCAAATATACACAAAAAATTCATAAAAATCGGTTGAGCCGTTTCGGAGGAGTGTGGAGTCAAACCCTATAACACGAGATTTATATATATATATATATATATATATATATATATATATATATATATATATATATATATATATATATATATATATATATATATATATATATATATATATATAATCTATTTATCATCTTTTTTTATCTGACTTTTCTAATGGCAGTCAAAGTCAGGCATACTTCTGATATTAAATTCTTTATTGCATTTTTCTTCAACACGCTTCTCCAAATCATTAAAAAACTGATTTTATCACGTTTTTTCCATATTTTTATGCTTAACCTTATTTTGTCGCTCCGAACATGAAAATAATTGAATTAAGCACAATATTGCCAGAAGTTTCTTTATTTAGTTTTTTATCCTTCATTAAATATTTCTTAGATTGTTTTACCAAGTTTTTGTTCAGCTAGACATTTTCCAATATACCCATCAGCTTAACCTCTCAGAGCATGCCAAAAACTATTCTTAATCCTCTTACACCATATGTAGACACTGACACACTTTCTTATTTTTTTACTAAACCGTAGAGTCGTTCGACAATCATTTCCATGATTTCTTGACTGGATCTTTATTTTTTTGATTTACTTTCTTTTGATTCTATCACTTTTGTTTTATTCTAAGTTTTACAAGTTTTCTATAAACAGCACTATTGCAGCCATTACCATCATCATCGCCGTTGTCACCATCAACATTTTTATCATCATCATCACTACCACTACCACAATCAACATCTTCATCATCGTCGTCATCATCATCATCATCACCACCGCCGCAACCACCACTCCCACCAATCCCACCACTACCACCACCACCACACCACCATCATCATCATCATCATTATCATCAGCATCATCCTCAATGTAACGTGAATATTTTTTTGATTTCTTTTTCTTTTCTTTATTGTACACTTTTCCACCCATGCTATAACAGGGGTTGAGCCTTTAGGGAAGAATTAGGACCCACGCGAGATTTCCAAAGCTCCCCATGCAGTAGTAGTTGTAGTAGTAGTAGTAGAAGTAGTAGTAGTAGTATTAGTAGTAGTAGTAGTAGTAGTATTAGTAGTAGTAGTAGTAGTAGTAGTAGTAGTAGTAGTAGTAGTAGTAGTAGTAGTAGTAGTAGTAGTAGTAGTAGTAGTAGTAGTAGTAGTAGTAGTAGTAGTAGTAGTAGTAGTAGTAGTAGTAGTAGTAGTAGTAGTAGTAGTAGTAGTAGTAGTAGTAGTAGTAGTAGTAGTAGTAGTAGTAGTAGTAGTAGTAGTAGTAGTAATTGTTGTTGTTGTTCTTGTTGTTGTTGTTGTAGTAAATTTAACTTGGAGAATCTTATGAGAACTACCACCTAGCCAAATTTCATCAAGATTGGTCCAGCGGTTTAGATTTCTATAAGAGACAAACAAACCCACAAACACTCATTTTTATATATATATATATATATATATATATATATATATATATATATATATATATATATATATATATATATATATATATATATATATATATATATATATATATATATATATATATATATATATATATATATATATATATATATATATATATATATATATATAGACAAGCCGCCGAATCTTGAAATAAGAGGAATTTGTGAAACAAGAAAAGAAAAAATCAAGTTTTTCAACACACTCTTTTTAATTGAATCATGTATTGTCATCCAATATAAAGCTATGCTGAAAGTTTCAGCTTCCTAGCTAGTCAAAAAGCTGGTTAAAATTTCTTTGCAAGATTTGCGTTCAGAGAAAACCACACACACACAAACAGAGATTGTAACCTAAATAACAGGTTGTAAAAATAACTAAATAAAATTTATACAAATATAAAACCAAGATAAAAATATGATGAAGAAAATTCAGCAGGTTATTATTATTATTAGCAGGTGCATGGCAAGATTAGTTGAAAGGTGTCTTTTAATTTTAAACACAAATGTAAACTTTTCCAAACAAAATATTTCTACAAACATTCTCAAATGAACAACAGAAAATGATCAATTGAAACCGAATTGAAAAAAAAAACTGTTCAACACAAAAAAAATTGAAGGAGTCTACGTTTTAATGGTCAGAAAATGACAAGTTGGAGATTAAAAAATATAAAAGACAACATGGAAATGCTGAGGAATAGAGAGCAAATGAAACAAGGAAATATATTGTGCGTGCATGCGCGGTGTGTGTGTGCGTATTTGTGCGTGTATGTGCGTGTGTTTGTGTGTGTATGCGTATGTGTGAGCGTACGTGTGTATGTACGTGTGTGCTTGTGCGTATATATGTATGGTCGTGTGTGTGCGTGCGCGTGTTTAACTCCGCCTCGCTAATTGCGAGCCAGTCCCAGGCCTGGATAAAGGAGGAGGGACAGTTAAAAGGATCAAACTTTGATCCACGACGGGAAGTACTTATGTGCTTCCTACATACAGCCAATTCAGTCTTAAAACACTTGGTGTAAAGGACTATAAACTATAATAAAAAAAAAAAAAAAAAAAAAAAAGTGCGTGCGTGTGTGTGTAAGATATGAAGAAATGGTAAAAGAGAGTAATAGAGCCGAGGACAAGAAGATTGACGTAAAAGCACACAGTCAGGCAGGCGTAGAGGAAAATAATGAAGTAGATGTCATGCCATGCATACATAAACTCGTCATGTCCAATAGCTGGTGACACTTAAATAAGAGCACTAAAAATTATAATAATTTCAATGTTTAATAATTTAATTATCTATATATATATATATATATATATATATATATATATATAAATCTGATTATGTGTGCGTGTAACTTATGCATTGCGACACCATTCATCCGATCTTAATGAAATTTTTACACAAACTTGAGAGTCAATGGAGGAAGGTTTTAGTAAAGAAAAATTAAAATCGGTTAAAAAATGAGCGGAGCGGGAGAGTGAGCGAAAACTATATACATATATATATATATATATATATATCTCAACTTCAGACTCGAACCCACGACTGTTGGATCGGCAACACCGCCTTGCATCATGCCAACTACCTTACCATCTGCGCCACTTCCACCGCCAAAAACAGTGGTTGTTAAGCGCTTTTGTTGGGGTATGTTGAACACAACACTCGACTATGAATGGGTACGAATCAATGCTCGATAGTATATAAGTTGTACGGCTTACAATCCGTCACTAGCTAATTTAATAGCTATCGAAGATATATGTTTTATGATATATATTATAAGGAAACATAGCGTTGATATGTTTTTACGAGCCACATATATCAGAAACTTGGATGGCTTACAATCCACCACGAAATAACGCAAATATAAATGTCTCAACTCATAGTCGATCCGACAGTCGTGGGTTCGAGTCTGAAGTTGAGACATTTATATTTTCGTTATTTCGTGGTGGATTGTAAGCCATCCAAGTTTCTGATATATGTGGCTCGTAAAAACATATCAACGCTATGTTTCCTTATAATATATATATATATATATATATATATATATATATATATATATATATTTATATATATATGTGTAATATATATGTATATATATATATATGTTATAAGGAAACATAGCGTTGATATGCATATACATAAATGAGCGGAAACGGGAATGAAAAAGCAACTGAGAGCGAAAGAGCGACCGGGAAAGGGAAGGCCACCGGGAACGGTATAGCAAGCAAAAGCGGGAAAGCGACCGAGATCAAAACAGCAAGCGGGAAAGAGAAGGTGACCAGGATCGGGAAATTTACCGGGAGCGAGAAACCGACCGAGAGCGAGAAAGCGACCGGGAACGGGAGAGCAAGCGGGAAGGAAACGGGAGCGAGAGAGACAAGCATTAGAAAAACCTCTAAGAACCCCTGGCAACGCCGGGTGCCCCGCTAGTTTGAAATAAAAACGTTACAAATCAGTAACTTGATTTTTAAAGTATTACCACCAAAATATTAATAAAACTTAATTTTTAGCAACTAAGTACTTCCTGTCGTGGATCATGATTTAATCCTTTTAACTTTTCCCTCCTCCTTTCTCCAGGCTTGGGACTGGCTCGCAATTAGCGAGGCGGAGTTAATAATAATAAAACTTAACATTTTTAAATTCTTTTATTTACCTTCACTCGTCTTTCTCTTTGTTTGTTTGTTTGTTTGTTTGTTTGTCTGTGGTGATAAAATGTAAGAAACAAAAATTCACCCACATTTTGACCACCTAGAGCTCTAGAACTGTCAGGGAAGCTTTATTCTGGATGACAATACATGAATTGAAAGTTTCCAACATAAATTAGGCCTTAAAACAATTAAAATTAATCGTATCAAAATAATTCCTGCCATCTAGCGACTGTGATAGGTGGTTTACATGTGTATGTATGTGTTTTTTACAATATTTCGGCACTAAATGCTCATTCAAAGTATGTATGTGTGTGTATGTATCTATGTATGTATGTATGTATGTATGTATGTATGTATGTATGTATGTATGTATGTATGTATGTATACATACATACATACATACATAGACATACATACATACATACATACATACATACATACATACATACATACATACATACATACATACATACATACATACATACATACATACATACATACATACATACATACATACATACATACATACATACATACATACATACATACATACATACATACATACATACATACATACATACATACATACATACATACATACATACATACATACATACATACATACATACATACATACATACATACATACATACATACATACATACATACATACATACATACATACATACATACATACATACATACATACATACATACATACATACATACATACATACATACATACATACATACATACATACATACATACATACATACATACATACATACATACATACATACATACATACATACATACATACATACATACATACATACATACATACATACATACATACATACATACATACATACATACATACATACATACATACATACATACGTTCTTTCCTGTTGTTCGTTTTCACTTTCACACGGGAGGTACACTTGGCGTCATAACCAAGTACTCCGAAAATTGCTTGACTTCGTCAAAGAAGCGTGTAAGAAAGCAAAGACAAGAGGAATACAGCAGAAAAGGAAAATCTACTTTTTGAGAGAAGGCAATCTGAAGTTCCACAGGTTCAGATCTACAAGAGACTTTGAATGTGTGATGGGTGCTGCCGACGATTGGTCGGTTTCGGCTGATTTGGATGGCGAAAGAAAATTTCCAGAAGCCGTGAGATCTAGCGGCTTAAAGCCGGATATAATTGTATATTCTGACTTGGCCAAGACAATGTTCCTGATTGAACTCTCTGTGCCATGGGAAAGTAACATGGAATCTAGCAATATTTTCAAAGAGGAGAGATATAGGGAGTTAGCATGTGATTTGAATGCCAAAGGGTTCAGGACTGAAATTTTTGCAGTCGAGGTTGGCGTTCGAGGGTTGGTTAGCAGCTCAATGTTAAAACTGCTGAAAGCTCTTGGTTTTTCAAACCGAGAAAAAACTCGAGCCATCAAGGAGATCTCCCAGACAGCTGAAGCTGCATCTTTTTGGATTTTCGCTAATAGAAAAAAGAAAGCGCTACAAGATGCACACGAAATGGTTTAGCCTTGTTTACATTGGGCGATAATCGTTCCGGCGATTTCAAGTTTTGTTTCGAACAGTTTTCTGCTGAATTTTGAATTTTCGTGTTTCAAGTTAGGAATTTGGAAATTTTTCTCGCCGAAGGGCGTCCGCCTGATCAACGGACGTGGGCCCACCTCTCTCTTAAAAGCGTCAAGAAGTTTAAGGGCCGAAACGCTAAAAATGAGAGGTTCTTCTTCTGAAGACCTTCGGCGACGAAAGCTCGCAAAGAGTTAAAACACACATACATACATACATACATACATACATACATACCTACATACATACCTACATACATACATACATACATACATACATACATACATACATACACACATACACACACACATACACACATACATACATACATACATACATACATACATACATACATACATACATACATACATACATACATACATACATACATACATACATACATACATACATACATACATACATACATACATACATACATACATACATACATACATACATACATACATACATACATACATACATACATACATACATACATACATACATACATACATACATACCTACATACATACCTACATACATACATACATACACACACACACATACATACATACATACATACATACATACATACATACATACATACATACATACATACATACATACATACATACATACATACATACATACATACATACATACATACATACATACATACATACATACATACATACATACATACATACATACATACATACATACATACATACATACATACATACATACATACATACATACATACATACATACATACATACATACATACATACATACATACATACACACATACACACACACATACATACATACATACATACATACATACATACATACATACATACATACATACATACACACACATACATACATACATACATACATATATACAGTTTTTTCTGATGCTCTGGTGGCTGCTGACAGCGGTAAAATAACATTGCTAGTTCTCTTAGATCTCTCAGCTGCATTTGATACGGTTGATCACTCTATTCTGCTCCAACGGCTAAACTCACACTTTGGTTTTTGCGGATCTGCACTAAAGTGGGTCGACTCATACCTTAATGAACGTAAATGTCAGGTTAGGGTTGGAGAGGACATTTCTGGTACTTTGCTACTTAACTGTAGAGTGCCTCAGGGTTCAGTTCTTGGACCAACTCTCTTTACAATGTATATAGCTCACCTAGAAAAAATTATCTCCAATCATGGACTTTGTGCGCACTTTTATGCTGATGATACACAGATCTATGGTCATTGTGATCCTGTTAAGGCAATTGAACTCTCGTCAGTAGTTTCTACATGCATCGATGACGTGGGCCTATGGTCAAAAATCTTAGTTCGTTGACTCAGATAAAGAGCCAAATAAAAGCATTTACAATTTTTTTTGTTTCATCTTTACTTTTTACTTCATGAAAATAAAAATAAAATTATTATAGAAAAGGTAAATTATATAGGACTCCATTATTGTAAATATAAAAGAAAAATTATTTAAAGAATAAACTTTTTCTTATAAAATTTGAATTGTTTATATCAATAAATAAATAAAGTTTTCTTTAGAAAAAAAAACGTTTAAAACAGAAGAAAAATGTATTGTGAGGAATGAAAAAACTTGAAAAACACTGAAAAATCTGAAAATGTTGAAATGTTTTCTGAATGAACAAATTGCAAATCTTGTCGAGAAGAAAAATACGTCCAGGTCTAGAAAGAAATTAAGACAAATCAAATAATACTCACAGATACTGAGATAGATGTACTGGATGGGGAGAGAAACAGACTAAAGCACATTCAATAATACTCAGAGATGCACAGACAAATTAGTCGAGCAGGATGAAAAAGTGCTTGTGGTCGTTGTGGATGGTTGAGAGTGTTGTTGATTGTGTTGTTGTCTGTTGTGTTGTTGTTGGTTGTGTTGTTGTTGGTTGTGTTGTTGTTGGTTGTGTTGTTGTTGGTTGGGTTTTTGTTGGTTGTGTTGTTGTTGGTTGTTTTGTTGCTGGTTGAGAGTGTTGTTGATTGTGTTGTGTTTGATTGTGTTGTTGTTGGTTGTGTTGTGGTTGAAGGTGTTGTTGGTTGTGTTGTTGTTGGCTGTGTTTTTGTTGGTTTGGTAGTCACTGGCGTGTTTGTTGAATGAGGAAGATGTTTCTTTGCTTGAAAGAAGTTGAAAGTTAAATAATTGAAAATGTTGTTTGATTGTTGGAGTAATTGATGCGTGTGTAAGAGATGAATGTGATAAATTAGTCGTTGATAGAATAAGTATAATAAAAGTCCTGAAGAACGGACACCCTCGTGGAAGAGCAAAATTGTCTGCTTCTCTTGTCTGCCCGTTCTTTTAGAACAAGCCACTATAGGCCAGATACGGATTAAAAAAATTCGGTTCCGAGCAAAAGTGTCTGTTACTCTCAGACGCCGCTCTTGAGGATGCCGCTCTAGAAGACTGTTACTGTAGTTATTAGTGAATTATTTATTAGTTGTGTGTTATGTACCTTACTGTAAGATTGGATAAATAAGTAGTTATTAGAGAATTATTGTGTGTTATTAGTCCTACTGTAAGATTGGTTGACTTCCATGCCATATATTATTAATATTATATTCAAAGACTGTTTTTATTTCTTCGATTTTCTGTCCAATTAAAGTTATTTGTTTTGCGTCATGAAAAGTTGGAGAAACATTTTTCACGTTTTTTCTTTATATTTTGTTTTGCTTTAAAAAATAATTTGGTTGTGAAATTCATTATGAAACTCATTAAAAATGTATCGACCACGGTGGAACAAAAAATTACCGCAAAAAAAAACATAGCTAGGTCATAGGTCAAAAGGGGAACATGAGAAGAAAATAAAAAAAATATACTTGTTGCATAGTGCATAGTTGCAGCATAATGCGCGCATAAATTAACATTTTGGTTGCATAGTTGCATAGTTGCAGCATAATGTTAGCATAAATGAACATCTTAGTTCCATAGTTGCATAGTTGCAGATAATGTGAGCATAAATGAACATCTTGGTTGCATAGTTACATAGTTGCAGCATAATGTGAGCATAAATGAACATCTTGGTTGCATAGTTGCAGCATAATGTGAGCATAAATGAGCACATGTCTTGCATAGCGGTAGCACGAAATAAAAACGGTTACAGGAATAAACAAAAACATTATACATACATAGATAAGCAAAAGGTTTTAAAATTTGCATTTACTCAACCGTATAACCAAGGGTCAACATAGGTCAACGTGGGTCAGGTAACTGAACCTTGTTTGTAAATCTGTCATTTTATATTTAAAAAATATGTAAACAGTTTTTATTTAGTTAATATAAGTTGGGAATTTTTGTTTGCCTAAATGAGTGAGACTTTGTCATATAGGATTTATGTCAATTTATTAAAAACCCCCGTTAAGGATCGAAGTGAATGACTTCATGCAAATTTTATGATCGAGTCAGAAATAAGTTCGTTTTTTATGGAGAATTCAAAAAAATGAAAATTTCCATTCGTTGCCTTGGCTTGTTTTTTGTTTTATGTTTTCAGTGTGAATAATTTTCCACAGGTGAACAGTTCTTCTACCTGTTGAGTAAGGAGCGTGTCATCTTCGTACAACAGGGTGAAAACATTCAGCTGGAATGCAGGTGACAAACAATAAAAATAAATTTTATTTATTTATTTAATTATTAAATAATATATATTTGAAATACTATCTATTTAATCTTATTCTATTTAGTCTTAATTCCTGCATTAAACGAGATATCGTAAGAAGGTATTATTTTTATTCCTTTCACTTGCGGCCATAGATAACATTCATACATAACATACATAGATAACATGCATATATACATGCATACATAACATGCATACATAACATACATAACATGCAGACATAACATGCATACATAACATTCATACATAACATGCATACATAACATGCATACATAACATTCATACATAACATACACACATAACATGCATATATACATGCATACATAACATGTATACATAACATAAATAACAGGCACACATAATATGCAGACATCACATGCATACATAACATGTCTACATAACATGCAGACATATGTAGCATGCATACATAACAATCATACATGACATGCATACGTAACATGCAGACATAACATGCATACATAACATGCAGACATAACATGCACACACAACATACATACATATCATGCACACATATCAGGCATACATAACATGCATACATAACATGCAGACAAAAACATCAACATATCTCTGCAAACAAAAATTACAAAGACTAAAAAACAAATAGCAAAAGATAAAAAAATCTCTTTTCAGTACAGTGTACATAAAAGTACATAGATGTAAAAGTACAAAAAAAACTAGATTGAAATTTAGTAAGAAGAAAATAGAATGGAAAAAACGTTTCTGTTATAAGAGGATGCCTTTGATATTGGGGCTACCCTTGATATTGAGAGAATAACATTGATATTGAAGGTACCTTTGGTATTGGAGTACCCATGATATTGAGAGAGTAACATTGATATTGAAGGTACCTTTGGTATTGGAGTACCCTTGATATTGAAGGGGTACACTTGATATTAGAGGTACCGTTAGTAATGGAGGTACCCTTGATATTGAATGTGTACCCTTGATATTGGGGGTACCTTTGATTTGAGAAAGTGTTCTTGATATTGGGGCGATGGAGGTGCACTGTAACCAAAAACTGTGACTTCAGATAAACATAAAGATGAAATCGCAACTGACAAATATGTTCTAGGAAGCAGAAAGATACTCTGGAAGTTGAGGCTGAATGGGTAAAAATTTAATGAAAAATTCGTGATATGAAATATATTAAAAGAATTTATAGGTGAAGTTTTGTGAATGACTGTGTGGCAAGAAATAAAATAATAAAACAATCAAAATATTAAAAAAAACTTTTAATAAATTTCTGGAGAATTTCAAAAGAAACATTAAAAAAGATGACTCGAAAAGAGAAAAAAATAAAAATGATAAATAAAGAAAAGCAAAAGAAAGAAAAAATACAACCAGAAAAAAAAGGAAAACAATAAAAGAATCGGATGAAAAAGTATCGATAGAAAAGGGAGGTGCCTAATAAATGGTTGAGGGGTTTATATTGATGCATGACTCAATCGATAAATGAGTGATTGACTCGATTAAATTATTAGATAAGCAAGAGAACGTTTGTTTTCCCATTCATCTTTTAAAAAGTTTCTCTATCGATTTTTTATCGTTCCATTTCTACAATAGTTATCCACAGTATTATCACGATGCCAGGTTTATACTTGACGGGTTCAACCTATTTGACAACCCGGTTGTTTGGCACAAGAAACAATTGAACGAAACAACACCAATGAACATCATGGCAAACATGCTTCCTCCATTTGATAGATTCACTGGAGATGCCGCTCCTCCAGTATCAGTATCAACACCGTCACCATTGTCATATTCGTCATCACCAACAGGAGTGTCATCGGAGATATCGCCATTTCTCTCTTACGCTTCGCAAATTCATTCTTCAACAAACGAGGAGGCACCCCACCTTTCACAACTGTCATCATCCTCATCCTCCTCCTCCTCCTTTTCCTCCTCATCATCATCATCATCATCATCATCATCATCATCATCATCATCATCATCCTCATCCTCATCATCATCATCATCGCAGTATAAAGACATCAAAAAATTTCGAGTAACATACGAAAGGAAGCCTTCGGAGCACAATTTCACTTTGCACGTCCGTGGTGAGTTTTTGAGTTTGTTTTGGTGTGGTGTGTTGTCACTCCACTCACTTCACTCACTCACTCACTCACTCACTCACTCACTCACTCACTCACTCACTCACTCACTCACTCACTCACTCACTCACTCACTCACTCACTCACTCACTCACTCACTCACTCACTCACTCACTCACTCACTCACTCACTCACTCACTCACTCACTCACTCACTCACTCACTCACTCACTCACTCACTCACTCACTCACTCACTCACTCACTCACTCACTCACTCACTCACTCACTCACTCACTCACTCACTCACTCACTCACTCACTCACTCACTCACTCACTCACTCACTCACTCACTCACTCACTCACTCACTCACTCACTCACTCACTCACTCACTCACTCACTCACTCACTCACTCACTCACTCACTCACTCACTCACTCACTCACTCACTCACTCACTCACTCACTCACTCACTCACTCACTCACTCACTCACTCACTCACTCACCCACCCACTCACCCACCCACCCACAGCTGAGCAAGGGTTTTTTACATTTTACGAAATAAAATCTGAAATATTAATTTCCATCAGCTTTAAAGAATGAAGAAACTATTTTTTTTAATTTATCGTTGGCGTGTTGTGTTTTCATCGGCTTGGCACAAAAATTGAATAATCTAATAACTTATTTGGCCGATAACTACCCCCAATATCTAAAGGATGTCATTCCAATTTTTTTTCGATTGGGGAGGTAAAAACCTTTGTTTCACATGTTAAGCAAAAAATTATGATCTCTGGGTTTTTATCAGTCCTCGTTAATCAAATAAAATGCAATTCAAATTTACTTCCAAAAAGCACAATGGTACCTTGCAGTGGCGGATCTAAAGGGCCCGGGGGTCCCGGGTCCCCCTTAGAATATTCAAAAAATAAAAAATTGTATTTTTTAGCTTAAAGTTTTTCTTTCTGTATCCCGAGGCTTTATCTTTACTAAATTCACCTTTCGACTATCAATAGTTCTGAAAATTGGCAGATATTTAAGAATTTCGGGCCTTTTTCGAACCAATTCAATACAAAATATAATTTAAATAATTTATCAAAAAACATTTAGACTTTCACGAGCAGGTCCAGCAATAAAGTTGAAAATGACACCTTCTTTTTTATAAATAAGTTTAGACGGCTCAACAACAAGTTCTTAAAACAGTAATAATTTATAATATGAATAAAATCTGCAAGTTCAGGGACGTCAATTTGGAAGGAACAGAGAGGATATTCTTCTTCTGACTTTTCAGTGGGCCCCTGACGTAGTTTTGGGCTTCCTAGAAATAAAAATGAGGTCCCAAAATTGGCCTAAGAAGTGTAAAGTTAAAGATTCAGAGGTTTGAACTTTTTTGTAAAAAAAATGAACCACCTGTTTTTAGTTTATTTAATGAAAGCGATATTTGAGTTTTAGAGCTCTAGGTGGTCGAAAAGTGGGTGAATTTTTGCTTCTAAGATTTTATCATCATAGACAAACAAAGAAACAAACAGAGAGACGAGTGAAGTTAAATAAAAACATTTAAAAAAGGGGGAAATGCGAGTAGATTAAAAGTTTGATTGATTGATTGATTGATTGATTGATTGATTGATTGATTGATTGAATGATTGATTGATTGATTGATTGATTGATTGATTGATTGATTGATTGATTGATTGATTGATTGATTGATTGATTGATTGATTGATTGATTGATTGATTGATTGATTGATTGATTGATTGATTGATTGATTGATTGATTGATTGATTGATTGAATGAATGATTGATTGATTGATTGATTGATTGATTGATTGATTGATTGATTGATTGATTGATTGATTGATTGATTGATTGATTGATTGATTGATTGATTGATTGATTGATTGATTGATTGATTGATTGATTGATTGATTGATTGATTGATTGATTGATTGATTGATTGATTGATTGATTGATTGATTGATTGATTGATTGATTGATTGATTGATTGATTGATTGATTGATTGATTGATTGATTGATTGATTGATTGATTGATTGATTGATTGATTGATTGATTGATTGATTGATTGATTGATTGATTGATTGATTGATTGATTGATTGATTGATTGATTGATTGATTGATTGATTGATTGATTGATTGATTGATTGATTGATTGATTGATTGATTGATTGATTGATTGATTGATTGATTGATTGATTGATTGATTGATTGATTGATTGATTGATTGATTGATTGATTGATTGATTGATTGATTGATTGATTGATTGATTGATTGATTGATTGATTGATTGATTGATTGATTGATTGATTGATTGATTGATTGATTGATTGATTGATTGATTGATTGATTGATTGATTGATTGATTGATTGATTGATTGATTGATTGATTGATTGATTGATTGATTGATTGATTGATTGACTGCGTCAATAAAAATAATTACAAGCGTGGGAATAAATACAATGAAAAAGAATTTTTTATAGGATGACAAAAAAGCCTCCAGCCAGATGTAGAAAGTCATGATACAAACTTTTAAAACTCGGTCGAATTTATTGAGCGTGAACAAGCGTTATAACAAGTCCATTTAACACAAGTTTTCGCCAGGTGGACCGGGTCTGAAATTTTTCGTTTATGAAACTGGTCAGGCAGAGAAAAATCAGACCGTGCCGTACTCTGGTACGGATATCCGGATCCTGCAGTCTTGTAATTTATATTTCACCAGCTTTGTTCTCACATTTTCTACAAAAACTGATTATGCTGAACAGCATGGGCCGTATTTTCTGTAAAAAAAAATGGAAATTCATTAAACTTCACCTCTTTTTAGCGCATTTTTGAAAATTGTTTCTAAAAAGAGAGCTTAATAATACGTTTTGCACTGCAACGATTGTAACGATTTTGTAATTTTCAAAGCATTTTTATAAAAGCATGTTTTTAATTTTTTAATTTAATTTGTTTTGTTCACTTGGATCAAGATAATATTTGAATGATATGATTTTGTTATAAAGGTTTTCTAAAGACAGAGGGTGAAAAGAGATAATTTAATTTATTAAAATCGGGGATTTAAGAAAAAATAACAGAAATATCTAGAGGATTCTTTTTAAAAGCACTTGTTATTATTTTAAAAATACAATACTTTTTACGCACAAGAAACTAAATTAAATCTTATTTTTAAATAATAAATACCATGACATATTTTTATGGCGCCTTGCGTCAGGTGAATGATGGTAGTACCGACTATGATCACACCGCCTTTTAATATCAGACACTTTACAGGCATTTTCTCACACTGCATGGCTAAAGCAGTGGCTCCGCCATGGAATCCATAACAATCTTTACTGATGCGCCCACCATCACAACAAACGTATGCTCATTATACTAACAAACACAACGGGTTCGTTAGATCCTATGATGGTCGTGACAAGCCAATCAGGAGTTGAGGCTTGTATTAGGATGGATCAAACATACATACAAACATACATACATACATGCATACATACATACATACATACATACATACATACATACATACATACATACATACATACATACATACATACATACATACATACATACATACATACATACATACATACATACATACATACATACATACATACATACATACATACATACATACATACATACATACATACATACATACATACATACATACATACATACATACATACATACATACATACATACATACATACATACATACATACATACATACATACATACATACATACATACATACATACATACATACATACATACATACATACATACATACATACATACATACATACATACATACACGACAAGACTGGAATAACAATAACGTCTTTGATAAAAAATTTATGTTTTTTAATGCTCACGAAAACACGGTGATTGGTGATGATAATGATGATGGTTATGATGATGATAATGATGGAACTGGTGATTGATGGGAGACTTTTTTATCAAATAAGCTATTTTATTTTATACTAGCGGGGCACCCGGCGTTGCCCGGGTTTTTTAGAAGTTTTTCTAATGCTTGTCTCTCTCGCTCCCGTTTCCTTCCCCGCTTGCTCTCCCGTTCCCGGTCGCTTTCTCTCTCCCGGTCGGTTTTTCGCTCCTGGTAGCTTTTCCGCTCCCGGTCACATTCTCTTTCCCGTTTGCTCTTTTGATCTCGGTCGTTTTCCCGCTTTCGCTTGATTTCCCGGTCGCTTTCTTTTTCCCGATCGCTATTTCGCTCTCAGTTGTTTTTTCCGTTCCCGTTTGCTTTCCCGTTCCCGTTTCCGCTCATTTATGTATGTGTATATGTATATGTAATATATGTATATATATACGTATATGCATATATATCCATGGACTCTGAAGCTTGTGTAAAAATTTCATTAAGATAGAATAAATGGTGTAGCAACGCATAAGTTATTTACACACACGCACACATAATCTTATTTATATATATATATATATATATATATATATATATATATATATATATATATATATATATATATATATTATCAAGCGATAGAAATGCTATCAGCTGAGGATAGTAAGAATCTTGAGCAAATAGCAAAAGATGCAGCACTATATGCCGTAAACCAATATCCTTATAATACTGTCGATCGTAAACAACGACGTCAGGAGTGGATCACGGAAGAAATTCTCAAATCATCCAAAACCAAACATAAACTTTACATGAAATCAATCAAGCATCCGACAACTGAAAATTTAGAAAATTACCAAAAATTTAGGAATATGTTTACATCGATCAAACGTGAGGCCGAAAAGAGCTACTACAACACATTGTTTCAACAGGCGAAGAATGACATCAAAAAAACTTGGACAATTATCAGGAAAGCCTTAAATAAATCTCGTCCTGAATCTATTGAAAGAATTTTTCACAATGGTCAGCTAGTTGAAGACAAATTATTATTATCCAATATCTTCAATGAATATTTCACATCTATTGGTACCAACGGCTAACACCATTCCATCTATAACTACTAACAATTATAGTGATAACCTGGTCAAACCTGTTTCAGATTCAATTTTTCTTAAAGAAATTACTGAAACTGAAATAGTGAGAACAGTCAACAGTTTCAAAAAATTCAAGAAGTACTGCAATAGATGATTTTAGTAATTTTTTGCTCAAGTCGATAATAAACTCTATATCAAGTCCTCTTTGTCATATTTTTAATCTTTCATTCAAGAAAGGCATATTTCCCGAGCCCTTAAAGACATCAAAAGTTATTCCAATTTTTAAAAAGGGTGACAAAGAATCCCTTGATAATTACAGACCTATATCACTCTTGTCTCCAATCTCAAAACTCTTGGAAAAACTTATGTTCAATAGAATCACATCTTTTTTTAACAAGCACCACGTCATTCACAGCAACCTATTTGGATTTAAAGCAAATAGTTCCACTGATCTTGCTCTCATCAATTTCACCCAGCAATTACTACAGCTAATGAACAACAAGCATCTCACAGTGGGTGTTTTCATTGATCTTAGCAAAGCTTTTGATACTATCAATCACGACATTTTGCTGAATAAGATCTTACACTATGGTATTCGTGGGACTGCACATTTATGGTTTGTTAACTATTTGAAAGATAGAAGTCAACTAGTTTCTCTTGGCAACACAAACTGCTTTGAGGGGCATATCCATAGGAGTTCCACAAGGTTCAATCCAAGGCCCACTACTTTTCAACATCTTTGTTAATGACATATTTGAAACTTCTAAACTGCTCTCTACAATATTATATGCTGATGACTCCAATTATTACTTATTGTAAGTTTATTTGGGGAAACAGTCCTGTTTCCTCTATGCGTACCCTTTCAGTAATCCAGAATCGTTTTGTTAGAATGCTCTACGGACTTGGAAGAACGGACAATGTTGATAATTATATCAAAACACTAAATATGTTAACACCAAGACAAATTCATTGCTATAGCATCTTGGTTTTCATGTTTAAGCTCATTAATAATATTATGCATTGCCCTGTCTTTGATAATTTTATGTTATCATCAGATATAAAGAATAGACAAACAAGACATACAGGTATCTTTCATTTACCTTACTGCAGATTGAAAATACCTTCTACCAGTGTTTACCTCATTGGACCAAAATTATGGAACATTTTACCAGAAGACATCAGATGTGTATCTTCAGTTCACATTTTTAAAATTCTTGTCAAGAAATTTATTTGTGAACATAATTTACAATCGTTTCTTTGAAAAACTGAGCACTGTGTTTATATTTGATTTTTTTTGTGTGATTTTTGTTTCTTTTTGTAAAGGGTGGCTACACTACAAGCATTACTTATTAGTAGTCTCCCTGTTGACATTTCATTTCATTATGCAGATATGTTGACAAATAAACAAAAAAAATAAAAAATAAAAAAATAAATAAATATATGTATATATATATATATATATATAAATGTGTGTGTGTGTGTGTTATTTTCATCTTTGTTACAAATGTACCGTTTCCTTTAAAAGTAACTTAATCAAATATCATAACCTAAATTACTTTCATCAAATATCAACTTAGTTGTCGTCACTTGCTAAATAAAACTTTATATTAAGGATAAATTGACGGGAGAGCAAGCGGAACGTGAAAACAAGCGGAAACGGGAGTGCAAACGGGAACGGTAGAGCAAGCGGGCAAGGAAACGGGAGCAAGAGTGAAGAACGATAGAAAAACTTTCAAAAACCCCGGGCATTATACACTCGATTGCTTTTTGAGATTGATTTTTTTAAATTGTCAAATTGTACATTAAACTCTTAGTAAAAAAAACAAAAACAAAATAATTTAAAGGCAAAACAACGTTTGCCGGGTCAGCTAGTATATAAATAAAAATTTAAAAAGTATTTTTTTAAACAACGGTTATATATAAATGCAGTACATTCAACGTACTAAATACTTAAAAATAATATCCAAGTGTAATAGATAAAAGTTTTTGAGCCAAAATTTTTTTCTGCGTTCGGGAAATAATTGCGTTGGGCGTTAGCCGAATATATAATAGGCAAAAAATTTGGTTGTTTCTTAGCGGTTTTCATATTTTGCTTTTACTCTTCTTTGTACTTTGACCTCGATTGATGTGTAAACATATCTGATATGTCTCGCCACACCACTTTTTATATTTTCGTTGTAGCTGTAATTTTAAATTATTTTTATGAGTTCTGATGATGGGTAATAAAGCCGAAACCTGCAGGTCAGCTCATGACCAAAACATTAATAACAAGTAAATTAAAAACGAATTTTTAAAACCCAATGCTTTTATATGTAATTAAAACACAAATTTTGCAATCAATTTTTTCTTATATTACTCTTTTATTTTATATTAAAGTCGAAATACCTTAATTATATCGAAATATCAAAATTAATTAAAATTAACTAAATTAATTGACTTATTGTAAAACTAATAATTGAATATTGCATTGTCTTCTATTTTGAGCATGTATGCAAAATTTGAAAAAAATCTATCATCAGGAAGTGACTCAAAAATTGATTGCAAGATTTGAAACAGACAGAGAAACAAACAGACAGACAGAGAAACAAACAGAGACGACGAGTTAATAAAAGCATTGGTAAAATATATACCAGTTGGTTCAAAAGTGTCTTGGTATTTCCGATTTTCGAAAAGTTTCACGTTTGATAGAAAAAGTTTGTAATAAGAAATGGGCCATAGTCTTTAATAAAGCGTGTCTGAAAGAACAGCTTGTTCCTAATTATTTGAAATATATATATATATATATATATATATATATATATATATATATATATATATATATATATATATATATATATAGATCAAGGATTATGTTATAGTTGTGGCGGCCAACGCTTCTATTTTTTGTAGGAAACGTGTTGAACGAATCTTCTAATCGATTAACCTAGACATAATTTTTTATCAAGTTTATTTATTTAAGTTAATTGTATTTATTGTAACTTAATTCATTTGCAACTTCACATTTTTCATGTGCGAACGTTCCTTTACTAGTCACTGATGGAAGCTTTTCCTTCCTATCTGTTTTTCTTAATGTATAGTCAACGGATTTAAACCTGCATGCAAAAAAATCAACTTTTTACAACCATTAGAAGTGCGTTAAGAAAGCTTTAGAAAATGTCACGATGAAACAAACAACAAACTATGCAAGTTAATATAAGCGTTGTAAAAACGTGTCCAATTTCTTTTTTATAAACTTTTCTTTAGGCTACAATTTCTGTTTGTGTGTGTGTGTGGCTTTCTCTGTACGCAAATCTTGCAAGTAAAATTTAACAAGATTTTTGACTAGCTAGAAAGCTGAAACTTTCAGCATTGCTTTATATTGGATGACAATACATGATTCAATTTAAAAAAAAAAAACTGAATTTGAACATCTTCGTTTGAAATTAAAGTTTGTGTTAAAAACTCGTTTTTTCCTTCACTTGTTTAAATTAAATATACCCGAAATATTATATAAGAAAGTAATTTTAGCAAATTAAATGTACTTAACAAAGTATTTAAATACTTTTTAAGCATTTTAAAATATATATTTAAGTAATTTTGAACAATTTCAGTTAAAAAAATTACCGAAAAACTGTCAGAAAGTGAAAGTGGAGAAAAAGTAGAAAAAAATAGAAACATTTTAGAGGTTTTCTCGACCGTGTGAAAAATCATCTAACACAATTTAGAAAATCTCGGCTGAAATTTTATAACAGAGTCAAAAAATTCCATCTTCAAAACACATTCAAAAGCATTTTCCTGTTCAGGTTTGCTTAGATCCACCCAGATAAATGTTTGCATTTTCTGTTAATTTTTCTTATCAAGAGAAGTACAATCAATCTTAATATCATTAATTATTTTGCATAATTAATCTCCTGAAAAAAGCTCGTTCACGACTTTTACGAATTTTCACGGAAAAATATTGCTCCCATAAGAATTTTTTAGAATCAGCTGCGACAGATGTAATTGAATGATATTTATGCGAGACTTTCGTGGTTTTTTAAAGCCTTCGAAACCCACTTCATTTTTTCAATAATAATTAATAATCATTACCAGTGATAAGTAATATACCATTGAAGTTTTAAAAATGCACAGATCTTAGGATGGAAACCAGGACATGCCGTGGTGCATCCAAAATAATTTTTATCGACTTTAAAAAAAATAAAATGCATTTAAGTTATAAAGTTTAAAAATATTATATCATTAGATATCATCGCTGTGAGACAAACTAATATTATTGATTTGTAGTTTTCTCCAATTTTTTGAGCGCTGAGCTTTTGTTTCCATCGGGTTCAATAACTCACGAGAAAGACCGGGATTATGGTCACCATTGCGTGTCCGACGTCACCTGATCCATCACTGTCCGTCATTAGTCATTACCTTGACCTTTTTTGGGTTTTCACGACACCATTACTGAGCATTTCTCATTTTTGATATATGAAAGAGCAGACCTATTTTATCTTGATAAATGAAAATTACAGTCGCAATTTTTTGGTGGTGCTACAAAATTAATAATTTCTTTATGCTACAAAATTAATAAGTTCATTCTGTCTTCTTATATTTAGAAACCAAACTCCAGAAACAAATTAAAAAACGGCACTGGTGATGTTGTTTGGTTGGTGACCCTGACACATTGCCTAAGTCTGATTAGTAAATCAATGACATTAATAATATAAAATATTTTTTTTAGTGTTAGATGATGATATTTTTAAACAAAAACATTGAAGGGGTACAAGTAAATTAAACGCATCTTTCAATTTTTAATAGCTCCAACTCGTTTTCACACATTTTAATTTAACTTGACTTCTCTGTCTCTCTGTAGTCAAATTATTTGAATTGATTTTTCACCAACTTTTAGACAAGTTAGAACTTTGAAACTTTCAGCATAGACTTTAGCCACCCGCCAAAATAATATTCAATCATTTCCAAAGCGATTTAATTATTATTTCAAATAATTTCATTATTTTGTAACGCATCTAAAAGTAATCGCTAGATGGTGCTAGCGTCCATTAAATAAACTTTTAGGTAATCTGACTAAGATTGACTAAAGTAATAGTATAAACAATGGTAAAACTATTATTGCAATTAGAAATCGATTTGCATAATTTAAAAAATATAAAAGTGTGTTTATTAAAAAACTTTCTTTTTGTACATTCTTTTTATTTTTCGGGTTGTGCACTTGGCCACTTTTTGTAATTTAGTCTTATGTTCATACTAGCATGGTATACATACATACAATTGCTTTTGGGCAGCTTAGCCATTTGTTTTGTTGTTTGTGGCGGAACACTTTGATCTTTAGTAAAAAGCGCTATACATTTATGACAGGTTAAAAATTACACACATAATAACACATTCAACTACACAACAGAGAGTCTTGAAAATGAAAGTTCTTTCTCCATGTCATCCATTGCCTTGTTACCATCAGCATCACAGATGTTATTGTCAGCTCCACACTCTAGCAATATTTGCACAATTTCAGGGTAACTGCATGACATAAAATTTTATTAAAATTACCAATTTATTTAAAAAAACTTAAAGTAAAGTTATTTACAACTTTAAATAAACAAAATAATTTAACATAAATCTATTTTGGTTCAATTTGTACTATTCATTGACAGGCACAGCAAACTTTGCAACTCAAGTAAAAACAAACAAAAACAAAAACTTTCAAAAAAATAAAACTTTTTAATTTTTTTAATTGACTGGAATTTTGTAAACATGTGTTTATTTGTGTAAATACTTGTAAACTGCCGTAAAAATCATAAAAAATTAATTATGTGTTGTGTTATTACTTATCTGCATAAAATTGGTACAGTTTATAATTGAAAAAAAAACAAATCATAACTTGGTAACTTAGTATCAGAGAAGATAAAGATTAAATCTGCAACTGTGGCAATTGTTAAAATAAATACAATAAAATAAAAAGTTCATTATCGCTTGTACGTTTGCCGCGATAGGTCCCAGAAGGTAATCAGCTATAACGGGCTTTACCTCCAGTAGTTCTATCTAGGAGTCCGTGGGATTGGCAATGTCGTAACAATATTAATATACTGACATTACAAACATTAAACAGAAGTAAATACAAACGTCGAATAAACAATTTTATTCCATCTATCGTCGTCGATCCATTTGATAAAGAATGCATGGTACATGAGTCCACCCACATGAGTCCACAAACATGAGTCCACCCCCACGAGTCCACCCACATCAGTCCACCCACATCAGTCCACTCACATCAGTCTACCCATATCAGTCCATGTGCAGCAGTCTACCCGCATCAGTCCACCCACATCAGTCTACCCAACTCAGTCCACCCACATCAGTCCACCCAACTCAGTCCACCCATATCAGTCCAGCCAACTCAGTCCACCCACATCAGTCCACCCGCATCCGTCCACCCACATCAGTCCACCCACATTAGTCCACCCACATTAGTCTACTCACATCAGTCTACCCACAGCAGTCCACCCACATCAGTCTACCCACAGCAGTCCACCCACATCAGTCTACCCACAGCAGTCCACCCACATCAGTCTACCCACAGCAGTCCACCCGCATCAGTCCACCCGCATCAGTCCACCCGCATCAGTCCACCCGCATCATTCTACCCACATCAGTTTACCCCATATATTTCCTAGTGTCTGTCTTGTTCTATCCATCAAATTTGGTATTTGGTGGCGGGGTTTATTTACACGCAGCTGTTGAATTAATATCTTCTCCTTCTCATGCGGAAAACATGACGCGTGATGGAAGAAACCAATGGAAGAACGCGAGAAGAACAAATGAAAAATAAATGAAAAAAGAGAAGTGCACAAAATTATATAATAATATAAAATTATTTCATAATATCAAACTATATTAAAAAATAAAACTAGATTTTTGGAAGCAGAAATCAAAATGGAGAGATAAATATAAAAAGTGAAATAATAAAAAAAAAGAAAATAAAAAATATTGAAATTGATATTAGAAATAAGTTGTTCCTTACAAGACACATTCACACATCCCTTGATTAGCAAACGGAAAAGAAAGTAGCAGAGAAACAACAAAACATTTCTTTGTTATTCATATTAATTTTATTTATATTATTAGACTTTTTCTTATTTTTATTTTTCAACGTATTCATATTTTTATTATTGAACTTATTCTAATTTTTATAATTCGACGTTAAAATTTATCCATTTATTTCATCATGCATGAAAACAACATTTTGTTGATTAAATCTTTTTTTTTCATTTTTTCAATGAAAAATCGTTTGTGTGAACGTGGAAAGTGTAGAAAGAAATATCTGTACACGGACGGTAAAGTACATTTTTATGTTCTTAAAATTAAGTAAATTAAAAAAAATACAAAACGCTTACATTTAAATTTAAAGTTGCGATAATGTTGATATTAGTCTCTTAGATGCTTTTTGTTGTTGACGCTTTTATTAGAAAGAACTTTCAGCAACGATCTGACCCCCTCGAGGCCTCAACGACCCGCAGTCGCAACCAGCAAAGATATCGGGGTCGGAGGGGATGCCAGCATTGAGAGGAGTCCCTATTCAAGCGACCGGCTTTTCAAAGTATTGTCGAACGCCGACGTTCCTGTTGGTTTACGAGTGTTTAGGTATTCAATAGAAGAACTAATAATGTGGGTTGTGCCACGAGGTTATTGTGTGGTGGAGGTTTTATCGTACGATGGTATTTTGCTAGGTGGGTTTTGTAGGAGTATCGAGTTTTTTGTGAGCTTGTTGTTGAACGGTATTTCAATAAAAAATTAAATAAGAAACTTCAATCATATTTCCTGCTGTTTCTACCACATGCACAGTTTTACCCCTTTTACTATTTTTACCAAATTACCACATACGTCTGCCACCTTCCTTTCTTACTTTAACTATTTAACCACTTTTATCCTTTTAACCACTTTACTACTACTACCACCGTATTTTTAGGCATATAACACGCAACAAGCCAGAATGAGTTGTAGACCTCAACAACCTCCCCTCTCAACTACTTCATCCCTCAACCACGTCATCACTCAACCACATCACCACTCAACCACCCCACTACTCAGCCACCTCACCCCTCAACCACTTTACCCATCAACCACCTCATCACTCAACCATCTCACCACTCAACCACCTCACCACTCAACCACCTCACCCCTCAACCACCTCACCCCTCAACCACTTTACCCATCAACCACCTTACAACTCAACCACCTTGCCGTTCAACCACCTCACCACACAACCACCTCACCCCTCAACCACCTCACCACTCAACCACCTCACCACTCAACCACCTCAACACTCAACCACCTCACCACTCAACCACCTCACCCCTCAACCACCTCACTACTCAACCACCTCACTACTCAACCACCTCAACACTCAACCACCTCACCACTCAACCACCTCAACACTCAACCACCTCACCCCTCAACCACCTCACCACTCAACCACCTCAACACTCAACCACCTCAACACTCAACCACCTCACCACTCAACCACCTCACCCCTCAACCACCTCACTACTCAACCACCTCACTACTCAACCACCTCACCACTCAACCACCTCATTATTCAACCACCTCACCACTCAACCACCTCAACACTCAACCACCTCACCCCTCAACCACCTCACCACTCAACCACCTCAACACTCAACCACCTCAACACTCAACCACCTCACCACTCAACCACCTCACCCCTCAACCACCTCACTACTCAACCACCTCACCACTCAACCACCTCATTATTCAACCACCTCTCCACTTCACCCCCGCTACAACTTTCACCACAAATAACAGCACCAACAACATTATTAGTTTTGCTTTTTATTTCAATTTATTTTTTTAATTTCTGAGACAATTTTGCGGGGATTAAAGATTTTTTTTAAGGTTTTTTAAGAGAAAAAAATCAACATAAATAAAGTGGTTGTTTTTATGGATTTCTTTCCCTCTTTTTTCTCTTTTTCTTTCTCATTCTTTTTTTCTCTCTCTGTATCTTCTTTTATTTTTTTCTTTCTCTTTCTCAATCAGTTTTTAATCTTACCGGGTTTTCTTTCCAAGATGGAATTTTTTCTAATTAACTTTTTGTTTTTGTTTGAATTTCCCTTAATACATTTGAAACAGCAGGACACAATAACAAAACATTATCACACAATCACGCGACATCAGCACACAATCGCAAGACATTTGAACACAGAACTTTTGCACAGAATCAAAAGTTTAGGGTTTGAAAGAGAAACAAAAAAATTAAAGTGCAAGCAGCAATAAAGTCAAGTTGAAATGAGCTCCCATAAAAACAAGAGAAGATAATAGAAAATCAAAAAACAGAGACGTGATAAATAAGAGAAATTTAAGAAGCGTAAAATAAAATAGAAATAAAATGAAACAAAACAAAAGAAAAAGAGGAAAGGAAACAGATGGTGACATAAAACGAGAGAAACCAAGGTCGCTGTTCGAGACAGAAAGTGTGGAATGAAATAAACAAGTTGTCAGGACGTGATCCTCGTCTTCAAGGTTCGCTTACTCAATTGTACATTTGAAGGCAATTAATGGAAAACTGTTTTTATAACTATCTAGTCGTTATTGTCGCTAGCACTTTCCTCATAAACATGGTTACAAACATCACCACCACTAACATTATCATTATCGCAACCTTCATTATCGTAACAATCATAATCACCATCATCTTCATCACCATCATCATCATCACAATCATCATCATCACCACAATCATCATCATCACCATCATTGTTATGACCATCATCTTCATCATCACCAAGATCATCATTATCATCATCGTCACCATCTTCATCATCGTCATAATTCTAATCATCATCATCACCCCTACTGCCACCATCTTAAGCTTTTAAAATTTAGCAAATTAGTCATTTTGGCATCGTCATGGTTACTTAAAGAAAAACTGAAATAGTGGTTATAACAATCGTTATCATGACCAGAATGGCAAATGTAATTGTTAATGTTTACAAATAACTATCAGCATCATAATCAGTATTGTAATAAAAATTATGTAAAAGTTGTATTGATGCCTTCGCGACTTTTAAAATATTTTTAAAAAATAGGCTGGATGGATCGAAATTTCTTAATCATATTTTCTGCACATATTTCTGTTTAAATATTTTAATACAAGCGGAAAACCTCACAGAACTTGTTTCGCCTTGAACAATCTCTCTAAATCT
The DNA here is from genome assembly GCA_963978895.1 of Erpobdella octoculata. Taxonomy (NCBI): domain Eukaryota; kingdom Metazoa; phylum Annelida; class Clitellata; order Hirudinida; family Erpobdellidae; genus Erpobdella; species Erpobdella octoculata. The sequence goes on from OZ022242.1 coordinate 15,570,243, forward strand.
ATTAAAAATTCCCATCCATTAAGCTCAAAAATTTAAATAAAATATTTCCTGGAAGAAACTTGTTCTCTGAGAACCAATAAAACTGTTATTCACAACCATAATAATAACCACAAATTTCCAACCAATCAAGTCATCGTATTCATGTGCATAATCATATTTATTATCATACTCCTTTTCATGTACATGATTATATATATATATATATATATATTTTAAGACAAGCTCGATTAAAAATAAGTCTCCATTTAGCCGCTATGAGTTTTATAGATACTTTCTCAATATTTCGGAACAACGTTTTTTGTTTACTGCAACACGTATTAAGAAAAGTATTAACATTTAAGACTTTCTTTATTTCAGACTTACGGGCCGTAATATATATATATATATATATATATATATATATATATATATATATATATATATATATATATATATATATATATATATATATATATATATATATATATATATATATATATATATATATATATATATATATATATATATATATATATATATATATATATTCCGTTTTTTCCAACTACGACAACTTAGAACCATACGAAGGTCTCTGACAAGTGAAGCAACACGTCTCCTGCTGCATTCGTTTGTTGTAAGTAGACTTGACCACTGCAACTATCTATTTACAGGCTTACCTCTTAGTGCTGTTGGAAAGATTCAATGCAGCTGCTCGTCTTTTTGGTGGACTAAAGAAACATGATCATGTGACTGCATTAATGAAAACTGAACTCCGGTGGCTGCGTATCTCTGAGCGAATTACTTTCAAAATTGGGACTTTAGTCTACAATGCGCTCCATGGCGAAGCCCCCTCATATTTGCAAGAGCTGTGTGTTACTGTGTCTGATAACAATTCTTACTTATCTCGTCACAGATCAGCTAGTCGTGGTGATCTAGTTGTTCCCATAACTCGAACAAAAACTTACGGCAGTCGAGCCTTCAGTATAGCAGGACCGGCAACATGGAACATGCCAGCATCCGAGAAGCCACTACATTGAGTTTATTCAAGGCCTCGCTAAAGACATTTCTGTTTGCGAAATCCTATCCAAATTGATGATCAGAGAGAAATTATTTCATTTTTCCTGACATGCTGATTTTTGTGTTTTATATTATTTTTTGCTTTATTTTTATTGTTTTGTTTTGTTGTTTTTATTGTAAAAGGAGCCTTGAGGTGTTACACAAAAGGGCGCAGAAATCCAAATAAACTTAAACTTAAACTTAAACTTAATCATATTCATAATCATATTCACTTTCATAATCATATTCGTATACGTTATCATTTCATGTATTCAGTCATAACACAATCGCGCCCGCAATTGCAGGTTTAATTTGTGCTTATTTTACACGTAGATAATTATCTACGCACTGTGTTTACATTGAATATCTAGGTAAAACATAAATACGAATGAGTCTGTGCGGTGACTTCATGTCGTCAGCGGAAAGCCGGTGTTTCTGGATCGGTGATGTGGGTCGCTTCGCTGCTCATCTTCCACCGACAGTGGCAGCGCCTATCTGTTGACAGCAGTGATGGCGCTAAAACGCTACAAAAATCGGATACAAACAAAACAGCTATCATAAAACAAATAGCACTCAAGCCGCCTTTCATTTACAGCGTTAGAATAATTAACCAAAGTGCATTGTGCAGTAGTATGTACTACTAAATTCACAAGCTAGGCAATGCTTATATTAAGCAGATAACAAGATTATGCCTTTAAATAATTAAGCACAATAATTTTAACTGTCGTTTAGCCATACGAAAGCATACTCAACCCAGGCGTCATGTCAATGCCACAAATTCATGTTAGTTATAAATAGACAAAACAACAAATAAAAAAACTGCTTTAGATTTTTTATTATTGTGAGTATATAAAGAGAGCCGTCGTGGATACTGTTAGATATCTAAACTGTTTTAGAGTGGGTGTTGCTGAAATCGTATGCTTCTTAATTAGACCAAGTTTTCGTCAGCTCTTGATAGTTGGTCAGCTTACCTTTGCTGCAAATCACCATCGTTCTTCTGCACTGCTTGTTTTAGAATGTATGGTTTTGATCAGTAAGATATTCTTGGACTGCAGACATGTAACGTTTAGAAAAGTCAATCATTTCGGCGATTATGTAACTCTTTTACTGAAAATCTATGATCTAGAGCCACGCACTTGTGTTGTGCTTTATGAACTTCACGACAATACTGTCAATAGACAGTATTGTTAAGTTTGTCAGCCTGCAGATAAAATTAACCGCATCCTTGGTTATTTGAAACCACTTAGTAGCTCTGTGGCTGTTTTGACAAACTTACAAAATTAGACTAGTTTTGTTTTCTATTTCTATTGTTGTTTAGCATCCGTAACTAGGGACTTCAACCACGATATTTAGCTGTTTTTGCCGAGATCTTAATCACGGATTAGATGGTGGCTCCCGGGATTGACTTCATTTTATTAAATAGCCAAAGTATATTAAAAAATATATTTTTTAAAGTTATTTCCTGAACATAAAAATTAATATAATCTGTTGCAAAATTATGTTATATGTTAAATTAATTGGATGTGAATATCAGTTTTGCTTAGGGACGTAAATTGGAGGGGGGGAATGCCAACCCACTGATTTTCAAAACTTGAAATTTTTTACTTACAGTTTACTATATATTTTTTTGCATTTTAACTTTACTTAACCTAGTGATGATTCAATGCGTATTATAATTTCTCTGGCATGTTAAAGACAATTTGCCTCCCCTGATTTCCAGAAAATAAATTTTTACCTACAGTTTACTATACATTTTTTTAATTTTAACTTTATTTAACCTAGTGATGATTTAATGCGTATTGCAATCTTTCTGTCGTGTGTAGACAAATTGCCCCCCTGATTTCCAAAAATTAAATTTTGTTACCTAGAGTTTACTATATAGTTTGTTAATTTTAATTTTACTTACTTGATGATTCAATGCGTATTGAAATCTTTTTTGCGTGTGTAGGCAATTTTATATCTGAACGCAATGCTAGATTTACCAATAAATGCAGAGTAACAAATTGTGTATCAACGTTGGTTCAACGATTAGCTGTTTTTTGCCAAAATACAATCAGCGAACTCGTGGAACTTTACCCTATTAGTGGTACCTCACAGGTGTCTACATCAAAGTTGTAATATTTATTACAGAAAAATAAAACAAAAGTCTACCCACCCCATTTTAGAATATTTGTATTTACTAATTGTCCTCCTAAAAAACCTACGGTCATTTTTCAAAAACCAGGTATTATACCCAACAAATTTTCAAATGATACTGTGATGGGAGTTGCATCTCTCCACCCCTGCCTGCTTGTACCTATGTATTTATATAAATATAAAAGGTAATGTGTGTATGAGCAGGGTCGTCTTTAACCTATTGGAGGCCCTGGACATATTAGGATAATGTGCCCCTACGACTTTGACAAACACTATTTTGTTAGAATAGACAAAGAAACTAGATAAACAAGGTTAAATATTTATTTTTATTAACAATCATAAGAAACGAATAGATAAATGTAATATAATCCACATAAGTAACTTTTATAGCATTTACAGGTTAGTGCTTAAAAATCTATGTTATTTGAAGAGGAATCCTTCTAGATTCCAGATGGACAAAATAGTTAATCAATTTTTCAAAATCAAAGCATTTTAGCACATCAGATTATATGGACATCAATGTGAACCGAAGTTCTCAAAAAAAATCTATCAGATTAAAAAATCCATTATACTATTAAAACTCATTGTAAATAAATAAAATATGTACCTATTATTATCATTTATATACCTAACTAATGTGGCATAAATTATTCTTGGACATCGATATTCAAACCAGGGCCAAACTTGTATGGGATTCCATTCCACCATCTTCTTAAATATAAAGTCTAACACATTTTGTTTCAATTATTTATGTAATTTCTCAATTAAATTAATTGGTTAATTCAAACTTGGAGCTTCATGCTTCGCTTCGTTTGCTTTATTTAAATGGAGCGAGCCACACTGATGAGTGTACTACTGATGATTTTTCTTTAAAACGTGTATGTGCTTAGCATACCATTATATATTTAAATTTATCTAAGCATGCTGAAGTCGGAAAGCCTCATTTTTGGACGCCTAAAAACAACATTAAACATATATTATCAAAAAAATAATTTGCAAGAAATTAGAAGCTGCCGCATTACAAAATATAAAAGTTTTTACGGTTCATTTGTTACTCTCACATATTTCACATAAGTATCAAAATTTCCATTGTATAGACTTGTCATCATAAAAAAATAATTTGCAAAAAATAATAAATTCAAAAAATTCAAACCACGTTTTTATAAAATCATCTAGGATTTCGAAAAAAATATAAACATAGAAGCATGGGGAGCAATCGTTGCGTTTGCTGAAATGCAAAAAAAGCGCCCCACCTGTTTTTATAATTTACTTTGTAATTTTTTTATAGCATTTTATAAAAGCGTGTTTTCAGTTTTTTTAAATTATTATTTAGTTTTATACTTTTAGGTTTTTTCTAAATTTAAAAATCTTTAGTTTTTAATGTTTATTACATTAAATTATTAATAATAATGTTATTACTAAATTAATAACTAATTTAAAACTCGATGTTATTGATAAGCTATCAAAAAAACGTCTTGCCCTCTATCAATTATAATAAAAACTTTTGCCAGCAAAACATATCCGTATTCTAATTTATTATGTTAATTTTAATTTGTTAAATTAATGTTGTTAAGATATCCAGAAAACGACTAAATTTCAACTTTCAGACCAAAAGCATACTGTGAAGTGGGTCAAATGTGATTACAAATTTTGTCACGGAATTCAACGGACACGTGAAGCTAAAAACGTGTAATAAAAAATAATAAAAGCTGCTAAATTAAAAAATATAAAATATTTGTGAAAACGAAGTTCACTTGTTCGATTATGCGCTTACTAAACAGTATATATTTTTATACGTTTTATAAACTTATATGCTTTATATTGTTAATCTTCGATAAATTTACTTTATCATTTTTCACATGGGAGTATTACTGTATAGTTTTTGTGTGTATATTTTTATTTGTTTTATAAACTTATCTGCTTTAAATTATTAATGCGGAAGAACTTTACTTTATCTTTTCTCACATGGGAGTATTACTGTATAATTTTTTGTGTTTAAATTTGCAGTCACCTTTGCTTTACTTTATACTAAAAAAACTTATTTTCTACCCCTCATTATGTGCCGGTTAAATAATTAAAATGCTCTATATATAAAAAATTTGTTTATAAATATAAATGTTTTTTTCTTTATGGTTTATCGGTAAACATGCTAAAATGCTGATGATAATGTTGATGATAATGATACTTGAGACCCATAACAATAAACAACTAACATTGCAGACACAGTAGCACAAGACACGGGCAGCTACATATGTGCCATCAACGCCCCACAGAACAAGCTCTTATCTTCTCTTCAATACGACGTCTTTGTCATCGGTGAGTTGACTTTATGAGCGGACGTATGTGGCACGGACGGATGGTTTGATGGGTAGTTTCTAGACCAAATAAAAGCTGGATGCATGAATAAAATAGACAAATATATAATAAATGGTAGATAGATGAATGATTGATAAAATGCAGTGTTAATGCATGAATATAAAGAAATCCTGATGCATGGATAGACGGATGAATTCAAGAGGTTTCGAAAAAATCTTAAAATTTCAGGCAGGTGAATAAGAAACACAATTCTTCATTGAAGGAGATGGAAACAACCATACGTTATAGTAGTGCCAATGATGTCAATGCCACAGACACAGTATCATAGGATGGTTTCGTCCCGAAATGACAAAGGCCGTCATGGCAAAAGTCTGCTAAACAAAAAATAGCCGCTATGACAAAGGCCTGCTATGATAAAAGTTCACTACTACAACCCGCTATGAAAAAAAACTTAGGATACTATCCTTTTAACGTCTCTACAGCTCAATGTGATAAGGTTCGATGTGACGGGGACAGTAATGTGATAAGATTCGATGTGACGGGGACAGTAATGTGATAAGATTCGATGTGAGAGGGACAGTAATGTGATAAGGTTCGTTGTGAGGGGGCAGTAATGTGATAAGGTTCGATGTGAGGGGGCAGTAATGTGATAAGGTTCGATGTGAAGGGACGGTAATGTGATAAGGTTTGATGTGAGGGACAAACCATGGATATCTTTTCACACCACCATAAACAGTCTTGTTAAAACACAAGCCAGTTAACAAAACATTGAAAAATAAACATTAATTTAAAAAATTGCAAATCGTTAAGCGACAGACGTGCCAAATGAATTACGACATTAGAGGCCAAACTGTGAGTGATATATGTTGGCTCAGGTTTTGAACTTCTCACCTGAAAGGTCATGTGGCAAAGCTCTTCGGTAAGAAATCTTTGTTGCGTTAACAGAAGGATCAAGAAATTACTTGCTAATAGGAAAAGAAAACAAATAAGAGAAATTAATGGGAGGATGGAAAAAAGTTGGAAAGAGACTGTTAGAAAGATAGAGAGGGGGAAAGAGATAAAGGAAAGAGAGATGAGAAAGAGAGAGAGGGTGAGAGAGAAAGCAAAGGCTATTCAGAAGATATTACAAAAGAGATTCAAAAGAGACAAATCATTCGAGTTAATAAAGACGAAAGAAAATAGGAAAGTATGTTATAAAATCGGAAAAGATTATGCAGTTGGCTGTGCGGATTGATTCATAAGCCCCTAGGTTGTAATTGGGAGGTTCATTTATCAACCGGACACCTCAAGAACTGGATTCTGTTTCCATCGTTGTCATTATCAGTCTCATCGTCGTCGTCATCGTCATCATTATCAACATCGTCATCATCATAATCATCGTCATCATCACCACCACCACCCTCATCATCACCACCATCATCATAACCACTATCATCATCACCACCACCATCATCATCATCATCATCGTCGTCGTCGTCTTCATCGTCGTCGTCATCGTAATCGTCATCGTCATCGTCATCGTCGTCATCGTCATTGTCATCGTCATCATCATCATCATCATCATCATCATCATCATCATCATCATCATCATCATCATCATCATCATCATCATCATCATCACCTATATTAATTGACAGCAAAACTTTATTTTATTTTTTCTTGTCTGCTCATCATTTTCACCACCCCCTCACTCCCCCCATAGTGATCAAAACCCCGCGGTTGTCAGCGCATTCCACATAAATCAACCGCAAGCAGCAATGTCGTTTTATCACGAGTTTGTGCAGTCATATGAACAGAGGCATTGATATATGTAAAATTAAAATATATAGAACTTGAAAGCCAAATGAGAGATATTTAAAAAATGCATTAAAATGGACATGCGTACAGAAATAAGTCTCACCAACCGCAGATGGAGAGCGTGGAGAGTACATTTTATTAAGTATTTCTATATTTTACCCGATGGACTGTTAGGAACTCTTTCTTCCATTTTCTTCAACAGGGTGAATGAAATCTCGTTGGCTTGTTAACCAGAAGAAGCAGCAATGTGGAGTGGTGAAGTAGCACTGTTGAGTGCTGAATTGCTCCTGAGTGAGTAATTGCGCAGGAGGACGTCCAAGTAGATTGAACAATAAGGAGTAAAACTGAGACGAATCGAAAAGGATACAGAGTGGAAGAAAGAAGGACATAGAGAAAGAAGAAAAAGTTCATTGATGGTCAGTTAATTAGATGGAGAGAAGCATGAGACACGTGGTTCATATTGTGAGTCGGAAAGCGAATAAAATGTCCGTCGAAGAAATTGGAATGGAAAAAAGTTGTAAATATAGTTTCCCAATTATTTATTGGAAGAATTGATGAATAGGCTGATCTTGATTAATGTGTTGATCTTGGTGATTTTGAGGAGAGATTGAAGTATGGAAATTTCAGGGTTGTGAATATATTTACGTGAAAAAATTCATATTATTAGAATCCATAAATATTTTTTAATTATATTTTCATTAAATCTTTTATATTAACTTCACTCTGTTTGCTTGCTTGCTTGCTTGAGCCATGCATCGGGACTCTTTGACGCTTACAAAACAAACTTCCCGTCATCCAATCAAGCTGAAAGTTAATGAATTTATTTGTCGTCAAGGTCTTTATACTTCTTATCAAATTTTCAGATCGATTGGACAAAATTTAACCGAAAGATAAATTAAATTAAAAAAAAAATTTAAATAAAAAATTTCTTTTAAGGAGCTCAACCATCAGTTTTTAGTTTATTCAAAAAAAATAAAATTTCATTTTTCAATTTTAAAATGTATAATAAAATTATTAATTCAAAAGTTTCTTATATTTTCAATCCTCACATACCAAACGTTTCATATCTTTAGAAGAATGTGGTTGGTTAATGTTCTTCAATTTTATATACTTATTGCCATCAAAAAATAATTTGCAGAAAATTAGAAGCTGCCGATTTACAAAATATAAAGAATTTGTGAAAAACAAAGTTTTTAACGGTTCACTTTTGTTCTAATAATTTATCACTTTGATTTTTATTATGATTGTTGTTGTTTAAGTTGTGAAGCTCCGCCACTGTCAAACGGCAACCGTTAAGAAACTTTAAAAGACTTTCAATATGTTTACGTGGCAAAATCAAAATCTTAATCATCATTTTTACCACCTCCGCCAATACCATCATCAATCGATTCATTAAAACTCTACACTCGATAATACAAATTTAAACACAAATATCGAAATATCTGCCTCTCACTCCCAATTTATCTTTTTCTCGCTTTTTCCTCGTTTTGTCCTTATATTTACTGATTTAAGTATTTATATATTATATATAAATATATACGAACATGAACTGACAAAAATATCTTCTATCACCACCCCAGCTACTGTACTCAATTTGCATACTGAGCACCAAAAAATCGCCAAATTTTAAGATTTACATTCGTTTTAGATTTTCTTAACTTTTCGGTTTTTTCTAGCTGACATTGAGAAGATTTATGTTGTGGCCGACTCTTGTCTGCAGGATGCCGGTTCGATTCACAGTCACGTCAAACATCATCGCAAATATCAGACCACCGTTGCTTCAGCGGCTCTAAAGTACCAACCACCGGAAGACGATGATGACACGGTTGACCAATTAACGACGACAACATTGTCACCATCATCACCATCTACGTCATCATCATCATCATCATCATTATCATCAGCATCAACTTCTACTTCTACTTCTGAATTGCCAACACCGACTAATTCCGATTCTCAGCCTTACTTGTTAATGTCTTCCTCTCCATCCCTGCCGTCACCATTAGCGCCGAAAACGTTACTGTCATCATCATCATCAACAACGTCATCATCATCATTTTCATTATCATCATTGTCATCACCATCATTTTCATTATCGTCATCATCACTATCATCATCCGTTCAATCCATCCCAGTAGCATCTCCCTCGTTACTTAGAAGAAACCGCAGGCACTTCACATCAGTTTCTGAGAATCTAGACAATCTTCGACACCATCATCATCGTCATCACTTTAAGAGCATCCAACTTCATCATCATCACTATCAGCACAGTCGTAATCCTTTTCATCGCCATAGCTGGTTTAGTGCCTGCAATGCAAGTCGAGTTGAATCCGAAAAAAAACTTAAAAAATGTGACCACTCAAGATCTCTCAAGCAAAGAGGTCTCGTTTTAAAGGGTCTCTTCTCGAACGATTCCCAGGCCAAACGGCACCGGAGAAGCCAAAGAAATGTTTCTGAAATGTTTCAAAATGTTGAAAATCATCTCAACCGTGTTGATAAATTCGCTATGAGTTATTTCTTTAAAGAAAATCAAAAAAATAGAACGCAACTTGTTGACTTACACCGGCAACATTTTATACGGAAGAATAACACAAATATAAAAAACAAAATCAGAGTTAAAAAAGTACATCCAGTCGAGCAAAACAAAAAGCAAAATAAACAAAAATTCCAACAGATTCCACACAACTTTCAACTACACACGCAACATGTTGTGCAACAAATGAGAGAAATTCATCCGAGAGAGCGTTTCAAGCGAAAAGCAGTAAAACAACCTGAAGTTACGATTTCTACGGAACTCAACGTAATCGCAGCCCAAATAACACCTTTGACCTTGACCCCGCCAGAGTTTCCTTCCGCACCAGATCAAATGAGATTCCAAAAGAGATCTTTCATGACAGCTTTCTCGTCATCTTCGCCCTCGTCTGCCGCAACTACTGACGATTTGAGCGCCGACGTAGTGACGTTCAGGAGCGACGAGCTGGCAAAAGTGGCTTGTTTAGTCGTTTCGTATCATCCCATTAATCCGACTCACATTGCAATACAATTCGACTCGCTCGACATTTCAGCTCCTGTCACTATCGAGCGAAGTTTAGCCGAAGATTTCGGCTGGCTGAAATACGCTGACGATGGAAAGAAAAGAAAAAAACGAAAAACAATAACAATAAGAAAAAGCTCAGACCAATTCGACTCACATGCCAACATATCGAATAAAAAATTATTCAAAAAACCTTTCCTAAAAAAGTCAACTAGCGATGGCAGGCAGGCTGACTACACTACCATAGAGCAAACTCTCATCATCGGCAGTGGTGAGAAAGGAATGCGACTGATGAGCTTCTCAGTTGCTCGATTCAGTCAGAAGTTTGCTGTTAAAGCCGAAGATAGCGGGAAAAAGTTAAAGTGTTCCGTTGAACTTGATACCCCAGACAAGACTTTTTCATCCACCATGGAGCCGTTTATTCGACACAGCTTTGCCAGACTTGTTGTGCTGTGTGAGTCATCTTCGACGAATGGGGGCGCGGCTGAAATAAGGGATTGAAGAAGAAAGGGTAGAATGATGATGTGTTGGTAGAATGATGATATGCTGGTAAAATGATGATATGCTGGTAGAATGATGATATGTTGGTAGAATGATGATATGTGGGTAGAATGATGCTATGTGGGTAGAATGCTGATGTGTGGTAGGATGATGATGAGTGGGTAGAATGATGATATCTGGGAAGAATGATGATATGTTGGTAGAATGATCATATGTTGGTAGAATGATGATGAGTGGCTAGAATGATGATATGTTGGTAGAATGATGATATGTTGGTAGAATGATGATATGTTGGTAGAATGATGATATGTTGGTAGAATGATGATATGTTGGTAGAATGATGATATGTTGGTAGAATGATGATATGTTGGTAGAATGATGATATGTTGGTAGAATGATGATATGTTGGTAGAATGATGATATGTTGGTAGGATGATGATATGTTGGTAGGATGATGATATGTTGGTAGGATGATGATATGTGGATAGAATGATGATATGTGGGGTGTGATGGTGATTATAATAAAGGCTAGCAATCATGACAAAGAAGTAAGTGTAGTAATAAAAAAATCATTTATAATTAGCACATGCAACTCAATAAAATTAACAGAAACAAACATAAATACAAGGAATCATACATAGGCACACATATACAAGATCATGTACAAACAAAATACATCATCATTCTTCACATACATGTAAGATCGGATCATGGCGTGTGTAAAATCTTCAGCACACACAGGAACAGCAGTGGAAAATTTGCCTAAAATATTTCGAAAAACAAATTTCATTTGTGTATTTCAATATTTTTTATAGTTTTATAATTTCATGGTCCCGAAGGCATTTTTTACATATTCGTAAAATTCCACGACACGATCCTGCGTACAGGCAAACATGAGCAAGTTTCACATACAAACATTAACAAACACACACATTTACATGCATACATCTACACATACACATACACGCATAGACCGGTACAGATACTCACATGAAAATAAAATTCAATTTGGAGCTTTGAATCTACGATATCGTTTCGTTAGTGATGCGACAATTTTTTGCACTAAAAATTCCTGAATAAATTGACTTGTAAATTATTTTTTTAAAGCAATTGAAAATTCATTAAAAATTTAATAAAGAGATCAACCGAGAGACGGAGGAATTGAAGAGCGGATGAGAAAATAAAGTAAGAAAATAAAATAAAGCGAAAGTGGGAGACAACATTTATTTAAAATGTTCACAAAATGTGTTCAAGGGCAGCAAATCAGAAGCTGCTATGACAACAATGTAAATTAGTTTTTCAGTTTAAATTTAAAAATATTTAAAGAAGCGGAATCTCTAATGGGATGCCGTTCCATATATATATAATGTTCCACGTAGTATGAGCTCCGGTGCAGAAAGTCCTTCTATTTCCGGATCCGAATAAAACCGAAAATTTGTTTCGGAAAAGTCGGTTTTTTCGGAATTCCGAAAAAAAAATTGGATCAATGACGGAATTTTGTAGTTAAAAATTAACAAACTTTTGGTCATTCAATCAACAAATGGAAATTTTCTGAAAAATTAAACTTTAATTTTTTGAAACTTACAAAATTGTTTTATTTATGTTTTAAAAACAATAAACCCTAATTATAAAATAGCAAATAAAATAGTTTTATTTTTGTTCTATAATTTTTCGGAAGTGTTGTGTCTGCTCCAAATAATTCTCGAATATCACCGAACTTTCAAAAACGGTTTTCAAAAAATTCGGTAAAACAAAACTTCCGAACCCGAATGAAACGAAATGATCGAATGAAAAATCATTTCCAATTACGACCGTAATGGTCCAAAAAACACCGAACAGTATTAGAGCAGCGGACATTACTTGTACGATTTCAAAATTAAGACATTTTCTAATATGCTTTAAAGGTCTTTTATGAAAAAACCTGCAGTATGATTATCAAAATAAGGTGCCTATTAGACCGAGCTTAATATTTTAGGTCTTTAAACAGACCGGGCTTGAAGTTAGGCCGGGCCAAAGCATTTAGCCTAGTATAGACGTTTTAGGCCTGTAAAAACGGGCTGGGCTGGACCTGGAATTTTGTCCTATACAATAAAAGCAAGGCCGCAAAAAATCAGCCCGATAGTCCCAATCAAGAGTGACCTTCAGAATTTCAATGTTACCTGAATACGTAACCATGCAACCAGTAATGTTAATGCCAGTATCAACTGTGAAGTGACTAAATCTCAGTCAAATGTCAAAGACATTGTATTCTGATTTGTTACCATAAAGAACATAATTGTATAGCAAATTTTTATAATTTTATTATTATTTTTTGAAGCTTTTAAATATTTTGGATAAGTAAAACGACTATATGTCCGTGCGATGCCCGCATCTGCTTTCCATTCATGAATGCTTGCTAATGTGGTGGTCGACATACTGGTGATATCCGTAATGATGACGATGATGGTGGTAGTGATCGTTGTTGTTTGGTCGGTTGGTAGTGTTTGTGATGATGATGATGATGATGATGATGATGATGACATGGTAATGATAATGATATGGTAGTTGTGATAATGATGGTGCTGCTAGTGATGATGATGATAATGACGATTATGATGGCAGTGGTGATAATGATGGTGCTGCTAGTGATGATGATGGAGTGGTTGTAGTGGTGACGACGATGGTAATAGTTGATTATGATGACGACGACAATTGCGAGAAAGGAGAAGAGAGTAGGTTGAGTCACGTGAGTACTCACGTTGCATGACAAAATGAAAAGAAATTCGGATGCAAGTAGCAAAAAATCCTCTTTGCTCGTTTCGATGGGGATGAATAGGGTCTTTTAGCTACTAGCACTTTGGAGAAGTTAGATGCCCTACCTGTTATCGTAGTTGTGTCGTATTTTCGTAGTTGTCCATGGGTTGGATGACCAAATTTCGACTTGGTTTGATGTGTTTGATCATAATGAAAATTTATGACAAAATTTAATCAAACAAAATTTTCAACAAAATTAAATTAAATTTAATAAGCATCGATCAAAATTATTTTTGCTGTAGTGTCCATGCCTAAGTCAGTTTCGTTTTGTACGGACATTTTCGCTGGGGGTTACCAGTAAGTTCTTAAGAGGATGACAGTTCTACATTTCTAAAAAAAAAAAAAGTCAAACTGCATTGAATATGATCTGTGAAGTAAAATTTTGTTAATATAAGATAAAAAATATATAGTATCGAAACCACTTAGAAAGGGTAAATGGCTGGTTAGGGCACGATTAGTTGGTGTAATGGTATGACCATTAATTTAACGCCATTCACCCATAATAAATGTCCATTCGTTATTAGTGAAAAATTTATATTCTGGATGCTCTATGATATCATCATCTCACAAATGAACAGTTGGTTAGTCGCGGTGGTGGATATAATAGTTGTGGTGGCGTATAAAGTTTGCGGTTGTATTTGGGGTGGCGTATAAAGTTTGCGGTTGTATTTGGGGTGGCGTATAAAGTTTGGGGTTTTATTTGTGGTGCCCTGTGAAGTTTGGGGTGGCGTATGAAGTTTGGGGTAGTGTGGCAGATGTAGTTCTAACGACGAAGCTGGAATGTAATTCTCTATTCCTTGTCACGATCAATCGATACGGACAGTGTAGTGATTTGAGATTTGATTGTGACATCATTATACGTTGTGCTTGTTTGTTTGCATTCCACGCAGGCAAAAAAACTTAAAAAATGGAATGAGATAGAGAAGTTGAGAGATTATATAAATGTGTGCGTGTGCGTGTGCGTGTGCGTGTGTGTGAGTGTGAGTGTGAGTGTGAGAGAAAAAGGGGAAGAGAGGGGGAGGGAGGGAGAAAAAAAAAGAGAAGGACGGCGAAAGAGAGAGAAAGAGGAAAAAGAAGTGAGAATGGAAGGAGACAAAAGTGAATAGTGGTATTGCTCCACTGGTTGCGAGTGGCCACTGAGAAAGATTGATTGAATCAAAATGGAGCAACAAGAAAGAAGACAAAAATGATCGTAAGTTGAGTTATGTGAATAAAAAATTCAGAAAAAGAGAAAAACAAAAAAACAAAATAAAAAGAATAAAAAAAAGTTTCGGCACATAAAGAGTCGCGTTGAACAGCCATGCGAAGCGAAGAAATATGAATTGAAGGTCAATATCAATCCAATGAAACATCAATCTCTTGTGTGTAGCAAGTTTCAATGGAATATTTAAAACTCATCTCTATTCAAAACTATCTATTCGTTTTTATCATTTTTAACTCTCTCTCTCTCTCTCTCTCTCTCTCTCTCTCTCTCTCTCTCTCTCTCTCTCTCTCTCTCTCTCTCTCTCTCTCTCTCTCTCAATTTCTCACTGTTTTCCTTTCCCTGTGACTCCCAATTGTTTGCTTGCATTTCTCTGGACAAATATTTTTTGTGCTTTCCTTTCTACTTTATTTCTTTACTAACAACATTTTCGCAACATCTTCTACCATCCATCAATCAATACTTATCTGTTCTGTAATAACATTTCCAATTTCTTTTTTCTTTCTCATTCACTTTTTCTGTTATTTAATTTATTTTTTAATTCTCTCACTCTCAGGGACATCATTATCTCATCCAGTCCTTCCAGCACTGATGTGTTTCATTTTCCGTTTCATCATTACTACACTCCCTTCACTTTCCTCCCCTTTCCTTTAAACAAATCCACTTTCTCATCGGACCACCCACATCCCACTCAGGCAGCCCTCCCAGACAGAGGGCGTGAAATGATTTAAGTTCCAATCACACGGGATTAAATTGTCATGCGCACTGATCAATGACGTGACTCCACTTCGCTCCTGATGATGCAAACTCCCAATCGGATCACAAACCTAAATCCACAGGGATGGCGCTTAAGCGTCTACTTTCTATTGTGCTGAGGATGGCGATAGATGATGGTAATGATAATGATGATGGTAAGAAGAAATAAGCCGACGAGGTGATGATAGTAGTTGCGTATGACGCGGTGGTTGTGATGATGATCGTGGTAAGGTAGGTTAAGCTTAGAGTTTTCAGTTTGGCGCAATGGGTGAGATGGACAAATGTCACAAGCAAAACGGTTTGAAAATTAAGTTTCTCATGTTTTATTGAAAAAAACTAAACTTTTCCTCCCTACTTCAAGTAATTACAATTATCGGTGTTGTTTTTTCTTGAAAATTTCAACCATGTGTGCATGATGCGCGTGTTTGTGTCAGAGAGGTAATTCTTTCGTAAATTATGTCGAACACGCTCTAAAGGAGACAGGTTAAGGTTACAGTTAGAAGATGGTGGTTAAATGGTTAGGCATAAATAAAAGTGGTAAAATTTTCAGTTTTACATCTGTACACGATACTGTTGGTATGTTGTGATCGTCTTAGGACAAACTGGAAAGTAAGAGCTTAAGCTAACACTTTGTGTACTAGGAAGAAGAATGAAATGAAAAAAGTGCTGTTTTTATATACGACCAGTAAAGGATTTCAGGTGTATCTGTTCAAAGACACTATTGGTCAAAACTTTAGAATCAAATCTTTGATAATCAGATGCGTAAGGAGAAGATACGATTGATATGGCGGGTCATTATTGAAAGTCCAGGCTGCCAATGTGCTTGGCATCTGTGATTGAAAATCATCTTTTCAAGCAGAGATGATTTTGCATAACACAAGACGTGACTGCCTATGATGAACCAAAATTTCTAGAAGTAACATGAGAAAAACATCGGAGTACTGTTAGAAATAGCTCGTCGTCTATACGACATATCAACTAGTCCTGGTCAAACTGAATTTTCTTCTTTGGGGCACAATGTCATTTTTGCAGATAAATTCGATTGAATTTCTTTGATAGGAAATGCATACTGACACCCTAAACCAACCAGAAATATATATTTCAAAGAGTGCTGGTAAGGCGGGTAAAGCTTTGTACTTTTACTTCCGATGTGCTGGGTTCAAATTGCTGGCGGTGGTGGCTAAGTGGTAAAGAGTTCGCTTATCGGCTTGTAAGTCGGCGGTTCGAATCTCACTGGCGTCACCATCGTAGCTCCCTTAAGCAAGAAGTTTACACGCATTGCTAAGGTTGAGTGTCTCGCGGGGTTAACAACTCCTTTCACTAACCTTAAAAAAAATTGTTCAAATCGTGTGCGGTAATAATATCACATCATGTCACTCTTATAGGTTGTGTTAACTCATCTTTTC
Source organism: Erpobdella octoculata (assembly GCA_963978895.1). Taxonomy (NCBI): domain Eukaryota; kingdom Metazoa; phylum Annelida; class Clitellata; order Hirudinida; family Erpobdellidae; genus Erpobdella; species Erpobdella octoculata. The sequence continues at coordinate 15,587,218 of OZ022242.1, forward strand.
ATCCATTGTGGCCAACAAATGAGTACCATCTAAGGCTGGATAATAATAAGGTTCAGACTATTCCAACTAATTTGAAAGCTATCCGGCGTTGTTCCATCATGTCGTTTCTTGGCGCTTCTGAAGTTCTGCTACTGACACCTCTAATTGACTATAGTATTATTTTTATTATTTTCATTTTTATCAATCTTTTTATAAATATCCGTGATGTCTGGTTTGTTTTGCTTTGCTATATAATAACTACCAAAATGTTGATCTTTATCTTTTCTTTAGGTTTGTGTCAAGTATTTTTAGTTTGCGGTGAACTGGGCTGAATTTTTCATTTGGTTGGACGAGTTGAGTCACATAAACTCACGGAAAAATCTGTAGTAATAGTTCCAGCAGTGTTGTCATGGTTGTGATGATGCATGGCTCATTAGAAGTGGTTGTATTAGTTCAACTCCTGTGTGCTTGAAATGGTGACAATGACAACAATTTTTCACTTTTTTGAGACTGAGTTGTTCAGTTTAAAAAATATTAAATTCAAATTGCGGTATTTTGTTGGTCATTGCTAAAGAATTTATAAGTTCAAATTTTGCTTTGTTGTATTGAATTTGAATATTTTTATTCAAAAAATCGATGCGAGCGTTTATCAACTAAAAAATATAAAAAAAGAACAAATTGAATTTTTTAGCAGGAAACGCCGACCACCGTCCTGCTCATTATTATGCTGGTCACCCTTGAAAGAAGAAGTGTAATGGACCGACCCTTGTGTTACTCTAGGTGTATGTGTGTTTTAGCGGATCAGAGTGTTTGTGAGTATATATACGTTTGTGAGTATATATATATATATATATATATATATATATATATATATATATATATATATATATATATATATATATATATATATATATATATATATATATATATATATATATATATGTCTGTATGTGTTTTCATGTTGATGTGTGTTTTCCTATTTCCGATGGAATATGGAAAGTTTCACCGGCACTTTCCGTCGTGTTGTGTATGCGCGAGTGTGTGGTTAGAAATATGTATGCATGGGACGTGGGATTACATGTGTGTGCTTGTGAGTGCGAGCATCGAGGCTCTCTTATCTTTGACATGCATGACGGAACAAGACGCGAAGATCCTGTGACAGAAGGAATTAACTGGACCTTGAGTTTGTCAACTTGGGGTGGTGGCGTAACTGTTAGAGAATGCATGAAGAACAGTTATGTAAATGTAGATGCTCCCCCGTATTGGGATTATTAGAGTACTTATCTCAATTGGCAGCACGCTTGCTTGTGATACAAAATTGGGAATGAAAAAAGTGAGTAAAAAGTGGGGTTAAAAACGTCGAAGATGAATAAGAAATTGAGAGGATTTAAGCCTTTGTTTCATTTTACCCCTGTCATAGTTACATTAAAAATGTTGCTTTACGCAATTTATGTATTCCTATGAGGTTTTAGGGTGTTATAAGGTCACTGTAGCGGTAAAGTAAACGTATTATAATGTCACCGTGGTGTAGCGGCAAAGTTCTTAAATATCAGGCTGAGGTACTGAATTAAATTCCTTGGCAGCTAAAACCCACGTTGCCTTATTACATCAATGTAACGTACTCTAACTGGTGCTGTCAATATGTCAACTCAGTTTTACATACGCCTGTGGCCGTCGAATAGTTACCAGTGTAGACCGTTATTATGTCTAAATAATATTAATACATTTTTTAATAATAAACAACACAAATAACTTTATTATCTCATGAAATTTTTTATTTGAATAAATATACAAAAAAATTAGATGATATAAATTCCATGTTGAGCATTTATCACGGTTACAACTACTACTGCTTGCACCATCCATCACAGATCCTCCAAAGATCGACTGCTTCAACTCTGGCGCCACACTGGGACAGAGAAATGCCCATTTACGATGTGTTGTGGTCTCCTATCCTCCCTCAACGTCACAAATATGGATGCTGGAAGTCAACGGAACATCGGTGAGACATACTGAACACATGAGTGATTACTGGACACTTGTCAAGGTATGTGAATTTGTGCATGCATATTTTGCATTTTGGTTTCTATTTCTTGTTTTAATGTTACTTTGTTATTGTTTAAAATTGTTCGACATATTCTTTCAAGATTAATTACGGTAAAGTATGAATTCAAATAACTGTTAAAATGCGCTCAATCCCTTTTTTTGTTTATATAAATAAATGTAAATACAGCTAACTTAAAAAAAACAAAATACTCAAACACAAAACACAGATCTTGTTAAATTTTTAAAAGCATTGAGTGAGATTCAATCCGAAATGGGATTAGGTCATGTTGCGACTTTGAATTTTCGCCGAGTTGATGTTCCAGTTGATGAGATCGTCTTAAAAATTCGACAAATTTCATCTTTGTTAGTAATCATCTGTAATAATGGAGAACATTTTGCAATTAAAGCGGCGTTGATTTTCTAACTGACCAGCAGTCAGACGGTTTTGCCGGCTAATTTTCTGATAAGCTATGAGCTACTAAGTTGCGAGTGGGAGTTGAACCGTGAACCATTCACAATCGAGTCTGATGCTCTACCGAATCAGTTATCCCACCACCATGACCGTGAAATGTGGGGGGGGGGGACTGATCCACTGATTAATGCCAACTTGCTTCTGCACTTCTTTTCTTACAGCTTTTTTTACATTCGTGGTGGCAAACGGTTTTTCGAGATGGGCAGAAATTAACTACAATTTATAACGGAATAAATTAAAGATGAAATAAACAACAACATTTGTTTGTTTTTTGTCACTCAAAGCTCTTTAGTTTGTTTACATTTAATTTATTTATTTCTATTAAATTTCAATAAATTTGCTTAAATTGTAAAACCAATGTCATGGGAAAAAGAATATAAAAAAATTTGAGACAGATTTGTTTTTCTTTATTTATAAGTTGTTTTATATTTATTACATATGATAGTAATAAGGTGCAAAAAATTATAAATATTTTAGATTAATTCCAGTAAACAACATCATCAGAATATGTTAAATATAACTATTGTTGATTATAATTGTTCATTACTCACAAAATAATCGATACATCAAATGTTTTCATTTACGTCATCCACACAAACTAAAATTATAAATGACCTTAAGTGCAGTTCAAATCAATGAAAGCTGAACTGAACAGAAACCAGTACAGCACGGCATGACACTACATTTGAAGTAAAGACGAACTGAAGACGGGGTAAAACGGTCACGTTCTGTGCTTTTGTTCACCGCTTCCATAGCAGATGCAGCCTACTTGGACGGATAACCAAATAAATAAAGTAAATCAACAAAGAAGAAAGGTTACAAGAAAAAAAAAGAAAAAAGAAAAAGAAATGACAGAGACAAAGTAAGGACCAAAATTAAAGTAAAGAAAAGAAAAATGAAAAATCGATATTCAGAGAATAACAGGAATAATTATATGTTTTGTATTTCTGTAAATATATGCATTTATATATTATTTTTATTCATAAATGAGATGAGAAAAGAAAGTTGTAGTTTGAGAGAGCAGGGGCAGACAATCAGGTACCTGGTTATGTTTCATTAGATAGGTCAACATGTTTATGATGACGGTCGCACTCGGCACATTTCTTTCTTCACTTCCTTTTCTTACGTTGTTATGCTCACGTGTATTTATTTATTCTTCTACAAGCAGAATTTTTATAATATTGTTTTTTATTTATAAATTAAGTTGAGCTATTTTTATTTATAAATTAATTTGAGCTATTTTTATTTTTATTTTTTCATAACCATATTTGTAAATACTCGAAGAGAGCTTTAAATCAGTTTTTTGAAAGTAAAAAAAAATTAAATTACTTTTAAATTAAAAACAACTATTTTTTCAGAATTATTTTTCAAATCACTAAATTGACAGTTTGTTTTGACTCGCTGATATCACTCCATGTCTATAAATAACTTTCCATGTCATTCTCATTATTTATTTATTTTTTGCATTTCTCTTTGAAATCTGATATTTTTTAGCTTTATTTTTTATGTTTTCTCAAATTTATTTGCATATATTTACAACAATTAATTAATTAAATTGAATGTTTTATTTTGAGATTCAAATCTGACTTGACTTTGTTTCTAGCTGTTTATCTTTTTTTCTCTGTTTTTCATCTTCTATTTTCTCTTTTTCACTAACATTTTAATAAATTTATTTCCTTAAACAGGACAGCAAGAACGGTACACGAGAGATGATGTTGTACATCAGGAAAGTGAAAGCATCAGATTACCGGACTTACAAATTGGTTGCCGCCAACTCCGTCGCATCGTCGGAGTGCTCCGTGTCACTCTACGAAATAAAAAACACCGAGAATGGTGAGATTTCTTAAGTATAACATTATAACAGGGTGCATTCGTCGTTTCAATAAAGAGGAAAGGTGAGGATTGCGTTCTTGTAGGAAATGAAAATGAAACAAAATGAGATAAATAATGGTGGAATATTGTTTGTTTTGGTAGAATAAAAATATTGTTTGTTATGGTTGAATAAAAATATTTTTTGTTATGGCGGAATAAAAATATTATTTGTTATGGTGGAATAAAAATATTGTTTGTACTGGTGAAAAAAAGTATTGTTTGCATTGCGTAGTCAAGAATTGGGTAAAAAGGGCGCGAACAAATTGAGACCTTAAATGTTTCTTATTCAGCAATATTCTTTATGTAGATTTTAGCGAGTGTCCGGAAAATTCGTCGCAGGACAATTCGTTGCAGAAAAACGGACAATTTGGCGCGGACAATTCGGCGCCGATAATTTGTCGCGTACAATTCGTTGCAGAAAACGGACATTTGTTAATTAATATTTACTATATTTATTATGTATTGTTTGTTCTTCAAAATAATACAAAAAATACTAATTCCAAAAAAAGCTAAAAATTCATATGACAGATCTTTGGTCAACCTGTCTCTGCACCATTTACTTCTGACACACTTTTTCTTTCTCGGTGCGTACGTAATAAATGAATGGTCCTTTAATTATTATCAAGTGTTGATAGATTAGAATATTATAATATTAAATCTACCTTTTATATAAAAAGATAGCAATTTAACACAAACAAATGTTAACAAAATTTAATTTATTAATCTGCATCCCCGCGAATCGACAATCCAAATCTCGATATTTTTTTTCCTCAGAGGAAGACTTTCACCTGCAAACATACTTTCAACCTTCATTTCGTTGATGCTTTGTTCTTTTTGTAGTTGTTAAGTTTCGACCTAAACGATCGAATGAATAAACAATTGTTTCGTTTTGAGTTTTATATTATTAAAAGAAGTCTATATACAAAACAAATTACACAAAAACGGCTCACAGGCTCGCCACCACTTCGACATCGGTACAACGAAGAGCTACAAAACAACTAATGTCCGCTTACAAGGTCGCTACCAAAAACAAATACAAATACTCTAAAAACATAAACACAAAAAAATCAAACATTCAAATTCAACATCCTCCCACCTTTCCTTCACAAAAGGAAATAAAAAAGAAAGCAAGGATCTTGGATTCTAATGCCTTCAAGATTCCAGAGATCAGGAACACTGGTTTCCGATACTAACATTGAAGTAACATGCATTGCTGAGCTAGCTTCTACTCTACTGTTTGCCTTCTTTTGCTTTCCAGACAGCGTCTACCCAAAGTAGGTTTTTAGAGCCACAAGTCCATTTCTCAAACAACATTTCCGACCCATCAGCCACTTGGCATAATAATCAGAGCCGATAAGAAGTTCAATTTCACCTCTGTCTTCTCCAAGGTCCTTTACAAATATTCTTTTCTCTTTTAATTCTGACATCCATGGCCCTCTAGTCATTTTTGGAATACCACTGCATATTTTCTCGTGACCAAACACAGTCAATTTAGAACTATAATGATTATGAGTTCCTTGAATTTCAATGTTGTACCTTTTGTGCTGTTGAAGATCTTTAGAACCACCAAATAAAAGATGACAAAGTTCAACTTGTCCGTGTGAGTTGAATCCCAGTTGACAAACAGTCTTCTCCAAAATGTAGGACTTCTGAGATCCTGGGTCAAGTAACACTCTTATTTTCTTTTGTTTTTCCCCATTTCTAACAATACACTGTAGTGTCTGCAACAAAACTTCATTGGTGCAATTCAACTGCGAATGCACTAATGATACTTGATCACCTGATTGACTGCTAGATTTCATCATTTCCGCCTTTTGATTTATTTTCAGTTGTGGGCACATTAAGGTCACATGCTTTCCCTGACAAACCATACACTTCAAGTATGTTTTGCATGTTTTAGCTATGTGCCCAAATTTCAAACAAACCGGACATGCTTTTTTTGCAGGATCTTTTCTTCTTTAAAGCAAATGGCATGGTTTGGGCATTTGTACAGATTTGACTATCATGAAATTTCTCACAAAAAATGCATGCTGGCTTATCACCTACAAATAATTCAGCTGTTGTAGGCAGACTTTGATGTTGTGAGCAAACTTTTCTTTTTTTAACTGGTTTTTCAGTAGACAATTTACCAAACCCTTATTTACCAAAGATAATCTTTGAGCACCTTTGACCTCCATTCCAAAAAATTTCATCAGTGATCTAAGTCTGTCATCAATGGGTTTATCTTGATGATCATCATCATAACCTGACACTGGATTTCTTTGCCACACTTTGACAATTTCTTCAGGCAAACTGGATTTAACTAGAGGGTAGAGGAAGGCAGCACTCTGATCTTGAGAAACTCCCAGGGTCTCAAGAGCTCGTAGGTGTGATTCTATCTCATCATAAATGGTACTCAGAGTTATATCTTTTGGTTTCTCAGCATTTCTTATCACAAGTTTTAACAACTGCCTCACATAGATTTCAGTCAACAAAACTTTGTCTCCAAATCTATCTTTCAATGCAGTGATGACCAATTTATAATTTTCTGCCATCTGTGGATAGCTGTCCACCAACTTATGAGCTCTTGTACCTGGAACCATAGACTGTACCAGATATTGCAGTTTGTCACTGTCTTGCAATGTTACATCTTCGTGAATTCTTTGAAACTGGCACCAAAACCCCAACCAATTCTTCATTTCACCATTGAACTTCTTTATTTCAATTTTCGGCAGCTTGCAAGATCTATCCGAAAATCTCCCATTGTTATGTAAACTGTCAGCTGGAAGAATTGAATTCTGTTTATAAAGAATGCCTTCACCTTTCATTATTGTAGCTCTGTACTTCATTTCATATTCTTCGACTGCTTCGAGCTCCTCGTCCTAATCATCATCGGATCCCTTGCGATTTATGATTGACATTATTTCTTGATCAAGAGCCTCTATTTTTTTGTATGTCTTTCGCAACATCTCTACTTTTACTTAAATTAGAGATTTGTCAGACGTTTCAGTCATCGTTTCTTCTAATTCGTCTATTTTGCGAAGCAATTGTTTTCGAAGTGGTCTTCTGGTTCTTTCAAAATACCAAAATTAGAACTTCCCTCCATGCTGTTTTGTTTAAACACGGGTAACTATATTAATTGAAGACTTCTTCAAACAAACTTCAAACACGAACACAATCACGTCGGGGTCACCAAATGTTAAATTTCGACCTAAACGATCGAATTAATAAACATATGTTTCGTTTTGAGTTTTTATATTATTAAAAGAAGTCTATATACAAAACAAATTACACAAAAACGGCTCACAGGCTCGCCACCACTTCGACATCGGCACAACGAAGAGCTACAAAACAACTAATGTCCGCTCACAAGGTCGCTACCAAAAACAAATACAAAGACTCTAAAAACATAAACACAAAAAATCAAACATTCAAATTCAACAGTAGTTTCACTACTAACCTCGACAGTGTTGGACGTGCAATTTGAATCGCCCGTGCAAATGCATTGTGCCATCCTTTCAACTGCGTTGTTAGTACAAGGAATGTCTTCACGGACAGCTTGGTAGCAGTCCCAGATATCATATTAAAAAAGCCCATCCCAGTTTATTGGCTTTAAGGGCAATTTGTTTAGGTTTGGTTGGCGACGAATTGTCCGCGACGAACTGTCCGTTTTTCTGTGACGAATTGTCCGCGACGAATTGTCATGCGACTAGTTGTACTAGAACCATTTTAGCGTGGATTTTAATTTGTTTACCTGCTTTTATTAACTTTCACATGTCCAGATGTCTATAGGCTGTTCACTGTAGTGTTCAAAATTTTCTCCAGTAAAGATTTTCATTGAATGGAAATTTCCATTATGTGAAAATTTTTAAAATTTATTTTATTTTGATTGTTTTTAAATATCAGAAAATGCCAGCGATATTAACAATTTAATAACAATTTGCTTCAACTGAGACATCATCACTGAAACAGAAGGAGCATAAAATTAATATCTACTGCTCCAGAGTAAAGTAGAGCAGTTATTTCGAGAATTGGGTGATTAATTTAGCAAAGAGGAAAATATTCAATCCGCGATTAAAATTTCTACTACCAATATATCAATTGAACTTGTAAACACCTGCTGTGAAACAGTCTTTTTAGTTTGAAAAAAGCAATAAAGTATTATAGATAAATGTAATTTTTATGTGAAGTTGATAAAAAATAATAAAAGTTATTATTTTCCGAAAATTTTCCAATCGGAAACTTTCAGGAAATTTTACATCACTATCTTGCGGATGTTTTGAAGTTCGGAAAATCATTACAAAATTCGCTTATTTCAAAAAAATGTATAGTTTAGTTAAACAGAAATTAAATTTAAAACATTTAAGAAGCAAAAGTTATTGAAAAAAATTAAAGAAGCATAATTAGAATGACGACATTCAATGATCTTCCGAACAGCCATCCCCTGCGTAAGGTCATTCCCAATGTTCTACGTGAAGCTCCGCAAGGACCCTAGGAGCCCGCAAGAGTAAACTGTTGACAAAACAAATAGTGTTTGTTCTTGTCATTCCTGGTTCTTGTGAATGTCAAAAAGCTTTGAACGTTTAGAAAACGACTAAAAGCAGGTCAAGAAAAGCCAAAATGAATTTCTATTGCTTCTATACATTTCTCAATCTTGTTGACGCTCTTTTAAGAAAAAAAAATAGAATCGTAATTCTGAACATATTCCTGATTGTTAAAAAATCCCAGTTTATAGAGACTGCCAAGATCATGTGGTAGTTAAAGCAGTGTATTGAACAAAACAGCTCATGGCTGTTGGTGGCTGATTATAATTATTGCTTGGCATCCATTGAACCTGGGGATTATAAATTTTGTGCTGTCATACCTCTGTTAAACTTCTACGATTGGACCCATACGATTCCAGAAATCAGTCAGTAGTTGGGATATTTTCTCCCTGGTAAGACTGCTGCGTGAAAAAATCTTACAAAATCTTCATAAATGTTCCCGTTCCCGTTCATTCATTTTGTTATAATCTGCATAACACATTTTAAGCGCTGTAAGACCCTGCTGTTTTGAACTTTATATTTTTCATCTTTTTTACTGAACCTGACGGCGTAGGTCTAAAAAAATAATATTTTGAGAAATCATTTATTGACACATTTTTATTGAATTGGTTAATGTTTACTGAATTACAACATAATTGCGTTTTAAGAGCAATCAGTTTGACTACAAAATTGCATTTTATTCTATTTTTTGATGTTTAAATTAAATTTTTTTAAATATTATCATAACTTAAATTCATTTTATTTAACTATCACTTCTGGTACTGATGTCAACTATATTTTTGTTTTGAAGCCAAATTTTAAATTTAGATTTGTTAATACTAAATACATATTTTAATTATATGCAAAATATTTTAACGATGAATATTCAGGATGTCATTTTAGTACAAATAAGACTCTAAGATACAGAAAATCAGAAAAATATATAAGCTAAATTAAACTTTCAACTTTTTCTATGAAACCTCGAAAGAGGGCCGGCCCCAGGGACTCCTTCCAGATCCATTATCAATTCTTTGTTATGCTGGAATAAAAATAATATTTTGTTATGCTGGTTTGGGAGAGCAAAAATAAATTTAACTTGTTTGTATGTTTGGATTGAAAAAAACATCTAAAGGTGACCTTCGTGTTATTTTGACCGTGGACGTTTTGCAAATTGTCTGTCCATGAAGTGAGTTATATTTAATTTTTAAAGTCTTCATGGAGTAGGAAATGGTGATAAATGGCTGTAGTGTTGGCTTCCGGTGATGAATTGCTAAGGTTATGGTGAATTAGCTTGCGTCATTGAAGTACTGGGCCAAATATGTTTTTTTATTCTAATTGATTATTGTGTCAAAATAAATTGATCATCATCATTGTAATTACCATCATCACCAACATCATTACTTGTATCATCATCATCAGCATAATTATCAGTGTCGCTGTCATTGTCATCCATCATCATCACCATCACCATCACTACCATCATCATCATCACCACTTTTTCCTTCAAGCCTCCAGATCAGTCGAAAACTCTCCTGACCACCGAGACGACAACCACCGAGAAAAGTCGATAAACTTTGAATACGGCGGTGGCCGTGTCTATGACAACAGCGCCGAGTTTGAATCTCGAGACTTTAACACGAGTCTCTCACCGAGACAGCCTATCGACAGCGCCTTCCAGACCCAGCTTCGCAATAACCACAACGTCAGTGTTCCCGGTGTTACTAGTGGCAACGGTGGTAGACCCGGTCTGCACCCAGAAAGATCAGCGGTCAACAAGAAATTCAGAATGCCGAGCAGGAATTATTATTATTCTTCAACTGCTTTCGTTTTCAAACGTCAGCTCGCGTTGTCGCCATTTTCCTTTTTACTGTTCGTGTTTACATTTGGCTGATTTACTGGGTGGTCCTCGAGGAATTTCTCTTTACACGATGAAGTAAATCACAATCAACGAAACAAATTTAGAATATTCGCCATCACCATCACCAACATCATCATCATCATCATCATCATCATCATCATCATCATCATCATCACCATCATCATCATCATCATCATCATCATCATCATCATCATCATTATCATCATCATCATCATCATCATCATCATCATCATCATCATCGTCATCAGATAGACCATCATCATCATAATTGTCGTCGTTGTAGTCGTCGTCATCGTCATAATCACACTCGTAGTCAGTAATGCTTGCCATCAATTCATTCCATCGGTAATTCATCTAAACGTTTTGGGTTTTTTCAAATTATTTCTATACACTGATCGTAGCGACCTCTATGACGAGAGAAAGAAATCATTAAAGATGGTTGATTGAAGAAGTGGAAATAACAGATTAAAAATATAGAAAAAAATTTATTAAAACTAATTTTTTTAATTAAAAAAAAGAAATAATTTATTTGTCGAGGTCTTGTTGTTGAATTTTGTTTTCTCTGCTTGTTGTTTTTCAAGAGTGAGTTTCTAAATATTCCAAATGAAAATCACCTTTAATTGATAGAATTTCAAATAAAAAGTATTTCATACATTAACGGAAATGTTTCAGGATTGTAAATTTTTTGAAATGTATTCTTATTTCCTGTTCGTCTTGAATAAGAATGTACTTTCCATTTCCTCGAATCTTGAATTTTCAATTTCTTCCTGTGACGATATTTTGGCTTTTTGTTTAAAATAAGTTGAAAAGATATTAAAAACTTGTATTATCAATTGAAAAATTAAATAAGCACCGGTTTCATAACTGTGGTGATTAAGGAACACACGTGGTGTTTAGCAAATCAAAGTGATCTCATATGAACGAACTCTTACTGATGGGTATTTCACAACGTGGAGCTGTAACTTCATGACCTACCTCGTTAACTTTAAGTAATTGGTGTGAGGTAGAAATTTTTTCGAACAAAGGTCGCTATGCGTCTGTGTGTGTGAGTGTATGTGTGTCGGTGTCAAGTGTGTACGAGTGTAGGTGTGTGTGCGTGTGTGTGTGTGCACGCGTTGGTTAATTGATTTTTTTTGCGTTAAATTATATTTTTGTTTCCGGATTTTCGTTGCAAATAAATAACAGTTTGGCTTGAAAAAGAAGTTAATTTCTTTAAAAATTAGTTATTATGACGGAAACTCACACAAACAATCTGACAGAACTACAAACTGACAGAAATATAAACTGAAAGAAATTTAAACAAAACATTTTAGTATGAAAAATTAAAAACAGCCACCTTTGAATATATTTACTTCAATAGTATCATCATGATGACAATCCTCGTCATCATCAGCACCATCATCATCATGACCATCATCGTCGTCGTCGTCGTCATCATCATCATCAACATCATCGTTATCATCATCATCATCAGCAACGGCGTCATTATTACAACCATCCCGTAGCATCCCATGATCAAAAAGCAGTTGGGTCTCGATGACGTTGTATGAGGAGGTAAGATTCGGCTAATTACCGAGGGCTGTCATCTCAAAAGGAAGGAAGAAGTATGGATGGAAAAGTTGAAAGAGACGGAAAGGAAGGAGAAGAAATTATTTTGTAAAAATTTTTTATAAAGCAGCCAGTGAAAGAAATAGTGAAGAGAAATGAAGAGAAAGACACACAGATCGAGAAAGAAAAAGAGAGAATAAAAGAAAGAAAAAGATCGAGGTGGGAGAAGTAATTACAGAAGAAAGGTTTTAATTTGATCCAAAATGAGGAAAACCTGGTCTCATTTCATTAATTTTTTTAATTAATTTTAGTGGTTAAAAATTGTTAACTATTTTTCTAACGTTTCCTTTAAGACTAGGTATCTAATTTAGCAATATTTAAAATTTGCAAAAAAGACATTCAACCATTAAGTTCAAAATAATGCCAAATTAAATGCACAAAGAATAATATTTTGTTTTTTCTATTTTTTCTGTGTAAAGATTACAATTATTTAAAAAAATAATTTTAAGATTGTTTATCAGAGCACTCTAAATGGCAGCAAAATAATTTTAACATTGTTTCTCAGAGCACTCTAGATGGCAGTAGCACAATAACTTTGTAGAAGTGAGCCATTTGAAGTTGCACGTTAGATTTGAAGACTTACATACAAGGTTTCTTTCAGACATACCTTTGAGGGGGGCGTTGCCCTTTTCGTAGCTAAGTCACCGCTCTTTTCCCAAAAATAAAAATCCTCTTTAAATAAATTTATTGAGTAATTACGCCCTAATTAGAAAACATAATACCTTGATTTTGGAATGAAGAACCAGTAGCAAATAAAACATATTTCCCCGTTAGGGGGAAGTTACTTGGCTAGCGTGGTAGACTGAAGATTTCATGAACTTTTATTATTTTTCTTTGGTCATGTTTGACATTTTTCCCTTTCATCTTCAGCCGGAAGCAATCTCAATTTTATAACAACTATTTTGCATTTTATATATTTCACAAATCGATTAAGAGTTTATTTTTAATTTTTTTAAGGTTAGTGAAAATTTAACCCCGCGAGACACTCAACCTGAGCAATGCGAGTAAACTTCTTGCTTAAGGAAGCTACTGGGGTGCATCGCGCCAAAAGTCTCTCCTGAATAACAAGAGACAGATGTTTAAGGTGCCTGCCCCCACACAAACCCTCCACGGACTCTTGTGAGACTCGAACCACCGAGATCAGGCTGACAGGCGAATGCTTTACCACATTACCACATGTCGATTTAAAAGCAAGTACAGTTTTAAAAAAGGCCCCAATTTTGTAAATATCTCCCAAATAACAGAACTATTGATAGTCGAGAGAAGAATTTAGTTAGGATAAAGCTTCAGTACGATAAAAACAAAAAAACGTAATTTTTGAAGGGGTATTTATAGCATATATATATATATATATATATATATATATATATATATATATATATATATATATATATATATATATATATACTAGACAGTTGTAAGGCGACTAAGGCCCCCGTTGAATTAAAATTAATATTTAATTATTATTTTCTACTTTTGGCATTGTTATAAAAGACATTCTGCTAAAAGATGATTTAATTATTATCTTATTTTGAATAATAACTACTCCGTCATTTAAAAAGAATCACTTTTTTCAACTAATTCCAGTTAATTAAGCAAATTATTTACATGCATTTGGTTTTACTCAGACGCGTCTCAATAAATCAAAGAAAAAAAAATGAAAAACGCTGGTTGCTTCAGCTATATTTGTTCAAAGCTTAAACAAGGCAAACATGCATTGAATGAAATTCATACAGAACATATAGAAACTGCCTGCAAACCGACAAATTGATGCAAGTTAACTATTTTGCATACATTTAATTTTCAGAGCCTGAAAGTTTCATGGCTTTAGCATAATTTCACAATAGAAGAACTGCTCAATGTTTTAAGTTTTCTTCATAAAGAATATCTGTTTAAACTTTTAACTGTTAATTTTTGATTTAACAATTGTTTTATTGCAAAGACAAAAATTAAATATGCTATTTCACTTCACTTTTTACAAATATGCTAAAATAAATGTTATCTGAAAAAAGAAGGAAAACATAAAAAAAGAAGGCAACGTATGAAATTAAAAAATATTGCGATGAAACGATATTTTAAACAATGTCATAAACTCGTCACTCATAAATTCAAAATCTACACTCCGGCATGTCACAAAGAACACGCTGCAATCTTTTCGGACAAAGTTGGTTTTGAGTAGACAGTGGTTGTGATGGCAGATGTGAATCTCTAAGACGATTATCAGGAGTTATTGGTTCTTGGGTTCTTTGACGGTAGCTGCCCATACCGCAGGTCTGACTGCATTGACTCCACTGCGACCATTGACCGTACACACATTCTGTTAGAACAAAAATGAAGACAATTATGACGACGTTTTGTATTAACAACGTGTTAATTGTTTTTGACTCATTTGGGAAAAAATTTACGTGCAAAGCTACATGTAAAAATTGCTTATTGAACTATAACAACTAACCGTTATCACAGGCGGGCAGTTTGCATTTCTGCTTTCTCAATAGAATCTTTGAGCATTTTCGACCTTCACCACTTGATGGCACTACAACCTCTCGCTTTCTAGATCTGTAACCGTTGCCGCAGGTGGCGGAACAATCGCTCCAACTACTCCAGCTTCCCATCTGACAATCGGTTGAAAGAAAAACAGCCGACGAAGCAGTTACTGCCGCTATCGTCATGAGGGTTCCATTTAACGACGACTCAAGTGGTCTTGATACGTCAGAGGCTACGGCAACAAAATCTGGATGTAGCTGAAAGCTGTCTACTCGTGTTCCAAGACAGTCTTCCTGACACTTTTCAAAACTGCCAAAATTGTTCTCGTTACCGCCGCAACCACCATAGATGAACGGCTTGCAGGCACTAGCCTCGTTATCATAGTACCACCTCGGATGACTTGCTCTGCAATTTCCTTGAATTTGGGGAAGAAGACATTTTGTTGGTACGCTGCTAGTAAGAGCACCGGCAACATCCAAATTTGAGAAATTTGTTTGACATGCTGTCAAGCAAGTGTTGGCATTTTCAAAGCTATTAGAGTTACCGCCGCAACCACCATATAAGAAAATGAAGCACTTTTTCATTTCGGAATTGTAGTACCACCTTTCTATAGCTGCTGGACAAGGACCAGTTTCTGGTTGCATATTACAACGGTCACCGCTTGGAACTACTGGTGGTAAACTACCGATACTGCTTTCTGTTTGACAAGCTTCTGAACAGGCGTACATATTCTCAAAGCTATTGGAGTTTCCACCACATCCACCATACTGAAAAGAAAGGCACTTTGACATTTGTTTGTCCCAATACCACCTTTCAATGTTAGCATTACACGGTCCAGTGTCTGGTGGATATTCACATCGATTTATTGAGTTGCCTCTGTGATCTTGGCTAGATTCGAGAGTTTTATGACAGGCTTCTACGCACGCATCCATGTTCAAATAATTGTTTTCGTTACCGGCACAACCACCGTATTGGAACGGAAGACATTTTCCCATTAACCCGTCATAATACCACCTTTCCAAGTTTGCCCTACATGGTCCCGTTTCAGGTGGATGTTGACATTTGCCAGGTTGAACACTGGAACTATGAGTAAGAAAATTATTTGAATTTAACAAATTTATTTGGCATGCTTCTAAGCAAGCTTCCACAGTTTGAAAATTGTTTGAATTTCCCCCACAGCCACCATATGGAAACGAGAGGCATTTTCCCATCTGCGGGTCGTAATACCATCTTTCAATGCCAGCTCGACAGGGACCGGTCTCTGGCGAAAGATGACATGTGTGGGTGTTTATATTAGCAATATTGTTGTTACTGTTTAAATTATAAATTACGCTGCGAACGTTGCTGTTTCTGCCACTTGCTAAAATGTTAGGATTTGGTTCTTCGTAACTATCCTGGCATGCTTCCATGCATTCGTCCATAGTTTGAAAGTTGTTGGCATTTCCAGCACATCCTCCATATTCAAACGGCAAACACTTCGACATTCTTAAATCAAAATACCACCTCTCAATGTTACTCAAACATGGTCCTCGATCTTTTCCGATAGTACAAAATCTTTTAAACCGACCACCGTTAGCACCGTTGCTACGTAGACTGCTATCGCCTTCACCGTTGAGTATTTGACACGTCTCAATGCATTCGTCCATTGTATTAAATTTGTTGGCATTTCCTCCACAGCCACCGAACTGGAAGGACAAGCATTTTTTCATCTGCTGATCAAAATACCATTTTTCTTGAAAAAATCTGCACGAACCAGTTTCGAACGGTAAATAACATTTAGTGATATCAACATTTCTACCAATACCGCTATTTCTAGATTGACAAGCATCTGAGCATTCGTCCATAGTGTTGAAATTGTTGGCATTTCCACCACAACCACCGTATTGGAAAGGTAAACACTTTTCCATTTGCTGATCAAAATGCCATTTTTCTTGAAAAGATCGACAAGGACCAATTTCTGATGGTAAAAAGCACCGATTAGAATGGCCAACGTCACTGCCTCTGTTCTCGGTATTGGTAACACCAGTGCTGATTCCAAGCTGACAGACCTCGGTACATTCATCCATAGTGTTAAAATTGTTGGTATTACCACCACACCCACCATATTGGAATGCTAAGCATTTACCCATTTGCATATCATAATTCCACCTTTCTTGATAAAAACTGCAAGGGCCGATTTCAGCAGGCAAGTTACATCTGGCACCACCACCATTATTATTGCTGCTACTGTCGCTACTGATCCCAAGCTGGCATACGTCTGTACATTCGTCCATAGTGTTAAAATTATTGCCGTTGCCACCACATCCGCCATATTGGAATGGCAAGCATTTTCCCATTTGCTGATCGTAGTGCCATCTTTCCTGATAAGAATTGCACGGTCCAATTTCAACAGGAAAATTGCATCTGGCCCCGTTACCATTACTACTGCTAGCAACTGCAGTTTGGCAAGCTTCAGTACATTCGTCCATTGTACTGAACCGGTTATTGTTACCACCACAACCGCTGTATTCGAAAGACAGACACTTTTGCATATCTTTGTCGTAGTACCACATTTGCAATCTTTTCCCACAAGTTCCTTTTTCACTTGGCTGAAGGCAATAATCTATGTTTGAATTGTAAAAAAAACAATTAAATAAACAATACTTCGGATGTTTTGGCTTAAAAAACATGTAGACAAAAATTTAAAAAAATGCATCAAACAAATATGCTTTCACCATATAAAAAGTAATAGTTACCGTTTGAGGGCTGGATATTCTCGTCGCACGCTGTTTGACATTCGTCAATTGTTTTGAATCGATTTGCATTACCTCTAAACCAAAATAAATTATTTTTAGATTACTTCAATTACTTTGATATCAGTAAAAAATGTCGAATTTAATGTTGTCAACTCAAATAATCAAAGAAACCATCATTCTGCTAAAGAAATAGTAATACTATTTTTCTTGTTTCACTACCTGCATCCCCCATACATAAACGGTAAACATTTCTGTGTTCTCGGGTCGTAGTGCCACCTCTGGAAATTCCCCCTGCAAGGACCGGGATGGCTGGGCAGAGAACAAATTGCTGTGAACATGATTATATTATATTAGTAAATGAAATTATCTATAAATAAACAGCAGAGCTATTATTACAGTAAATAAGTAGGGCTCCGATTAATCATAAATAGATAAAACCAAGAAATTTGTCTCAACTGCATAAATATTACACAAGTATCTATAAATTTCTAGTATTATATTCGTTTATTATAAAACTTGTTAAACCTCACTTTTTTTAAGACAAAAATGTAAAATTAAAACAATAGAAATAATTACTAGTAAATGTTAGTATATAACATTAAAAACAAGTGAATCCAAAAACGACTTTTTTTTAAAACACACTTTTATATAATCGATTGTGTAGGCCACATTCTGTTACATAAACAACAAGCATATTAGCATAGACAATAAATAGTTTGACGAAAATATCACAAATAATTATTTAATTAAATTTTCTCCAATCGATTCGAAAATTTGATAGAATGCATTGTTAATCAGTTGGGAGGTATGTTCAAATTTTTAAGTCTCTAGCTCATCGGGAAGTTAGTTTAAAATCGATTGCAAAATTTAAGACAGACAGACAGAGAAGTCAAGTTAAGTAAGAGTGTGTAACAAGTAAAGGAAAAAACGAGTTTTTCAACACAAACTTTGATTTCAAATACACTCGATTTAAAAATACGAAAGATGTTCAAATTAAGTTTTTTTTATTGAATCATGTATTGTCATACAATATAAAGCTATGCTGAAAGTTTCTGCTTCCTAGCTAGTCAAAAAGCTGGTAAAATTTTACTTGTAAGATTTGTGTACAGAGAAAGCCACACACACACACACACAAACAGAGATTGTAACCTAAATAAAAGTTTGTAAAAAATTGCAGTCATTCAATTTTCCAGGATGCGTAGTTAATTTTCTATTATTTTGCGTTCGTGTCCTGAGATGGTAGTTTTGCGATGCCGCTATCCGAATGTTTACCCTTGAAGCCAGAAGTTACGATGAGTCACGGGCAAGTAGTCTGTAGGCTTGTTCGCAGATTGTTATTGTTGTTGGCACGATGTGTGCCTGCACCTGAGCCACTGTATTGGAGTAAGCCGAGGTTTTGTATTGTTGCAAGTAGAGCATGACCAGGATTGTTTCCAGTGGTTCGTAGTTTAAATAGCTTGAAGGTGGTGTATACTGTTAAATTAATTTGGTTTTAATGAACTCTTGGTTACAACGATTTATAATTAATGCTCTATGTTTACTTCATGTTCACTTTTAGTTTTATCTCTTCCTTTCTGTTGTTGTCTTTTGTCAATAAAGTCGAATCAACTATTGTCGATTAGTTCCGATTATACACTGCGTTTAAGTATTGTTTCTAACAGGTTATGGGCCCAGAACCCAATTTTAGGAACAAGTGAATAAATCAAGTTTTTTTTGGAACATTTAACGTTCGGTTCAAGATTTTATAAAGAACATTCGTTGTGAGCGATAAAGGTTAACCACGCTACATCGAGTAATACAATTGTTGAACTGATGGCGGATGCAACGTTAAGAATCGCAAAGTTGAACGGCAGTAACTACCAGACATGGAAGTTTAAAGTTGAATTGTTGCTCGTTAAAGAAGATCTCTGGGAAGTTATTTTTCAAGATCAAGATTCATCATCGGAATGGCGGAAAAAGGACAGCAAAGCCAGAGCAACAATAGGTCTACTCCTGGAGGACAACCAGTTGAACCTCATCAGAAAATTGACAACAGCAAAGGAAACGTGGGAAGCATTAAGAAATTACCACGAAAAGTCAACCTTATCAAATAAGGTAAGTTTGTTAAAGAGGCTTTGTGGGATCAGATTACATGAAGGTGGGGATATGGAGTCACATCTTGCTAAGATGGAAGACATAATTGACCAGTTATCGTCCTTGGGGGAAACTATTGGAGAACAGTTAAATGTTGCTTTCTTTCTCAGTAGTTTGCCAGACAGCTATAGCACACTGATAACAGCATTAGAAACAAGACCCGAAGCCGACTTAACTGTTGAATTGGTCAAGAACAAACTGATCGAAGAATACAAAAGAAGAAGTGAAAACTCAGCAACTTACGATGGTCAGGAACAGCAAGCTCTAAAGGTAAATCATCCAGGTACAAGGTCTACGGATAAGAATGTAAAAGCCAACAGTTACGAAAAGACTTCCACAGTATGTTTTTTCTGTAAGAAACCAAACCACATAAAGAAAGAATGCAGAAAATACTTAGAGTGGAAAAGAAAGAACTCAGACCATAAAGCTCAAACAATTCAACAATGTGTAGAAATAGCAAGCACTTATGACCAGTATGCTTGTTTCAAGGCTGGTGAAAGCAATTCAGGAACTACATGGTATGTTGATTCAGGTGCAAGTTCTCATATGTGTAACAATAGAAATTTCTTTGTTAACCTTGATGAACAACAGAAGGGACAAGTTGTCCTAGCAAATGGTCAAAGGCTGACAACTTCAGGTATCGGAACCGGCTACCTCAAATGTCAGGAAAAGGTCATAAAAATCATAGGTGTACTGTATGTACCGCAGTTGACAGGTAACTTGATTTCTGTTAGAAAATTAACTGATGGGCAGTTCAGGGTCATTTTTGAAAAGAATGTATGCAGGATTATGCGGAATAATGAACTGCTGGCGCAGGCTTCAATTCGGAACGGGCTGTATGAATTAGATTCATTGGAGCATGCATTGATGTCTAATGTTAATGATGGATGCATACATGTTTGGCACAACAGATTAGGGCATCGAGACCCCAATGCCATAAAGTTATTGGAACAGCAACTAGATAACTTCCAGATCAAGCCATGCCAGATAAAGAAAGTCTGTGAATGCTGTATTCAAGCAAAGTTAACGAAACAACCACTACCCAAGAAATCAGAATCCAGATCAAGTAAGCCACTAGAGTTGATTCACACAGATGTTTGTGGACCGATGCAGACAATCACACCAAGCGGAAACAGGTATTTTATGACAATAATCGATGACTTCAGCAAATACACTGTTTTGTACTTGTTAAAAAATAAGTTTGAAGTAACAGATAAAATTAAAGAATATGTAAAGCTTGTCCAGACAAAATTCAAAAGCACACCTAAAGTGATAAGATCAGATCGTGGCGGTGAATATGTCAATGAAACATTAAAGAAATTCTTCAAGAGCGAAGGTATAACATCTCAATTTACTGTTCCGTATACACCACAGCAGAATGGAGTAGCAGAAAGGAAGAACCGCTATTTAGTTGAAATGACCAGAAGCATGTTAATCGACTCGAAGCTACCAAACAAATATTGGGGCGAAGCGATCAACACAGCAAACTATCTGCAGAACATTCTACCGACAGCAGGTGAGATGAAGACACCACATGAAAGGTGGGAAGGTGTGAAGCCCAGTGTGACCCACATAAAGCAATTCGGATGTCAAGCCTACTCAGTTGTTGCAGCCGAGAAAAGACAGAAGCTTGATAAAAAGTCAGAAAAACGAATTTTCGTTGGTTATGCAGAAGGCACAAAAGGTTATCGTTTGTTAGACACAGTGACTGAGAAAATCAGCATCAGCAGGGATGTGAAATTCATTGAAGGTGACCCACATTGGATTACAATATCAGCCGACAGTCAAGAAAGCAGTCAACAGGAACAGCCCATTGAGGTTGAGATCGAGCTGAAGACAAATACAGATCAATCGGGAGACAGTGGTGAACAAACTGAAGATCAGATGGAATTGAGAAGGTCAACTAGAATAAAGAAACGACCAGAGAGACTAATTGAAACGGCTAGTGTTGCAAATGAAATGGTCGAACCAAAGTCATTCACAGAAGCAAACAACTGCAAAGAATCAGCCGAATGGAAACAGGTGAAATGAGCAGCCTGAAGCTTAAACTTAGACATTTATGTTGTGCTATTGGTTTAACTTAATGAGAGACAGGTTCTAAAGATTAAATCGTTGAGGGGGAGTGTTAAATTAATTTGGTTTTAATGAACTCTTTGTTACAACGATTTATAATTAATGCTCTATGTTCACTTCATGTTCACTTTTAGTTTTATCTCTTCCTTTCTGTTGTTGTCTTTTGTCAATAAAGTCGAATCAACTATTGTCGATTAGTTCCGATTATACACTGCGTTTAAGTATTGTTTCTAACATATACAACAGTTAATCAAATTGCGTTTAATGCTTTTTTATGGTCGTTTAATGCTTTTTTATTAGATTTCGGTTTGGTTGATAGTTTGTTTAAGCAAACAAAATCAGAAAGATATCGGTGTACCATATTTTAACAAAGCTAAAGCAGTATGTTTAGGACGGCATAACGAAATTTATAAAGTTGAGCATAGATGTAAACAGTTTGATTGTTTGTGTCCATGTTAGAAATGTTGGCACCGTAGCTTGCTAATGGAGGTTGTAAGCTTGCAGGCTCACATTGACGTCGAATCCAGAACGTTTGACAGTTGAGAAAAATTAAAAAAATCGCCTCAGGAATAACTGGCACAAATCTAATGCAAGAACCCAAACTCTCTACGTTGTCTAGTTCATACGAAAATTAATTTAATATGATAGAAACAGGCCTGACGAGACAAAACATGGGTCCCGGAAAAATATTTAAATCGGGCCCCATTCAAAATCCTCTATCTTTTTCTAAAATAGCTGATGACCCGACCTAGAGGGAGAGGGGTAGTCGAAAAGACTTCGTAACATTTTCTTCTTAAACTTTACAGAATTTCTTCAGATTCGGGCCCTACAAAAAGACAAAAAGAGTACGGGTTCTGGGATTATTCCCCGTCTGTCGTGTCCCTAAAAAATGCATAAAAAAGGTTTTGACAAGTGAATTTAATTGTTCCTTTGTCCCAAATGAAAGTCATTTACTTAATCTTGTGGTTATGGATTGTGAAATGTTTTCATTTTCAGTTCTCAGCTTAGTTGTGAAAATTTGTATAAGGAAGTTCTTTTTATCTGGTCACAGTTTACATAAAACTATGAGGCGCCGTAGCACAGTGGTGAAAGCAGTCATGCTATCATCCTGCCGTCGTGGGTTCAAATCTCAGTCACGGCGAGGCGTAATTCCGTTGAGCAAGGAATTCACTCACACTGCTCAGGCCAACTCAGCCTTTCATCCTTCACTGGTCGATGAATGAGTACCAGTTTCACGACTGGGATGTAATAGGGTTCGGCACATTCCGATTTCGGATACACGTGCGGGTGGCAGGTAACACTGTGTGATCCCATATGCACTAGCAGTTCCCGGCGCTGCTGGGGTATTAATTGATATACGAAGTAGCGCCCTAATGTTATACATTTATACATTTACATTTATGAATAGATATTGACATAACTAAACTAACCATGCGATCGCCTGACCGGTCGGCAATCCCTCTGATCAGCGGAACATTCCTTGACCGTCTGCATGGTCCTGTTGCACCTGTATTCTTCCTCTCTGAGTAGGTAGTACCGCCTACGCTCGGTCACACCTCTACCGCACGTGACGCTGCAAGGTGACCATTTAGACCACGGGGTGACGGCGCAATCTTCATCTATTGTTTCGCATTCGTTTTCGATACCTGATAATATCTTTATATTATAAATATGATATTATAAAATCGATTGGCCAGTAAAGCTATCCAATCAATAATTCCATTAAAATTCAATAAGTGTGGCTAAAAACGAAATTATAATAAAACTCTTTTATACAAAAAAAAACAACTTTGCACTGGGTCAATATAAATACAAAACTGCATCACATGTTCACCATCTCTTCTAACCGATACAATTTTCTCTTTCGAAAGTTGGCAGACCACACTCCTGTTCAGTCACAGTGGGG
Organism: Erpobdella octoculata; assembly: GCA_963978895.1. Classification (NCBI taxonomy): domain Eukaryota; kingdom Metazoa; phylum Annelida; class Clitellata; order Hirudinida; family Erpobdellidae; genus Erpobdella; species Erpobdella octoculata. Next base: position 15,610,907 of record OZ022242.1, read on the forward strand.
TCTTTATAAGTTCTTCTTCTCATCCTCGTTCCTACTCCACAAGTTACGGAACAACTCGACCAATCGTCCCATGCCTCCATATCACATTTTCCTAGGGTAAAGTAAAGAGTGAGACTTCACTAACAGATCGTTTTTATGCACTCCATTATCTATATATATAAAAATGAATGTTTGTATGTATGTATATATATATATATATATATATATATATATATATGTATATATATATATATATATATATATATATATATATATATTATGTTATTCATGCATTGCTACACCATTCATCCGATCGTAATGAAATTTTCACACAACCTTGAGAGTCAAGGGGAATCAAATATAGAGAAAAAATTTGAAATCCGACACAAAATGAGCGGAGCGGAGCGGGTGAGCGAGCGGGAACTATATATATATATATATATATATATATATATATATATATATATATATATATATATATATATATATATATATATATATATATATATATATATATATATATATATATATACGCGGAAAAGCGACCGGGAACGCGACGGGAACGGGAAAGCGGAGAAGGAAACGGGAGCGAGAGAGACAAACATTAGAAAAACCTCTAAAATCCCCGGGCAACGCCAGGTGCTCCCGCTAGTAAATAATAATAATAACAAATCCTTACCATAATAACCATGATTTTATTTATCCATATTATATTATCGTCATTTTCAATACGACCGCCACAGCAGTGACAATTTTATTACCAATGCTTTTTACCAATGCTTTTATTAACTCGTCGTCTCTGTTTGTTTCTCTGTCTGTCTGTTTGTTTCTCTGTCTGTCTGTTTGTTTCTCTGTCTGTTTCAAATCTTGCAATCAATTTTTGAGTCACTTCCTGATGATAGATTTTTTTCAAATTTTGCATACATGCTCAAAATAGAAGACAATGCAATATTCAATTATGAGTTTTACAATAAGTCAATTAATTTAATTAATTTTAATTAATTTCGATATTTCGATATAATTAAGATATTTCGACTTTAATATAAAATAAAAGAGTAATATAAGAAAAAATTGATTGCAAAGTTTGTGTTTTAATTACATATAAAAGCATTGGGTTTTAAAAATTCGTTTTTAATTTACTTGTTTTTTCTAAACTATTTTTTAATCTTTTATATTAACATTCTATGCCGGTCTGGTCTGCTTGATTGAGTGTTTGCAAACCTTGAAAGTAAAATTTAACTAACTTTCCGTCATCCAATCAAACTGAAATTTAAAATATAAGCTCTTTTCTTATAACAATGCATTTTATTGAAATTTGAAAATTTTCTGGAAAAAATTTTTAGTTAAAAACAATCACAATCTATGTTTTAAAACAAAAACAAATCAAACAGATTATATAGATGTACACATTTATAAATTCAAATAATTTCATTTTAAAAGAAAAATTTGCCATCAATGAGAAACCAGCGAATCTCGAAATATAGGGAACTAGCGGGGTTGCCCGGGGTTTTTAGAGGTTTTTCCATTGTTTTTCTCTCTCTCGCTTTTTCTCTCTTATTTAAACATACTCTATTAAATAAAGTGGCACACTTGGCTGAATCGTTTTTATTGTTAAGTTTTTCTAATAGTCTAAATCGGTTTAGAAATAATTTATTATCAAGCACAAACTCCATAATCTTACAGGCTTATATTATATATCTATTTCGGCAATTTTTGCCATCTTCAGAGCCGTTTAACTTTTTTTAAATAAAATGCAGTGACTAATGATAAAAGATACAACTGATTGAAAAAAATTAAAGTACAATTTGAATAAAATTTAAATTCATATAATAATAATAACAGTAATAACTAAATAAATAAGATCAGTTAGCAAAGCCTATAACTACGCAATTACAGTCAACTTCAAGGACGTGACTGGCAAAAGAATTATATACATTATCTATAACTTTTGAAACACAAACGTCTGGTATAAAACATTTATTCAACAACGAAATACCTGAAGAAACGTTGGTACTAGTCCCAGTCTTTCGGAACTACTTAGCATTAGACTTAACTATGATATGCTCAACAACTTGTTACTTCGGCTTACTTGTTTATTAATTTATTTCATTTTTAACACAAACCTCCAGCAGCCATCATCTTCTGTTTTTCGTTGTCCAATGCAGAGGATTCTCCCTCGCCAAAGAAATCGTGGTCAGATGTCGAGTCGTCAGGACATTGCTGGCCTTCTTGAGGGGGATTGATCTTGGGACCCAAGCGAGTTATATGCAGTCTGCATTAATGGTAAGTGCGTCGTAAGTCGGATGAATGACCAAAATTTTTATAAATTCTCATGTATACATTTGCAAATTCAAGATAACTATTCATTATACCAATCAAAAATTATTTTTTATTTAAATCTAAAAAAAATTATTACTTTCAACGTGACAACCAACCTGGCCACCGGCTTAACTGGTTCAGCTCCGTAAAATGGTGACTTTGGGTCATTGGGCCAGGTGTTCGTGATGGGACGAATTCTTTGTTGAGGGTCGCTTTTGGCATTGGGTGACTAAAATGAAGTTGTGTTAGCAGTGAATTATTATTATTAGAATAGTAATGAGGAATAGGATAAAGATTGAAGTTTCAGATAAAGCTTAGACAAATTATAGCGCCTCGATCTCCCAGTGAAACCATCGATACTTATTTGAATATCACATGTGTCATTTGTATATCAATCCTGTATCGACACAACTCACCATAAAAGAAATCCCATCATCTGTTCCTGCATCCCACGGCATGAGATCATACACAACCCCATCAGACCAGGTACAGTTGGGCAAACACAAATCTTCAGCGCTAATTCCTGACAGTGGTTATGGTGGTGATTGTTACTAAAGTGATGGTCACAATGATTATTATTGTAGTTGTTATGAAATTAAATTTTATTATAATTATTATCATGACTAGAAATATCCCGTGAAAAATGACGGTTTTCTTGTTTTTTTAAACTGTCAGATATTAAATAACTTTTCTAACATTATAGGAAGCTTAATCAAGTGAGTATCTCAATCGCTGTAAATGATTAAATGTGGTAATTAGACAATGTGGTTGCTCTACCTGCTCTGCAATATAAAAAAAATGTTCAATGCTTTGGATCGAACCTGGTTCAATCAAATTAAAACCACTGCATATCGTGCCATGCCTTCGTAAGACAGTATCAATATCTAGCGATGTTTTCCTTTGAACCATAGATCCAGCATAAGGTTTGACGTAATCAGCTAATTTCTTGCATAATAAGCTCAAGTAAAAACGTTTTGGATCTTTAGTATTGACAGTGTACGATTGCGTAATAACTTTTAATAGACGCCTGTACGGGCCGATTTGATCAACTACTGACTGCTGCGGCCACCGCGTTATGCGAAATTGCTAACATGCATACATACAGACATCGGAAATTATGTATGTAGATTAGGGCTAGGATTATTACTATTATTATTGAGGTGATGATGGTGATTCTGATTGTCATTGAGGTTGTGATGATGAATATGATGTTGTGGTGGTTGAAATAAACTCGTGATGGGAATGGATGGGACTTTTGACACACTGATAGTGGTAAATGTGCTTTGAATAATGTCGGTGACATGTTCAAGGCAATTGAAAGCAAAGGTGAATACAGGATTAGTGAGAGGAATGAGTCCAAAACGGGTTGAGACTGAGAAGAAATTTTTTCAATTTAGTGTAGGTTAATAGGTTTTAATATATACTATTGGTCAAGATTTAATAATTCAAAAACTAGACTATGTAACTGCATGGTTTTTTTTGCAACAAAAGAGAGTCTGGACCCCAAGGACCCCCATTGTATCCACCCCTGTGTTATGGCGAAGTCATTCTATTTTGATTTATTTTATTTATTTCCAGCAATGAATTGCTTTATTTTATAAAATTATAAAACTACTAACTACTAACCAACGCACCAATCAGGACTTGGACCAAGCATGGTTATCATGGAAACGAAGTGACGTCTTTTATCGGTTGTAAAGCGAGCTGACCTGTTTTGGTCGATTCCGACTGGATCTTTCCACCATATCCCTGTTGTCTTTATTATTGTTCTAGCTTCTTTGCTCTGGTCACGTCAAAGATAACAATAATTGAAAAGGTAAAAATATATTTTTTTTTTAATAATAAATTTTAATAATTAACCTTAAAAAGTTTAAATGACTTATAAAAAACTTAATTAAATTATACGCAGCGTGAATACGTTATGAATAGCCTAAATAAATTATTTAGGTTTAAAAAAAATTGTTTTAAAATGTTATGAAAAATAGCTCAAAGGTAAAGCCTTACATTGCTCTTCACTTCCTCTTCTACCTTCCTGGGGTAACCAAATTCGCAAACCTGTTTCACTCCAGGGGTGGCGTACCCCCCGTATTCCCAGATGCGAAAGTTGTTGCTGTGGGAAGCTCCAACTATGTTAGACCAGTGAAGGAGGCGGCGATCTGCAGTATTTTGCATTATATCAACTATATAATGTGAGTCAGAGTTAGTGATTACAGCCACGGTATCCCGACAGTTAGCTGTTTTCGGGGGTATCGCAATCCCGGGATTCAGTTCATTTTGTTAGATATATTAAAAAAATAAATTATTTTTTTAAAAGTTTTCTATCGAACATAAAAACTGATATCATCTGTTGCACAACTATTTCTTAAGTGTAATTTCATCAATCAACTACCATTAAATATTAGGCAATTTACTTTACTTCCCTTCAATTATAACAACAACTCATTTTCGCAATTATGAAAATTCTTTTTAAGCAACTGACTGGTTGGATAGTCTCTTGGATGGGATTCCTGGGACCATTTTCCTTCGAAGGTCATCTCGTATTTGGTTGAGCCGCAGGCACAACATTCACCAGGTACTTTCTGCGGGTGGTCGTTCAAATAAAGTGGAAGTCGAGGAGGCATAGATGGAGGCACTGTAAAGTGTAAATATTGGTGACAATAACAGCAGTGATCATGAAGATGACGATGATGATGGTGGTTGTGGTGGTGGTAGTGGTGATGGTGATGATGATGGTGATGACGACACTATAAAGAATGGCAGTAGAAAGAAAAATTTTGGTAGTGCCGGTTGTTTAACAACTTGTGAATAACGATGTTTATTAATCAACTAAGCCAAATTAAACTTTGTTATTTTCACATGAAGATAAAAAAAATTTTTAATGTGTGAAAGAAAGCAATTATAAATAAAAGAGGAGATAAATTAAGAGAAAGACAAAAAGTAAAAAAGAGGGGAAATAAAGAAAGAAATAGAGAAAGAAGAGATAGAGAATAGGAAAGAAAGAGAATTGGAGAGAATAGGAAAGAAAGAGAATTGGAGAGAAAATGAAAGAAAGAGAAAGAAAGAAGAAAGAGAGACAGAGAGAATGAAAGAAAATGAGAAAAATAAAGAAAGAAAAAAAAGGGAGAAAGAACAAAATACTTACTTTCTTCACAAATGGTCATAACCAAAGCACCGTCATCTTTATACCACACGTTGTTCTTTTCTATAACTGTTGCGCTGTGATTAAAAATATTTCATGCTTATGAACACCTGATTTTACACTAAAATTTAATTTGTTTATTTAAAAACCATCGTTGCTCGCTCCAAATTTCTAAACTAACCGAAGTTCTACGCATCCGCTTCCTGTTTGCGGTGCCGTCCAAAGAATCTGAATAGCGTGTTTGGACCGGAAGTTGGTATGCGATATAACATGAGGACACCACGTTACTAATTTTGTCAGATTTCTGTCGATGATCTAAATTACATTAATTACAAATAATTAAAATAATATCAATCTACATTTATAAAGATTACACTGGACGAAAAAATAACAGAATTGTCTAGATTTTTTGCAAGATTTATTACGATTCTATAGTGCTGAATCCGAAAATCAATTTTCTTTCGCACAATCAGGCAAACTTTTGAGTTATTGCCACGTGACTTTTTGTTGCGTTTTTTTTTTGTTATATTTAAGGACAGTTTTTATTCATATGATGTAAAATTATTTTTATGTATATATAAATTTAGTTATTAGTGTTTTTAAACACTTTTATTTAACTTCACTTCTCTGTCTCTTTTTCCCTCTGTAGTCAATTTTGTGTATTGATTTTTCACCAACTTTTAAATTACTTTTAGCATAGACTTCAACCACCTACCCCCCCCCCACCCCATTTAAGACCCACCCCTTTTAACGACCGGATTTGTGGACCAAAAACTTAATCCGATACAAGCAAACGGATTTTATTTGCAAAGTCAGTGGCGTCGAATTCTTTATTCTAAATCACTTGAAAAAACAAATTTGTAACCCAGTGTTAAACATCATCTAGACTGGAACTATCAGTTTATAGAAAAGAATATGGATAATCCAATAGAATTATTCAAATATTAATTAATCTAATCAGTGATCATAAAACAAAATTCTATAAAGCTTTCATTTTATTGTAATCAAAAACTAATACAAAAAAATAAAAATTAATATTATAAAAACCCTCGTCACTCACTCACTCACTGATTCTGTCACGCTGTAAGATGGCGCTGCAATCGCATGAATTTTCAATCGATTTTTAACAAACTTCTAGACTAACTAGAGCTCTAAAACTGTCACCACTTATTTTTACCATTTAGAATATTAATATTCAATCATTTTTCATATGATTTGATCTTTATTTCGATTAAATTATTTTAGTTTCAAAATTTATAAACAGACGAATTCATTTCGCTTGAGCAAATTTATAAGCGAATTGAAATTAATTTAAATAAATAACGAGTTTTAAGTCCATAAGAGCCACGTTTTTGCTGGCGATATGTGATTGGACGAGGCATCTCAGCTTAGAGGCCGCGTTACCTTATTTCTTACGTAAATAGTCGTATAGCTATTAGTAAATATTTCTATTAGTAGTTATTAAATAAATGAATAATTAAATGTATATAAGAAAATTTTTTGTACATAAAATAGATGTCTATAACTTTAAACAAAATTCACGCATTAATACACCCGTCACCAACGTAACAATCAATCGGTTAAATTTGTATAGCGCTATTTTCTATCGTTCAATAGCGCTTGGACACAGATAAAGATAGAGATAATTCGCATCTTTTTCTTAATTAATTAAATAAATACTGAACTTTATGTCTTCAGGCGGGCAAGTCATTACTATATAGAACATACTATAGAAACCGTTACTAAAAATTTTTCGGTCTAAATAAACGGGCGCCATGGGCGTCCAAGAACAACCCAGTAACTGAATAAGAGTATACAAATATGCAACAAAAACTAGTTTTTGCCTAAGTTAGAACTGAAAATGAAATGCTAACACATGATCTTTGGGCGATAATGGTATGTAAACAAATCTTTCTTTCTCTGACGATAAAACTGCGATTAATCTTGTTTTAAATACATTGCTTCGATAAATAGTGGTTTAATCGGTTTTCTAGTTTTAGACATCACGTTTATAATTGTTTACTAAACATAGCGAAGTCACTGACAGCGGACTTTCTCGAACTCATTTTAAGTTCGGTCATGAAACAAGCAAACGAAAACTCAAATTTACTAATGAAGCAACTAAACGATCACATGAGTAAAATGATGGAAACATTTTCAAATATGATGCAAATATTGGTCTCTCAAATCACCAAAACTATGTCTGAAACCCTCAACGAGATGTCGAAAGTCATCATGACCAGACTTGAGGTGCTGGAGCGGGCTATTCCAGCCCGCCTCTAAGCATGGAATTATCATCTATCAAAAATGTCATGTGGGATATTGAGAAAGAAAAACTTGAGAAAACCAAACGTTCCAAAAACGTCATAATCTCTGGTTTGCCACCTCAGTCTTTAATTAACGATGATAGGCTCATTCAAGATTTCATTGAGCAAAACCTCACCATCAGACCTGCTGTCGTCAACGTTCGCCGACTTGGAAAGGAACCTGCAAATACCAGACTCTGTGTCACTCTAACAAATTCTGAAGCAGTGTCTGATCTAATTTCCTCGTCTCGGGTCCTCCGACTGTCGACCGATCCTTCTATCAGGAAAGTGTTTATAAATCATGATCTAACTCCTAGAGAGGCCGAAGCTGCTTATCTGAGATGTGAAAAGAGATCTAAGACGGCCCAGGAAACAGGGAAGCCATTTTCAGTTCTGGTCCAATCCAACATTCAGCTCTTTCGGGTATGAACAGAGGGTCTGGGCACTTACGAACATCAGAAGTATTGTAAATAAACGAGAAGAATTTGTTTTATTTTTAGAAACTCATGATTTAGAGATTTTTGCTTTAACCGAAACTTGGTTGAATAACGAACCGGACGGCCTATTTGATGACTGCTGGAAACATTTTCTCAACATTGTTACCAATGCTATCCAGAGTGTTGCTCCAGGACAAGACCGACCTATCAAAACCACAAAAAAGTCATCATACCCTACATTCATCGTTCAGGCTCAGAAACTTAAACTGCAGGCCTTCCATGAATGGCGTTCAAATGGGAGGATCGAAAGTAAATATATCTACAGGCAATTTTCAAGAAACCTCAGGAGGAGTATAAAAGACTACCATAAATCACAGGAAAGTTTACTTGTCTCAGCTGGGGATACTGGTCGTTTCTATTGATTTGTCAACAGAAAGTTATCCACACATAATCCAATACAAGAGATTAAAAGAGATTAGAAGTCGGGCAACCTGTTCTTGTGGATAATGAGGTTTTTGGCGAACCGGGTTCAGGCTGTCAAGGTGAATGGCCAATTATCCCACAGTAGAGATGTGACAAGTAGTGTACCCCAATGGAGTGTGCTTGGGCCTACGCTTTTCCTTGTTTACATAAACGATGTTGTAGACGCATTTACAGACAACTCTGTAAAATACAAACTATTTGCAGACGATATCAAGCTTTACTCATCATCATCATCTTCTCACAGCTCTTCCCTTCAAACTGCTATTGACAAGGTAGTGTTATAGAGCAAAAAATGGCAATTACAGTTGGCCCCAGACAAATGCCTCCAAGCTTCCATCAAAACAACGAGGAGTAGCATTATGCCCAACAAATACTCAATCTGCTCACGACCCATATCCTCCACAGACAATTTACGCGACCTAGGTGTCATCGTCGACAGTGAACTCAACTTCAAAGCCCATATCAACCAAATCATTCACATGGCCTTTGTTAGAACACGCCTAATCCTCAAATGCTTTCGTTCAAGGGACAAGCGAATATTGACAAAAGCGTATTGCACATATGTTCGTCCAATTCTTGAATATTGTTCTCTGGTCTGGAGCCCACATAACAAGCAGTTTATAACAAAGATTGAGCGAGTTCAAAGATTTTTCACAAGGGCCATGCCAGGATTACAAACTCTACCTTATATGATAAGACTTCAAAAACTTGGTTTAAAGACACTGGAACATCGACGACTTATCCACGATTTATGCCTTTGTCACAAAATACTATACAGTTTCACTCACTGCATCATCCCTGAATTCCCTAATTTCCTGCTGTCTCACACTCGTGGTCACACCCTTCGTCTACGTCAAGAAAAATGCTCCACCACTCACAGGCTCCATTTCTTCACCAGCCGGGTCGTGAACCTTGGAACTCCTTAGCTCCACATATTGTTAACTCCACAACTCATAGTCGTTTTAAGTCCTGCGTTTCCGATGCCGATTTGAAGAAGTTTCTGATAATTTAAATGAATTATATATATTTCATCTATGCACACTATATTTACCGATTACCTGTCACCAATTTGTGTCTACCCCAATTCATTTCTTACCCCTTTAAACAATGTTTTGCGGAGTAGTGAATACTAAACTTTCGATAGTAATTCGCAGGTAATCACGATTTTGCCTAACTTTCCACTCATGTTCATCATTAAGCTGCATAGGAACAGATGTCTGTTGTGTTTTGTTAGCATGGTAGTTAAATCATTTTACCATTGCCAACTAATGCTGATCACTTTAATGTTTTCGTTCACCCATTTGTGTTAGTTGTCATTTGTGACCCTCTTTTTGGTTAAACAAATAAATTAAATAAATAACATGTTTGGAACCCAATTTTTATACGGACTGAGCTAAAATGACTCCTCACACAAAAATTTCGTTTAAAAGAACAACTGAACAAAAAATAACTATTATTCACTTATAAAATATAAATGTATTAATATTTCTTTATAAAATATAAATGCATTATTATTTATTTGATATCGGGAAATTTTTATCATCTAATGGTAATTGGAATAAATATATTCTGAAGTTATAAATAAAAAACTTAAAACTCAAAAGCAAGCAAGTTTTACTTCAAAATGATTTATCTTGTGACTCTCACACGGGTTAAACAAAAGCGTTCACAAACAATATAAGCATTGATTCATATTTAAAAATTATTATATTAGCATTATTTTAGTATTTTTTGTTATTTTAATATTTTTTGTTATGTTATTATTATGGACAACTTCATTAAAAGTGTACTAATCGGTCTAATAAATAACATCCAACGATTACTAAATATGGATACCACCTGGAGCGTTCCCATGGAAACGTCTTCTATTATGGCATATTGTGGAACGACTGAAAGCATAAAACCGTTGAACATCTGCGCTGGGAAAGTCCCGTTGATGATCACTGCAATGTGGAGAAGAAAACTATATATATTATCCTATGTATATTTTTTATTAGTTGGTGATGGTGATGATGAATGTGATGATGATGATGGTGGGGGTGGGGTGGGGGTGGTAGCGATGGTGGAAAGGAATATGTTGATAATGATGATGGTGGTTTTTTAGTGGTGATGGGAGTGATGATGATGATGATGATAATGATGGATGATCGCACAAAGACGAAGATGACGACTCCGATGATGAGCACTAGTAGCAAAAGCGTCAGCTTTAATGAATGATTTCTGATATGAAAATATTTAAATCTGAAAAAAACATGCATAACCATAATCATCATAATCATCATCATCATCATCATCGTCGTCGTCGTCGTCGTCGTCATCGTCGTCGTCGTCATCACCAATGCTATAATTATCATCGTTACCGATATCGCTATTAATTACCGACGTCATTTTTAGATATTCTTAGATTCCACAAATTGTGAGAACTTCAAGAACATGTGAATGTCGTCGATAGTCATTCTAATTTAATAGTTAACTGATTAATATAATTAAATATATTAAGTTAAGAATCAGAATCCTTGCATTTTTTAACGTCTGTATATGTCTAAGTAGACAATTTAGAAAATATGTTTATTTGAACTTCGTGTTTACTGTCGTGTTATTTTGAGCAAAACGAGTGTACGTGTGTTTATTTATATGTGTATTTTTTTGTACGTGTAATTTTGTGTGCGTGTATTTATTTATGTGTGTATTTGTTTGTGCGTGTAATTTTTATGTGCGTGTATTTGTTTGTGTTAGACCGGAGATGGAGTATCTTTTTCGGGATATTTTTTTAATTGGAAAAATTGCTGCTATTATCTAATAAAAATTATGCAAAATATTTGCCGATTAAATGCAATATTAAAATACCAAAATAGAAAGTTTGAAAAGCTAATTATTGGGATATCTTTCGAAGTTAAACAACGAAAGGCGGAATTCCACACTGGAGTTTATAAACAAGAAGAAAAGTTTTGAAGTTCTCCAAATCTTTTTAAAGATCTTATTTATCATATCCTTGTGGTTAATTCATTACCATAAAGTGATTACCATTAATATTAAGTAATGACAAAATTATAATTTAAAAATCATTAATATACCAAATACGCAATTTATACGAAAAACAAGTGAATCAAAAAACTAAGTTTTTTAAAAACACACTTTTATATAATCGATTGTGATATATATATATATATATATATATATATATATATATATATATATATATATATATATATATATATATATATATATATATATATATATATATATATATATATATATATATATATATATATATATATATATATATATATCAAGTAATTTCTATCAAGTATTTCCTCTCAAGTAACCTCGTATTCATTACCAATAATGATACAATGTTAGTTTAGAATCGATTGCAAAATTTGACGACAGACAGACAGATAGACCGACAGACAGAGAAGTCAAGTTAAATAAAAGTGTGTAACAACATTTATCTTATCTTAGGTTGCCATGGTTATTTGTTTCCTCTCAGTCACACAGACAAGAAACTCCCGAAGATTCTGAAACTTGAGCGAGATTAGTTGATAATGCTTGTCTTAATCAGTTAATCAGTTAATCTTAATCAGTTAATGCTTGCTCTTAATCACGTGATTGAGATTTTATTTTACTTTCGACTCACATTTTGTAAAATAACTATAAAAATTATAAAAATATATTAACATTGTTCACCAATCACCATCCAAGAATAATTTGTATGACGATATATTTGGGTTCTCGGGATTTCAGAACTCAAAATAAGCATTTGTGAAAAACATCTTGTATGATTACCATAGACAACTACTCCGAATACAAACCATTGAAATATCATTTCAATTACAATGTATGACGATGATGATGATGATGATGATGATGATGATGATGATGATGATGATGATGATGATGATGATGATGACGATGACGATGACGATGACGATGACGATGACGATGACGATGACGATGACGATGACGATGATGATGACGACGACGACGATGACGATGATGATGAGGACGACGACAAAGTTGAAGATGATGATTGTAATAATGATGATGGTAAAGAAAATGCCTGAAAATGGTTAGGATGATAATAATGATGACGCCAAACAATGACGGCAATGACGAAGGCCACTATAATCTTAAGTTGCTTAGGCGTGGCAGTAATGATGATTATGGTGTTTATGATGACAAGAACTCTATTGAATTGTACCAAAACAACACTACAGACCACCAACACGCACACACACACACATTAACAACACATCAATATTTCCAAATTGATGACATTCAAACGACAGCTTCCGAAAATTACTTCGATACGACGATGCCATCGAGCTCTCACGTGACTACAACAACAACAACAACAACAACAACAACAACAACAACAATATTATTATTATTATTATTATTATTATTATTAGTGGTATAGCGTTAAGCCATTCGCCTGTAGATCTGAGAGTCGGCGGTTCGAACCTCGCCGGCTTCACCAGCATCTGCAAGGGGTGTGGGTAGGCGCCTATAAATGGTTGTTCTGTAAAAATGGGCCTACGAGTGAGCAAAAGTTAGATAGGTGATTCGTTAAAGATTATCAAACTTTAATTTTAATTTAATTGTAATTAAGTTTGTGTTTTGTTTGAGAGTTTGTTGATACAACTCGCAGCAACTTTGAGTGTTTAACAAAAAGATTTTATTCCATATTGTACAAAGTTTTTTTAAGTATGTGACGCTTTAATGTGTAACAATATTACGCAATGTGAGAGGATAAGACATACTTACTTCAAACCAATAAGAAGTTAAAATCAGCCCACATTTTCATTAAAAGTTGCTTAAATTGTTATTTTAGTCATCATTATTTAAGGTCAAGGTTAGAAAAAAACAAGCCCCCCCCCCTCTTCCTCCTCAATGGCTTTTCAGTTTTTTTTATCTCACTTCAGCTTCCCCATTCTTGCTGTAGTTCTTTGTTTTTACTTTTTATGTGAACTATTTATGTATGCATGTAAAATGAGATAGATAAGCAGTATCTCAGTTCTGCCTTACAGAGCTAAAGACATGAGTTTACCAGGCTTGGAATGGCAAATGTAATAACATATCTGTATAATTAATTATATTTAATTTATTATAACAAAATTACAAACCGCACCATTGCAGTTAACACACGATAGAGCATTCAGTTTCAACGTTTTATAGAGTTATCTTTATATAAAGACTGATTGGTAGTCATTACTAATTAGCAGTGATGGGTTTTAACTACTTTAAAAATAGTTAACTACTATATTTAACTACTCATACAAAAAGTAGTTAGTAACTATTTCCTAACTACTTTTAAAAGCAGTAGTTATTAATACTTATTAACTACTTCTTAACTACTGCTTAGTAAGTTAACTAGTAGTTAACTACTTTTTAACATTAACCAAAAAACTTTTTTAACATTTGCAATTAAATAAAAGTTAAATAAACCTGAGTTTACAAACTCTTGGTTCATTTCTTTTATGTTTGCCAAAAATCTTTCTTTAATCAAATATTATTTTGTTCATCGTTCAAAAAAATTTAATTTGAATTGGAGAAGTATCGCTGTTGCTAGAAGATATTCTTCATTTTCCAAAACAGGATCAAATCGTTTCTCTATACCATGTGAGAGTGCTTGTAAAAGATGCTTAATGTTTTTATCTGAACAGGACGATTTTTTTTATGCCTATGATGGTTGGAATAATGTGACCAATGTAGGACTTTTCACTTTGGAAGATATCCATTGCGGTGACTATTGGTATCATAATCTGAATGAACGATTTCAAAAAAGCAAACTCCATCTCTTTAAATACAACTTGCCCTAACTTCTTCTGACAATAAAAAACCTTATTTAAAGTTATATTACCAACTTTTTCAACCAAATAGAATTCTAAGCACCATCGTGTACCTAAAATTTGGCTTTATAAATGCTGAACCACTAATCTCCTGTACAACCTCAGCATTTTTCACACTGCGATGAATGGAGTTTGATAATGATACAACTTTTGCCATTAATCTATCATAAAGTCATTTGCATTCCAAATTATTCCTTGCCTTCAATGCATCAACACTCAACACTCTCTACAAGGTTTAAAGTATGATTAGATTATACCACAGTCCTTATAAGGTGGTAAAAGAAGCACATCGTCAGAATTATCAATATTATCTTGCTCACTTTCTATCAAATCTGCTATACTTTTACTCACTAGATCTTCATTATTTTCATACATATACTGGCTCATCCACTTCCGTTTCATCATCTATACTTCTAGAAATTTTTTCAGCCACCAAAAAAATAAAGTAGTTAAAAAAATAGTTACTACTGTAGTTAATAACTATTTTAAAAAATAGTTAACTACTAGTTGTTAACTAGTTTAACAAAAAGTAGTTATTGACTATTTTTAACTACTGTAGAGTAGTTAATAACTAGTAGTTAACTATTTATAGTTAGTAACTACTCATCACTGGTAATTAGTAATTATGTCACAATTATTTCACACAGTGGTCGAGCAAAAACTCCGGTGCAATAGCCAATTAAATACTTTTTTTACTTTATGACACTTATTTATCCGTACATCCCTCCAATATGCGTCTCATTAAAGAGACATTTCAAAAAATAACTTAATTGTCTGCGGGGTGGGAGTACTGGTTAGCGTTGGGGTATGGGTTTTTCATGTGACAATATCACTTTAACTTTGAACGTAACTTATTACCAATAGACAGACCTGTTTTTGCTTGCTGTGCCCTCAATACGATCAAATAGCCCCATTGTAGCAGATGGAGATGTCACCACTACTTCAACTACCATTTCACCACAACTATCTCCACATCACCATTCTACCACAACTATCTCCACATCACCACTCCACCACAACTACCTCCCATCACCACCCCACCACAACTACCTCCCATCACCACCCCACCACAACTACCTCCCCATCACCACTCCACCACAACTACCTCCCCATCACCACTCCACCACAACTATCTCCCCGTCACCACTCCACCACAACTACCTCCCCATCACCACCCCACCACCACCACACCACAACTATCTCCACATCACCACCCCACCACAACTACCTCCCCATCACCACTCCACCACAACTACCTCCCCATCACCACTCCACCACAACTACCTCCCCATCACCACCCCACCACAACTACCTGCCCATCACCACTCCACCACAACTATCTCTCCTTATTTACACCTCAAACACGGCAGCAGCAACCCAGCAGATGTTCTAATCATAAATCTATTTGAAAAACAATTAACAACACTCGCTTTAAACCAATCAGAAACCGGATATCTGGGTCAGGTCGGAATTATAGCAAGTCATTTCGCACCCTCGACGTCTGACCTTTGACTGCATTCATCGAGTCAATATCCGTTCTCTATCTATCTCTCTCTCTCTCTCTCTCTCTCTCTCTCTCTCTATATATATATATATATATATATATATATATATATATATATATATATATATATATATATATATATATATAAGTTTTATCTTTTGTTAATTTTGTTCTATTGTAGTTTTCATCAAAGTCTTTAAAGGTTTGTTTCACCGTTACGATTTATTGACAGAAATGCCAATTCATGCAGCAGCGGGAAATGATTGCTGTTGAACAACAATTTCTCATCTTAATATCATCTTCTCAGTATCATCATCATCACCATCAAGCTGGTTTCATGACAGAATCTGGCCTACCGTATTATTTAAGGATGCCTGTTGGCGCTGTTTTCAATTACGTTTTAAAGGAGATTAAAAACATTTAATATTTCGTCCTCGTGCTGCTTCATCCTAATTTTCTTTCTCTCCCCATCTTTCATTTTCTCTCTATCTCTCTCTATATATTTTTGTATTTCTCTCTCTTTCCCTCACCCATTCTTTGTCATGTTTGCAGACTTGTTTATATAATTAGCGATAAATACGTGAGAACAAAACAGAAAAGTTCAAAAGAGTCTGAATGTTTCAAGTGTTTATTCGTCGTTGTAAACAAAAAAAAAGAAAGTTTTCGACTTGAACAGAAATGGGGCAAAAGTAACAAAACATTCAAAAAATCTCATGAGAGAACATTCTGCATTGCACTCAACCCAAAATTCCGAACGATAATATGTCGGCTTGATTTTCATTACTCTCGCTTCATATTTCGTTTCTCCTTCTCATCGATTCTAAATTATATTCTTTCTTCTTATGAACAACTAGCGAGTAAGCAGTTAAGCTTTTCACAATTCTGGACCATAGAATAAGAATATGCCATTGAAAAGGAAGCAAATAACAAAAGAGCATAGAAATATGATTTATCGACGTCAGGTGAGAAAAGCCGATCGATCCATGACGTTCCGGTTCCGGAAGATAGCACACATGTGCGTTTATTTGAGTTTGTGAGCGTGTGAAAGGATGTGGTTGAATGCGTGTGCGTGTGCCTGTCGGTAAGTTTTCAATTATATCGTCCTAAAGGTTTTCTTAAATTCAAAAGTAACAAGTTGATAATCATCACCATCGTCGTCGTCATCATCATCATCACAACCACCACCATTCTCAACATTATCATTATCATCATCCTCGTCGTAGTCTTGATCTACACGATTCTTCCATAGCTTCAGCTCACTTCACCACCATCAAACAACATACCTGTATAAACCTGTCCAGCCCGGTACATCCTCGGGTTACCGCTGATGGCAATTCGAAATCCGCCATCGCCTTGACGCTTCGACGTCGACGCATCGGCTGGTTCCCGGCGACAGATTTGTTCAGCTGGAAGGGGCATTACCCACCTCTGTGCGACAGCCGATTCTTTGAAGATCACTGAACATATGACGAGCCACGTCACTGATCCGACCGATAATAATCCCATCATTTGATAGGTGATACAAAATCTTTTACCGACTGAAATGGTTCGGTTTCAGTGTCTATAATTTTATAATTTAAGATAATTAACTGTATTTTTCATAACTTTAAACGATGTTTTTTTAAACCTTCATATATATTAAGTATTATTAAGCAAAACGTCGGTAAAGTTATCCGCTGAGAAAGTTACTAAACTCTTCCCTCGTGAGGCATCGCTTGGTAACAACTGACGCTTTGAAATGAAGCATCTCTACTATATAAACATCATATAGTAGTACACCCTGCATAGTATATGTATATATATACATACACACTACACTTCAATTTACGCACACATGCCGTCCAAAATCCCTCACTACTATAATCATCCTCACTTCGTGACCTTAACGTTTTAAAATTACTAGTATCATAACTTCTGTCAAAAAACCAATAATCTTCGGAAGTTAAAGAGTAAAATTGTAGGTACCGGGCTCCTTATGTATTAATGGATGAGGTTGGTGGGTAGGTCAATTATGTAGTATTTTTTGCTTGGAATTTATGTAAGTAAACAGAGATGTTAAAAACAAATAACGGTATACTTAACCTCCTCTCATAATAATCTATTTCCTATTATCAAACTTCATAAAAAATTATCTAAAAAACGAGAGAACTCCGCCTTGCTTTTGCAAGCCAGTCCCAAGCCTGGAGAAAGGAGGAGGGAAACGTTGAAAGGAGCAAATTATGATCCACGACAGGAAGTACTTAGGTAAGTGTTTCCAACATACAGCCATTACAATCTTAAAACACCTAGTGTAAAAGACCATAAACTATTATAAAAAATTAAAAAAACGAGAGAAACTCCGCCTTGCATATGCAAGCCAGTCCCAAGCCTGGAGAAAGGAGGAGGGAAAAGTTGAAAAAATCACATTATGATCCACGACAGGAAGTACTTAGGTGCTTCCAACATACAGCCATTACAGTCTTAACACACCTGGTGTAAAAGACTATAAACTATTCTAAATAAATACGTGTTTATAAACTATTATAAAAAAACCGATAGAACTCCGCCTCGCTTTGCCAGCCAGTCCCAAGACAATATAATCTACGACAGCCGACAGGAAGTACTTATGTTCTTCTTAAATTTTAGTCTTACAACACCTGTTGTAAAAAAACTATAAACTATTAAGAAAAAAACGAGAGAGAAAGTAAAGTCATCATTTTATTATTACTTCAATAAATTATAAAACCATTCTAAAGAAAACGTATACGATTGGTTACATCGCAACAATATTAAAAATAATTTAAAAGAGAAGATCAGATCAAGCCATGATCTGCGACATGAAATAATTTAGTGTTTAATTCATTTTATTCAAATTGTTTTTTTTATGTCATTTCTTAGTCGTGTATGTTGTTTGATTTGATTATTTTTGCCTTTTTTATTATAATTTTATGCTATTGACTTTATTTTTCCCTTTGATTGTAACTTATTTAGGTTGACTGTTTCATAAGACATCGTATAAACACGTGCACACGCACATACACATAAATAAACAAGCATATACTTAAGTCTCAAACAAACAAACAAGCAGTCTAGTAACTGTTTTCGACATTTAAAACAATTAATCATGGCAATGAATTTAACTTTCGTACTTGTTATTTACGTTGTTTAGGAGTGTATTATTTAAAAAATAAGTTTTTTTCTCACCTACAAAAATTATCAATTTTATTTGAGAAAGAGAGTCACAAAGGGTTTTAGTACTAAAGTAGACTCTTTGCTCTCGTGCATTTTTCGTGATTTCAAGATAGACGTGTGTGTATATTAGTGTGTGTTGTGTGGAGGTTTAACTGTTGGTCATTGTGAAGATAGACATGTGTGTGTATGCGAGTATGATTGTGGCAGCGTATATATATATATATATATATATATATATATATATATATATATATATATATATATATATATATATATATATATATATATATATATATATATATATATATATATATATATATATATATATATATATATATATATATAATTTCAAAGCAGTTCTTCTTGACTTTTCGCTGACTAGAGAAGGTTTTAAATTTAAACTAAAAAACAACATTAAATTTCCGTCCACTGTGTTTCATTTCCTTATTTCAGGCCGTGAAAAAATAGGACTGAAAATATCCATTGAATTTTTATTGCCAATCTTGGTGAAACTGGACAAATATAACTGCCTCGTATTGGAACATTATGATGTTGAAAATTGTCAAAATTCTTTTAAAACTTTTCATGGAAAACAAAATCTTACTACAATTTCTGTTAATCTCCGATATAAAAACAATTCTTTAAATATTCAAAATAAATGTCTGATACTATATAAAGAATTATGGAAAAGGGAAAGTTTATTTGTTAATCTTGAAAAATTATATTTAGATGTTAGTTGTGATGTTTTAAAAAAATACCACAAAAAAACGTTAAATAAGACACCTGTCAATCTGTGTCCAAGACTTAAAAAATTGTGTATTTTTTGCATTGAATGCATGCATGATTACAGTATACAGATATTTTAGGGCTTCTCAAAATTGCCTTTTTTGGTGGAAACTTAACAACGTTCATTGTATCCGATTGTACATTGAACACATTGTTGTTGAAGAGGCTGAAAACTATGCGCAATCTTAAAAAATTAGCTTTGACTCACTTACATGGTGACTTATTTTATGACTTGATTGATGCTATATCAAATCTTAACAAATTGACAACGCTAGATTTAAATAGTAGCTACTGCTGTGATATAGGAAAAAAGAGAATCTACAAAAAATCTATAAATTGATTGACGCATTGCCTCATTTAATGTATCTACTAGATCTTAGCTCTTTGTCTATAAAAGGAGTTGTGACATGGATTCATTCGAGACCATTTGTATATTTAGGTTTGTATTTATCTGAGAATTGTTTTGACATTAGTTCCTCAGTCCTAAATGTTGAATATTTAGGAACGTTTGAAACATTTAAGGGAACTATAGCATCAATTAAAAACAACATCAGAAGTCAACAATTGTATTCAAGAAGTCTTACGCTACTTCGTAAACTTGTGAGATCAAAACATGAAAATATACTTGATGACATGTTCTTTATATTCAACTATTTGAAAGAAGGAATAGACTATTATGCTGATAGTTTTGATATTTTGAAAGATATATATAGTATATTAAGTTTTTTAGACCGAAATATGACAATTATACCTGATTATTGTCAGATAATAAGAAATGCTTTTACAAAACTTTTCAAAATCGCTTTACACCGAATATCTTGTGATTATTTTAAAAATACTTGGATTTCTGCTATTGCTTATTTTGGTAAATCAGATATAAATTTATAACATTCATGCAAAAACAAGTTTTGGGTTTCTACAGTTTTTGCCTCAAAAGTCGAATTACCTAGATTGAAGTTGTATTTATTACACGTGATCGAAATTTATCAACAGCTTAATAGTTGTCTTTATCCGGGCTCATTTGACATTTTTAAGTGGTTTTTAGACGATTTTAATAGTTACCGATTGGAAAAAAGAATAATTTTGTTAATTGTGATTCATCGGATTGCGAAACACGTTGAAGATTTCAAATCAGCTGTAATACGTTGGGGATACGAAAAGTTCTTGACTCATGAATCTCTATTAACTCTGATTAATCAACTTAGATGAGCGATTTGAAAAATGGCCCATTCCTTAATTATTGGACATTTTGAAAATAGTTTAAGACAATTTGAACAATTACAGTATGGTAGTAAAAATATTTTGTGTAATAAAATCTATTAGGACTGTAATTATTTGGGGGATACGAAGACTCTGAAAATTTTAGTTTTTATTATTATTCAGCTCTACAAAATTAAATTTCGTTTTTATTTTATTACAGTTCTTGAAATAATTTTCGTTTTTATTTTATTTTATTCAGATAACAAAAAATTCGTTTTTATTTGATTTTTGTTCAATTTTAGTTCATGCTCTAAATATTTTTCTTACTATAGCCAATTTCATTCAGTTTATATATGAAAAAATAATAATTGTGCAACACAGGAAGATTGTATGATCAAAATACATTTATGAAATCTTTTTAGATGCGAACTCAAATTTGTGGGATTTTCCCGCTAAGTTAGATTCTACATTTTTTATTTAGATTTGTTGGTGCTGGAATCGTCAACAAAAAATTACATCACGGAACTATCCTTTTTTCGCCCAGCAAGCATTTTTGCAAGAGAACTCATAATTATTTTCAATGATTACAGCGTTTGTGATAACAAGAAAGATAAGAAAGAAATGGTTACACAACCATAGAAATCTATATCATAGATATCCACATATATTGGTTATCTGTGCCAATATCTATGTACACAACTTTCAATAATTTTTGTTCAAAAATTAGTTTTTGTTTTTATTTTTATTCAGTTTGCATAATTTAAATTTTATTATTATTTTATTATCGTTCAGAAAATAATTTTCGTTATTATTATTATTATTATTATTACTCAGTTTGTGCCATTTAAATATAGTTTTTATTCTATTTAAGTTCTTCAAATAATTATAGTTTGTTTTCGTTATTATTAACGAATACAACAATTTCGTTTTTATTCAGTTTTCGTTAACAAAAATATCACTGCATAGTGTTTGTCTCCAGGTCTCCAAACTCTCCCGAAACGGCTGAACCGATTTTTATGAAATTTTTTGTGTAGATTTTGAAGGTATGAGAATAGGGGGTAGTCTATTTAAAATATTTTTTAAATATTTGAAAAAGTTACTTTGGAATAACAAAGGGCAGACAGACAAACAGACATACAGACAGATATATATATATATATATATATATATATATATATATATATATATATATATATATATATATATATATATATATATATATATATATATATATATATATATATATATATATATATATACTAGCATTGCCCGTAGCGGCTTCGCTCGCATGAAATTTGAGAATTTGAACCATGCATACATAGTAGAGTACTGCACGGATCAATTTTTTAGGTCTCGGCTCGGCCCGTCGACAACTTGGCCCAACCCGTTTCAAAAACCGAATTTCCTGGCCCGGCACGGCCCGTCTAATATGGGCCCGGCCCGTTTTTACAGGCCTAGAAGTTCTATATACTTGATGAAAAACTTCGGCCCGTCCCACCTTGACTTCACGTTTAGCCTGAACACCATAAAATCACTAAAATGTCTATATACTTGGTTAAAAATCTCGGCCCGTCCCACCTTGATTTAAGGTTTGGGCAGGGCCGTATGAAGACCCTAAAATAACGGCTTGGCCCGTCCGTCCGGTGATAAACTGAACTCATTTACTTTTAACCGGCACAAAACCTCAAAATACTATTTTTCACATCTGTAGCACTTACAGTTTTTGAGTAGCAGTTATTTTAAAATCAAATAACCTTTTTTCCACCTCACATTTGAGGTCCTGGAACTGGAAACCAAATTTTCAAAAAATGGTAAAACACGTATATCATTATTTCTGGAGTAGAAACCAAATACTAATTTTTACTCCTGTAGCATCTACTGTTTTCGAGTAGCAGTTACATTAAAAACCAAATAACCTTATCTTCCAGCCCACATTTGAGGTCCTGAAAACCAAATTTTAAAAAAATGGTAAAACACGTATATCTTTATTTTTAGAATAGAAACTAAATACTAATTTTTACATCTGTGGTATTTACAGTTTTTGAGTAGCAGTTACTTTAAAAAACAAATAACCCTATTTTCCACCCCACATTTGAAGTCCTGGAAACCAAATTTTCAAAAAATGCTAAAACACGTATTTCATTATTTTTGGAGTAGAAACCAAATACTAATTTTCACTCCTGTAGCATTCACAGTTTTTGAGTAGCAGCTACTTTAAAAACCAAATAACCCAATTTTCCAACCCACATTTGAGATCCGGAAAACCGACTTTTCAAAAAATGGTGAAACACGTATCTTTTTATTTTTCAAAAAGAATCTATATACCAAATTTCAAAATCTCTTCATTTTTGGTTTTCGAGATATACATTGTTTTAGAAAAAAGTTTGTTTTCCAGTTTTTTCCCCTCAGGAGCAAAATTTTCAAAAATCCTTTCTTAGCGGATGTTTACGCTATAAAAGTAATATAGGTTCCAAATTTCACGTTCCTAGGATGAGGCGTTTGAGCTCGGCGTTGATTATCAGTCAGTCATCTGTCAGTCAGTCAGTCAGGACATGTTCTTTTATATATATAGATGTTTTTCTCTCTTGCTTGCGTTTCCTTTTCCGCTTGTTTTTCCGCTTCCAGTCGCTTTCCCGTTCCCGGTCGCTCGCCCGTTCCCGGTTCCTTTCCCGTTCCCACTCACGCTTGCTCTTCCCGACAAAGAGCGGGAAAGCGACCAAGAGCGGGAGAGCGACCGGGAGCGGGAAAGCGACCAAGAGCGGGAGAGCGACCGGGAGCGGGAAAGCGACCAAGAGCGGGAGAGCGACCGGGAGCGGGAAAGCGACCGGGAGCGGGAAAACGACCTGTAGCGTGAGAGCAATCGGGGAAGAAAAGAGGAGCAAAAGAAAAACGATAAAAACCTCTAAAAACCCCGGGTGCGGGAAAGCAAGCGGAAGCGGGAGAGCAAGGTTTTGTTATTGTTTTTCTCTCTTGCTTGCGTTTCCTTTTCCGCTTGCTTTTCCGCTTCCAGTCGCTTTCCCGTTCCCGGTCGCTCGCCCGTTCCCGGTTCCTTTCCCGTTCCCACTCACGCTTGCTCTTCCCGACAAAGAGCGGGAAAGCGACCAAGAGCGGGAGAGCGACCGGGAGCGGGAAAGCGACCAAGAGCGGGAGAGCGACCGGGAGCGGGAAAGCGACCGGGAGCGGGAAAACGACCTGTAGCGTGAGAGCAATCGGGGAAGAAAAGAGGAGCAAAAGAAAAACGATAAAAACCTCTAAAAACCCCGGGTGCGGGAAAGCAAGCGGAAGCGGGAGAGCAAACGGGAACGGGAGAGCAAGAAAAAACGGGATACCAAGCGGAAACGTGAGAGCAAACGGAAACGGGAGAGTACTCGGGAACTGGAAAGCAAGCCGGAATGGGAGAGCTAGCAGGAACGGGAGAGCAAACTGGAGATAGAGCAAGCGGGAACGGGAGAGGCAAGCGGGAACGGAGAGCAAGCATGAACGGGAGAGCAAGCGGGGCAGGTAGGCAAGCGAGAACGGGAGAGCAAGCGGGAACGGGAGAGTAAGCGGGAACGGGTGACAAGCGAGAATGGAGAGCAAGCGGGAACGGTGGGCAAGCGGAACGAAAAAACAAGCGGGAATGGAGAGCAAGCGGAAACGGAGGGCAAGCGGAACGGGAAAACAAGCGGAAACGGGAACGGGAGAGCAAGCGGGAACGCAAGCGAGTGGGAAAGCTACAAAAAGGGTGAAAGCGACTGGGAACCGGAAACAAGCGAAAACAGGAGAGCGACCAGGAGCGTGGGAGCAAAC
Source organism: Erpobdella octoculata (assembly GCA_963978895.1). Lineage (NCBI taxonomy): Eukaryota > Metazoa > Annelida > Clitellata > Hirudinida > Erpobdellidae > Erpobdella > Erpobdella octoculata. The sequence goes on from OZ022242.1 coordinate 15,635,872, forward strand.
GGGAAAGGAAACGGGAGCGAGAGAGAAAAACGATAGAAAAACCCTGGCAACGGCGGGTTCCCTGCTAGTATATATATATATAAATGACTGTCTGTTTGTTTGTCTTCTATACAAATACAAACCCCTATACCAAATTTAACGAAATTTAGCGTGAAGGTAAATCTGAAAGAGTAGAAAAAAGGGTAGTTTTTAATTTTGTTTATTTTTTATGACTAAAAACTTTCCAGGCCAAATTTAGTTTACGAACAAGTCATACTTTTTTAAAACTTAAAACGTGGGGCGCCTTTTACTCAAACTAACCATCTGCTATTTTTCAAACAGGATAGAACGTTTTTTTTTAATATAAATACAAAAGGTGCCCACGTTTTAAGTTTTAAAATTGTGGCTTGTTCGCTATACGAATATCCACAATTAATGCATGCTTCCATCAAAACATTTCTCACACAGCCAAGAGAAAAATTTCTGCTTTTTAGTTGACAAAAACGTGGTGTTTAAAAAAACTTTTTTAATATTTTATTTCAGAATGTTTGTCATCACCATTGATGCTTTTTCATAGTGTGTTTTCCTGTTAGTGATTGAAAAAAAGTTTTTTTTGTAGTCTTAGTATGGTATCATTTTATTGAAAAAAGGATTTTTTTATTGTTGTTAGTTTTAGGATAATTGGTAGAGCTGTCTTATAGAGGCCATTTAGAAATCATTTTAATATAATAATTGTTTCTTTTCTTTAGTTATCTATGCTCTTGTAGAATGTTTGTTTTCTTGTGTCTGTTGGTAGATTATGCTGATAGTCTTCCGTTTTCTAATTAGGTAGGTATGTCTTAATTTAGTGTTGTTTTTCTTCGTTTTTTAGAACATTTTTATTTAGCGAATTTATTGGAGAGCAAACGCCTTTGAATTTAAGAAAAGGCGCTTTATAAGTTTATTTGATTGATTGATTAAAACTGAATCTTTATAAACTCTCAGTTACTTAAACTGAATCTTTATAAACTCTCAGTTACTTAAACTGAATCTTTATAAACTCTCAGTTACTTAAACTGAATCTTTTTCAAAACTGTAACAACCTTAGCCCCTGGTCACATGAAGACACTATCACAATAAAGAAACAAAACACTAATTCACAATACTCCTTTATTTGTTTTTTTTTTCATTTTCAATAGACATTCGCTCTTATATGCCTACCACAGGCGGGGACACAATTTTGTCGTCAGAAAAATAAAATCTAATAATAATAAATATTAAATTTCTGTCAGTTTTTACGCATTAGAACATTTTTCTGTCACTCCATCGTTGATTGGCAATTCATCAAATTATCATCACTTTGGAAAATCAAATTTGAAAAATAATCAATCAAAAAAAATTAAATTTCTGTACAATGAGAAAGAAAAAGACTCAGAGAGAAAAAGGGACCACAAACATACGCACAAAGGACGGTATAAAACACGTGTACGTTTGTCGCTTCTGTGTGCGTGCGTGCTCGTATGTGCATGCGGATTCATCCTTTGACACATTCATGTCACTGCAATTGTTTTGATCATCATCACTCCAATCGTCACACATCGTCTGAAAATTACACTTGGATACTAACAAACCTTCACTTTAAGCAAAAAAGATGCACAAGTACTTATTATTTTTAATAATAATAAAAAATAAATAAATAAAAAATTAACAAATATGAGACCATCTGTGTAAACGACGATGACGACTACATAGTCAGCAAACATAAATGTAAGTAATAAAAATAATAATTTGTAATAATAATAATAAATGCTGATATATAATCATAAAAAATAGAAAACTGAAGATTTGTTACGGCAGAGAAAAACAAGACTAAAAATGTGCTGTGGTTTTAATGCCGATATCATGAAAACCTAGAATAAAACTGAGGCAGAACAGATGAAACAAACAGAGACAGAGAGAAACTGAAGAGGACATACATAGAATGATAGACACAAACACACAGCTCTAACTATTATTATTCAATCATTTGAAGCCTGTCAGATATGCATTACAGCAATGCACACATCCCTAAAGGAAACTCCTTCACGTGCAGAACAACTTCCTTTCCTGAGATATTATTCTAGTAAAAACATTAAACATTTAGGCCAGATTAAAAAAAAACGAACCCAATAATAAAACTTTGCTATTGAAATGAAGTATTACCATATTAAGAACACAAACATTTATGGGAACGTCACTGCATATGAAACAACTTGCTCTTTTACATAAACAAGATTAAAACCATTTGATCATACTTACAAGTTTTGATCAAAACAAGCAAAGTTGCTCAGTTTGCTGTCCAAAACTAAAAGACATCTTCTCTGCTGATAGGCAGCCTCTCAGCTAAAAAGACTGCCTGCCCTCTGCCAAGCTAAAATGTAAATGCAGCAGGTGGCTTTTCAGTTAGCTGGCTAAAAAGAGAGTTGCATGCTGCATCTCAACTGAAGATGAAATAAAAAAAAATACATGTAAGGTCTTACCAAATCAAGAAGGGATTACTTGAATATAATAAAATAAAGTTTTAGAAAAAAAGAAATATTAAATCATTATTTAACGCAAAAAAGTGCAAACATACTTTGAGTAAATAAAGTTAAAAGCATGCAAGAAGATGAGGACGTAATCAGCTACTTTTTGGTTTAATTTTGGATAAATATTCTTAATTTTTATTTTTATTTTAAATGATAAAACAGTAAGATCAACAAAAACAAGTTTAAAAGAAACGTTATTAATCATGAAACCACCATTGTTAATGATGGCTGGCTTGGATGGCAGTGGTTGCTAGTGTTGGTGCTGATGCATGGGAGCCACGTGAGAGAAAAGCATAGCATTCATATCCGCCCATTCGAGGCATCCAGGTGTACAGATAAAACACCTTATCAATGCCAGAGCATCGTCTTCAGCTCTGTGGGTGGCAACGGGATAATGTCCCGTCACTCTGAGATGAACTTCCGACAGTTTATAGCTCGGTCTCGTCGTGTGAGTGACGCCGACAGAAACAGGGGCTGTCGACGTCGTGGTTGCGTCGGCCGCCTTTTCGCCTTCGTCGTCTGACACCCCCCACCAGTCGGTCCGATCCTCCCTCGGTGGCTTCGTAGGGATTTTTTCTGGCTCTGTTTGAGATTGTATGGCAGGTGCCCTGGCCCTAGTTACTTCATCCAGACTTCTGAACATTGTCAGGGAGTCAAGGCACAGCAGGTCCGTAGGCAGGTCATCGAGACGTCCAATCAACGAGAGTTCGGCTTGGAGCAGAGTGAAGTCAAAGCGCAAGCCATTGTGAGCAACCAGGCAGGCAGGTCCAGAAAGGTGGGTGAGGAAGGTGGCTAAGATGTCCACAAGATTGCGATTAAAGAGTCTCTGGTGTCTCAATAGCTCTGTTGACAGACCTGGGTTATTGTTAGTTGTAAGTTAGAGTCCATTGATAAAATAAAATATCATTAATGAAATAATATGAATAAATACTATAAACAGACATTTCCAGGAAGATAAAAGCAATTAAAAAATATAAAATAACAATTAACTAATTAATTAAATCAAATTTAATTAATAAAATTTGTGATCACAATCTTAACAAGCAGTTCAAAGCCATCATTATTTCTATGCTTGCAAGATTTGGAGGTTCCCATATAGTATGTCCTGCCAAACACCTCTATATCACATCCTTTCCCTTTCTCAGACACGGAGACCTCAATTTCCATTTAACACATTCTATACAGCTTGTGTGCAACTTTCAGTGAAACACAGATTGAAGTAGGAAATGAAGGAAGTAGGAACTACTAGGAACTCAAACTAAACTAAAGTACACTCTACTGTCACTGTACAGATGATTTTATAACCCCTCCTCCAGACTCAATCAAATTGCAGAACTTATCAATACATTCCAATATGTTGGCCATCAAAATAAAATATTTGTTGAAACTTCTGTGTGCGCATAACTACCAATTACACACATTTAGCTTAACAGGAAAGTTCACTTTGCAGTCTTTCACAGAAAACTTTGCATCTTACATGGATATTATTGCTACTGGATGCAATTTAAGCAAAATCATTCAATTGTAGAAAATTGATGAAATAAATGCGACCAACGAATCAACCAGATGAATTGCAATACAACCAACCAATCAACCAGATGAATTGCAATACAACCAACCAATCAACCAGACGAATTCCAATACAACCAACCAATCAACCAACTGAACTGCAATACAACCAACCTGTCATACGACTTGCTTCCGGATCGATATCCTTTCCAGGTGAAACACAAAGGGTCAACTTGTTGATGACCCTGGGCATGTGTTCGTGCTTAGAAACGGAACTTCCCTCGCTGGTGTTAAGGTATCTTATAGATTCTTCCAGATCCTTCCTGTGGATGCAGACGAGACTCAGTTCAGTGATCTTCGGCCTGAACAATCCGGTCGCCTCGAGGTCGATAAACACAAATCTGGAAATGAGATTAATTCACATGAAAAATTACATGTCTGACCAAACAATAATAATTCTTGTAAACAGATTAAAATTCATCCAATAACAATAACTAATTGATCAGCAGATTATGTTATTAACACACAATAAACACGACAACAATCACAAATACTCGAGACAAAAAGCACACGTTTACATGGACAGATCATCACAGTAAATAAATCAGCTTACGTGTTGATTTTTTGCTTGGGCACACAATTACCATTAATCCGGTTAACAATGGTGTAACCTCCACTGGCTTTCGGAGTTTCACTGGCATCGCTTGATTCTGCCTCGTCTAGGCTGAGTCTCTCCATTGAAGAACCTTTATTTACAAGTAAGTAGAAAACAATCAAATTTATACATTCAATTGAATATACTTCTTGATGACTGAAGATAAAAATTATTTAAATCTAAAATAAAAATGGATTGATCTTGGCATAGAATTGCATCCTTAGGTACAACAGCATCACATTGTGTTTTTTGCCATATTTTAAAGTATTAGATTCTAAAAATTCAATTGAAATATATGATAAAACTGTTAGTCATTAACCATCCCACATAAAAAGATCACAAAAATTTGGTGTGTCTTTAAAATTTACATCGGCCAATAAAAAGTTTGCACTCACTCGAAGAAGCAGAAATGTCATCTTTTTCTTTGGTCTGTTGGCTGAGCTTCTGACGAATTGAAGCGAGGATGGCTTTGTCATCACTATTATTGACATTGATGTAGTGACGTTCGAGAATGTTGCGGGTGTGCTTACTACGGAGATTGTGCGACCTCCTGCACATTCCACCAGACCTGCCATTGTCCTTGAAATAGCACGAGCCAGTAACAAAATGAGAGCAAAGATGGAGATTTTGACAAACTGTAGACATGTGTGGGCTGTCAATGATGTTATTGCCTCCGGATTTATATTCGGCTTCAGAAAACTCGGCCTCCGTGTATCTGCATCCGCGTTCATTGTTGTAGAACGAGCAAACTTTGAGATCATCTTTCTGCTTCGAAGGAGTAAAAATTGAATGTGCCCCCACTTTTCCAGGAGTCAATTTTAGTTTAGGAGACCGCTTTACTGCAGAGTATGGCGAATCCGCAGAAGTGGAAGGCACGATGCTGTTTTCACAGTCGCTGGCATCATTGGCTGCCTGATAGTAAGGATGTTGTTGATGGTCGAAACAGTATCTCGACTCCTGGCTGCTCCAGCAAGCATCATCACTTTCATAGATATCCATGCCACCATAATAGTTGTAATGATCGGGTAGTTCTTGCATTACACCCGGCGTGTACCTGTACAGAGGTACCTTTTGCTGCTGGCCGTAATGGTGGCGATACCTCTGTGCATCGTGCTGTAACTGTTCCAGCTGTGGAGATGCTCGCTTAACAGGAGTCGAGGTAACACTCAATGGCTCATCAAGCTGCAGTTGCTGAAGTATATAGGGCTCGTTGGAAGGCGTGATATCATAACCGTGTTTAGTAAGCAGAGATGCTGGTTGCTGAGCGTTGATGTCGTGCGTGAGAGGACACGAGTCAGTGCAATAACCATGCATGATGTACTGTTTGCACAAATGCAAAGCTGGGCATTTTCTTCCATCTACAATTCAGAAAAACATAATTAATTCACCAGCATGTTAAATTAGTTTTCAGCAAAAACTACGAAACAAAATTTCAAGGCTTGATAGCTCATAAAGCAATAACTAAAACTCAATATTATAACAAACCTTGTCCGTGCTTGCAACCACTGTCGCTGTTGTAAAACTTGCAGATACGAGGACTTTCTTGCACCATGAGACGCAACATTTCTGAGACAGTGATGCCAACACTCGGAATAAAAACATTGTGATTGTTCTTAGACTGTTGTTCTTCTTCTTTATCATCGACTACCGTCAACATGTAACTGTGAAAGAAGAATGGATGTAGAGACTAAAAATATAGAATATTGCCAATCCATCGAAGAAATCAAAAGTCAAACATGAAAAATATTTCAAAATAAGCATAAAAACAACAAATTAAATCAATACTTGTCTAAGATGGCCTTGTTCCAGCCTGTCTTGAGGTCATGTCCAAAACTGCAGTTGTCCCGGAACTTGCAAACGCCATGGAGGTAAAACTTGCAGCAGTGCAGATCTCCACAATACACTTTTTGACAGCCTTTTATTAGATGATCCTGACAATGTGAATAAAAAAACACTAGAAATTACATCTTATATATAAAAATCAATGTTTGTGTTCTAGATAAAAATGAATGCTCGTATGTATCCATGACATAAAACGTAAACTGCCGAACAGATTTCATTGAAATTTGGTACACTTAAGTAACATAATCAGTGAGTGGTTTGTGTCAAGATTGGACAAAATGTTAATCCGTTATTTTTAGAACAAATAATATAATTTGAGAATAAAAATAAGAATTAAAATTATTTACTGGACTAAAATAACACTGATCATTACAGCTATGGCTGAAAATTAGTACTTTGATTTGGGCCAAAGTGTAAATACTTCGGTATTTATTTCTATTTATTTCTTTATTTCGACTTCAGTATTAAACTATTAAACAGTGATTGAGCAAATTCTAAAACTTCTTGAATTTGCAATTATTTTAATAAAACAAAAATATATATGTCTTTATTATTTAGTTTAAAATGCAAAATAATGTATATTTCATGGCCAGTGTCAGTAATATTGCAGGATTGGAAGGTCTGGGCTAGACTGTGGGTGATATTTTATATATTAATAACAACTTTAAATAATACTTGTTATATCAATATAAGTTTTAACGTTTGGTAACTTGTAAGTAAATTTGTATTAAATATTAGTTATTTCAATATCCTATTGTTTTGTTTTATTTTTGCTGCTCAAGTATTTGACTCAACTTCAGCAGTTACTATTTGGAAATAAAGTCACTCGACAGGTGTTTACTAGGTGTGACTAAAAACACTTGCAGAAGTTTTCATTTTCTGACTGCCAAGTGTGGATATTTTCTATTTCTTCAGTGAAAAAACCAATAAAAAAAATCTCAAATGTTAAAAAAGTCATTCTCTAAATTTCTTTACTAGACGTGATAATATCGGTACAAACAAAAAGGTATATCAGTAATATTAAAAACTGTATATTTTCTACATGGAAAAATTAAACTACACTGCACTACAATGAATCCATCCAAAAAATGTTAAACAATATAAGACTTTGTTGAAAAAATCAGTGAACAGAAATAAAACAGGAGATTCTGTGAATAAATAATTTTGCATAGTGGATCTGACGTTGTTGTAACAGAATGTCAACCAATATGTTGAGAAGAAATTTTCTGAAACTGAATAATATTCAGATAACTGAATATAAACGACATTTGATTCACTTAAGTGTATTTCAGCATGTTATTTCTATTCTTAATTATTCCTTAAAACATTATTAACTCTATTGATGATTATTAATTATAAAATAGGAAATATGTTAAGTTGTTAGTAACTTTGTTCATAAATTTTATTCAAGTTACTTTAATATTGTTAAGTATTATAGTAACTTATTTGGATACTGAACAGCAACAGCAATACTAAATAATAAAACTACAAGTCTAAAAGCCTAAAACTGAAAAAAAGCTACAAAGTAAGTCTAGTAAAACTGAAAACATAACCAAAAAATTTTAGTAATAAAACAAACTAGGAAATGTTTAAAAACTAACATAAATAGAAATGAAGCTAAGTAAAAAACTGAAACTGGAAAATTTAATGCAAATAATAAAAGTCATAAATATAAGGAAGAAAGTAACAAAAGTTTTAACTTTTAAATTAATCAAGAACTGAAAGTAAATAATAACTGTTACATGTAAAAAGAAAACTAACAAAAACTGAAACTCAAAAAATGTATGCAACTAAAAATAACCACACTGTTAGGTTTGCGGGGTCACTGCCCAATTTAGCCATCATATGCTTGATTACCAGCATTTCTTCAGGTTTACTGGCTCATTGGCAGGTTAACCATTTTCTAGCAAGTTTGACAACTCATGTGCAATGTTACTGATTTTTTAAGCTAATTTTTTATGTCACCAAAATTAAGTAAGACTTCTAAGATTGCCTAATGATCGTCCATTGGTAAGGGATGAACAAAGAACAAACGTGCTACACATTGAATATATAAAAAAAATTATCCAAGTAAATGTAGATCAATAAACCAACTTTGCAAAGAGATAGACTGAAGTTAATCTTGACAAGAACCTCTCCTTGGCTGATCAATTCCGTACATGTAAATATGTGAGGGTACCTTTTAACGAATTGAGTCAATGACTCAGCAGGAACCGAATTTCCGAGTATATTTTGTCGCAGTTCTTGCCACATCTCATTCCTTAATATGATTTCCTGTCTGGAAAATAGTTAAACAAAATTCACTAACTATTCAGCATAATTTGATGACACCTACTGACATTATACAAATTAGACTGGCAAGATTAGATTTAATGAAATATAATTTATAGATCGAGCAAAGAAAGGCATTTCATTCTTGTAAAATTAAACTGTTAATCTCAGTTATAGATGACTAATCACAGTAATCACGGGTAACTCAAAATAACTTACGAATTCATTTAAACATTAAGTCTGCCAAACAATAATATAAGTCAACTAAGGTTGGATGAAAGCTATGCATTAGAATATTGATTTGTAAAACATTAAACTTAAACAAACACTGTCATTATAAATTATAAATCGCACAAAATTCTATAAAGCAAAATTACCTCAACCAAAGAAGAAAATGCTAAAAAATAATTAATATAACATAAATTCATAATCGAAAAATTGAAACTTGCTAACTTATAACTCTGTTCCAACAGCAGCCTGATGAGACTTTGGCACAGTGTTCTGTCGTCTTCTGAAGGCTGTTGCTGTCTTTGTCCGAACTTATTCCAAGTCTGGTACTCCATCTGAAACTGTGGCTCGTGTGTATTGACAATGTTGCTATAGCTGTTGCTAATTGTGCTGAAATTGTTATTGATGTTGTTAGAGATGAGCTGATAGATTGACGATGGGGTCCCACTGTGAAGCTGGCTCCTACTATTAGTATTTAGAATGACTTGGTTGTTGATAGTTGGAAAAGCAAGATTTTCAGAAGAAAAATGTAACTCTTGAGGATATGCCGGGAGACGAATACGCTGGATCAAACCTTTATCGGGGTTATGAAGCAACCAAGAATCCTCGGCCTGACCAGTGGAGGAAGAGTGCTAGCCGAGCGCTTGAGGAGGTTCGTAGTATAGATAGACAACGCTGTTATGTTGGTGCTGGTTGTTATTTACAGAATTACCAGTAGAAAAGTTGAACATTTTTTAAGAAAACAGATAATACCTAACAATATCTATAAAGTTTAGAATAGTATGTAAAGTTTTTTAAAACTCTCAATTCAATACACTTTATTTGACTTAGGACTTACTTATTTATAGCTTTAGCCACTTTAGCCTTTAGCTTTTAGCTACTTTTTTAGCTCAGTTAGTGTTTTTCAAGCAGGCCAGTCTCTCTAATTTCGAAGCTTCGACTGATATCCACCAACCGAAACAAAATCGTTTGAAAACCAATAAACTGTCCACTTTTTCAGATTCTCAAATTTATGTTTTACTTTTTGTACAGTCAAGTCAAGTCAAGTCCAAACTGACCACAAGCACAACGATATCATGCCGGATTCTATATCTCCGACATAATTATACAATTTTTGAACCACGATTAAAAACTGATATATAAAACAACATATAAACTAATAAACGTATTTCTCCCTCGAACCTATCGACTCTGCAATAATTAAAACCGCCTTTTGCTTGAACATTTATTTACATTGTAGTCCGTCATTTTGTTTTTACAAAGACAAACCATACACAAAAGTATTGCGTTTTTAATGTTTTCTAAAATTCTACATTGTGTAAAAACTTACTTTTTTAAATCAAACTTTCAAATATTTTATAACTAAATTAAACAATTTTTTCAATTAAATACGTTTCAGTATATAAAAAAAAGATCCAAAATCCAAAGATTAATATATCGTAAGGATATCTGTGAAGATATTTTTGATAGATACATAGATATTATAGCTATCAATCCACGCATAGATACATCTATGTATTTGTTGTGTATTGAACTATTCATAAGATCTTTGTATTATTATCTATGCGACGCGGAAGTTGATTGTCCGGGTTTTTTCCTTTTTGTTCTCAGTTGGTTATCGTGTGTACTAGTTCAGTGACAATCTCTTTTTCTTATATTAAACTAAGTATTGCTATAACAATTATCGTATTTGTGTTTTCGTTTAAACAACACAAAATTGGCGACGAGGTTCGGATTGAAAAAGATACTTTGCAGAAAATCGAAACTTTCAACCCAGGGCGATAATTGTGCAAGCTGCGAGAACTGATCAGAAATTAATTCAAAATTTCTCAAGTTTGTATTAATCCACAAGAACAAACGATTGTGATCAAGATGACCGCTACAAACAATCTCCCACCATTCGAGGAATGGGATATCTATGCTGAACAGTTGGAGTATCATTGCATTGCCAATAATATTGTCGATGAACAAAGAAAAAGGGCCGTTTTGTTAGCTGCGATGGGAACAGCTACTTTCAAGATTGTCAAATCACTCGTGTCACCAGAACCGCTGACTTCAAAAACGTTTGAAGAACTCGTCCAAATGCTGAGACAGCATTTCGTTCCACAAACGTCAGTCATTTTTAAAAGACACTTGTTTCAGCGTCGTGTCCAACAGAAAGATGAGTCAGTGACAAGCTATCTGACCGAGCTGAAGCGTCTGTCCGAAGATTGTGAATTTGGAACCACGTTGAACGAACGACTTCGAGATCAACTGGTGAGTGGCCTCACAATCGAAGGCATACAAAGACAACTACTCTCGGAGACAACGCTCACATTTGAAGAGACGGTGAAAAAGGCACTTGCGGGAGAAGCTGCTACAGCTCAGGTACGTGAACTACAGACCCAGTTTTCAGCTCCTCCGACCACCTACAAGGTACATCACCAGAAAGAAACGACAGTACAGAAGGGCAGTTCTTGCATCGGTTGTGGGGGTAGCCACAAGCGTGAACAATGCAAGTTTAAAAATGCAGAATGTCACATGTGTCACAAAAAGGGACATATTGCAAAAGTATGCCGAAGTAAACCAGACAACAGCGTAAAATTCAGCAAGAAAAAATCTGTTGCTACACATCAATTAGACTCACACTCTGAATTCTCCATTCATGATCTAAATCGACCAAAACAACAGAAGTTAAAGGTCATAGTTCATCTCGATGGTCAGCCTTGCACCATGGAAATTGACAGTGGATCATCATACTCTGTGATATCGCATCAAACCTTCAAACAGCTATGGAAGAACTCTGCTCCACTCATCAGGAAAGTAACAAACTTACCATTAACAGATTTTCAAGCACGAGTAATTCCGCTGAAAGGCTACTGTGATGTAGACATAATATACAAGCAGCGAAGAGCCAAGTTGCAACTCATCATCACAAAAGAGCATCGTGCAAGTCTGCTTGGATATGATTGGTTTCCCAGCTTAGGATTTGAAATATCAGGAATAAATCAGCTCCAAGAAACATCAATTTCCCAGTTGATCGATGAATTCAGTGATGTGTTTTCAGAGACTTTAGGCACGTACAGGGGACCACCTGTTTTTCTACCAGTAGATCCAAACACGACTCCACTTCGTTTCAAAGCCCGAAATGTTCCATTAGCTATCCGTGCTAAAAAAGAAGACAAAATTGATCGCCTCACAAAAGAAGAGGTTTTGGAGCCGATCAACAATCCAAGATGGTCAACACCTGTGGTGCCAATAATTAAATCAACAGATGTCCACTTTTTAGATGATTTCCCATCACCACCTTTGATAGCTTCAGAAGTGGCACAACTCACGCGACGTGATCCTGAGCTATCCAGAGTCTTCACTTGGGTGGAAAGGGGATGGCCACAGAAACCAGAAGCACAGTTCCATCCTTACTCAGTAAAGCAGCATGAGCTTTCTATACACAAGCACTGCTTACTCTGGGGCAGTAGGGTGGTAATACCAGCAAAGGGACGTAAACGTGTGCTGGACGAACTCCACATCGCTCACCCAGGCATCGTACGAATGAAAAGTTTAGCACGTTCTTATGTGTGGTGGCCTGGCATAGAGAAAGATATTGAAAGTTTTGTTTCTACATGTGAAACCTGCCAGAAACATCAACATGCACCACCGCACGCTCCCACCCACCCATGGGAAATTCCTAGACGACCGTGGTCTAGAATCCACATCGATTTTGCCGGACCTTTCCAAGGCCAGAATTTTCTTATTATTGTAGACGCTTACTCCAAATGGATTGATGTTGCGCACATGAAAACAACAACAGCTGAAAGCACACTAACAGTTCTCCGAAGAGTGTTTGCCACGCATGGACTGCCAGACTCCATTGTGTCCGACAACGGACCACAATTCACGTCCAATGAGTTCCAGGAGTTCTGCAAAAGAAACTTGATACAATCCATATTAGTATCTCCTTACCATGCTGCTAGCAACGGCCAAGCTGAGAGGACTGTCCAGACGACAAAGAACAGTCTTAAAAAGATTATCACAGGAAATTGGCATCACCGATTGTCAGTTTTCTTGCTAAATTCGCACATTACTCCATCAACGGCAACAGGATCAAGTCCAGCAGAATTACTCATGAGCAGAAGACTAAGAACATGTCTTGATCATTTGCACCCCGACCACTGCAGAGACAAACAGTTGCAACAGGATAAGCAGATGGCAGAAATCATAACTAACAAGGTAAGGCAATTTCAGCCCAATGATCCTGTCTTCATCAGAAGTTATGGTCCAAGGTCTGAATGGATTCCTGCAACCATAGAGGAGCCAACAGGACCAGTCTCGTACTCAGCAAAAACTTCAGATGGTAAGCAGATGAAACGACATGTTGATCTTATCCGGAAGCGCACTGTACAGCACCAGGACAATTCATCAGATGTTCAACCTGAGGTAGCCCTACCAAAAGAACCAGATGATATTCCAGCAGCAGCAGTCGCAGATGTTCCACATGAGGCGAACCTACCAAAAGAACCAGATGTCCAACCAAGGAGAATCATCAAGCCTCCTTCCTATTTAAAGGATTATGTACACTAGGGGGGAGGAATGTTGTGTATTGAACTATTCATAAGATCTTTGTATTATTATCTATGCGACGCGGAAGTTGATTGTCCGGGTTTTTTCCTTTTTGTTCTCAGTTGGTTATCGTGTGTACTAGTTCAGTGACAATCTCTTTTTCTTATATTAAACTAAGTATTGCTATAACAATTATCGTATTTGTGTTTTCGTTTAAACAACACAAAAGTATTCATGTTTTTATGCCCCTACGTACGAAATCTACGACTCATACAGAAAATGACCACATAGAAAATGACCACATAGAATTTATAGTTTAGAACGAGAACACACCATAAAAACACTTTAATTCCAAATTATTGAAACTTTAATAACAACCCATATATGTAAGTAGCAATTATTCAGTTGGTTGCTCGGGGTTTTGAAGGTTTTTCTATCGTTTTCTTTCTCGCTCCCGTTTCCTTCCCCGCTTGCTCTCGCGTTCCCGTTCACTTTCACTTTCCCGCTCGCTCTTTCGCTCTCGGTCGCTTTTCCGTTCTCGGTCGCTTTCTCGTTCCCAGTTACTTTCTCGTTCCCGTTTCCGCTCGCTCTCCCGCTCGGCTCAATTTTTGACCGATTTCAATTTTCTTCACAAAAACCTTCCCCCATCAACTCTCAAGGTTGTGTGAAAATTTCATTACGATCGGATGAATGGTTTAGCAATGGGGACGTCTAGTAATTATGTCAACAATTTTTAGGCAAATTGTTACACCCCACTTCCCCCTTGTCAACAACTGTCAAACTTTTAGTCACTCCCCCTAACAAAATTATGTTAGCAAGTAAAGAAAACGTGGTAAAATAGAATTGTACGTATGTAGATATTAGAAGCTCTACAAATAAGTTTTTAATTAATACAGTTTTTTAGTCTTGCGTAACTGATTTCAAATTGACCATCAACACTTGAACTTCATAAACAAATTGAGAATTTATATTCTAGTTTCTAACATCTTCTCATGGGGAATTCAAATGTTCCTCAATTGTTATAATTTGAATTTGTTTATTATCAGAACCAAAAATATAAAAAAAACGTCTATAGAATCTAGCAATAAAACTTAATAAATCTGAAAGTTATATTTTTGATGAAGAGGAGCTACACCAGGCTCCTCTATACTGACAGAGGTTGGAGGACTCGCGACTCCTAAGAGATGTGGTCCTTGAAAGCGTTTACTGTCGGGGCGTCAATTGCGTATTGCGTAAGCGCATTCCATGGAGCGACAATCCGGTTTGTGAAAAAATTGTATCGCTCTTCGCAATCTCTGACATACTGGCGCTCTAATTTACAGTTATGGCCACCCAGGTTGTATGCCGTGTGACCGGCTGCTCGAGTTTGCGGAACAAAAAAGCTGACGTCGTCAATGTTGCGGGCAATTTTGAACTGCTCGATCAGGTCACCTCTCGAACGGCGATCTTGTAGCGTTGTGATTCCAAGCTGTTGCAGACGATGTTCATAGAGCTGATGTCTTAGTATTGCAATGATTTTTGTTGCCGACGTTGGACCTGCTCAAGAAGGTTAATATCGCCCTTTTGATAAGGCGACCAAGATTGAACAGCAAATTCAAGACGTGGGCGGACGTAGGAGAGGTAATGGACATAGTGGTTGATTGATCAATTTCTTGTGGAATCGATACACACGACAAGCCAACATCATCTTCATCTAACCATTCTGCGCTTAACATCTTTCCATGCTCAATAATTGCCATCAGTTCTCTGTCTTTTGGCAGCCACTCGCTTTTGGTCGAATTCTTTGCGGTTGAGGAGCATGTGGTAATTGCCTAGCCCCAAGATTGCATTCGCATTGTGGGTGCTGTTGAACGTGCTTCTTCAACATGACTTGTGAAGCAACATAGAGGTAACAAATTTTGAAGATCCGTTCAAACAACGACAACTGAATGGAAGGACAGTACAGATCATCTGGAAGAATTTTGAAAGCCTTTGCCAATCGAGGTAGCATGTTGTCAAACTTCAAAGACTGAATACAATAGTTTAAACGTGTGGGATCTTACGGTTTTACCTTACAATTTTAGGTCAATCAGTTTTATTTATTTAATTAATAGTTGTTTTAATTAGAAATCAAAATACGACACAATTTATAACTATCGTAAATTGTGCCGTATTATGAATGTTTTTGGGGGTAGGTAGATTCTAATTAATTGATTGACTGGCAAACAATGCATTTATTACTTTCTTATTTTTTGATTTACTAACTTTTGTAAAAAATAAATTGTTGACGTCAATTTATCTTGAATTCCCACCTCTCCCATGTCAACAATTGTCAAACTTCTTCAAACCCCCTCCCCTATATCTTTGATTAAATATGTCCCCAATGCATAAAGACCACGTCTGTCAAATTATGTATACACTTTAAGGCACGCTTTACAATCAGGGCGGCCAAGTGAGATCTCGGCTTCTTCTTCTGAAGCTAGTGAGTTCAGAAAAAGTTTTTCCAAGATCGCCACTCTACTCTATCTACTTTGATCAAAGTGGCACTAATTCAGAGACCACCAAGTCGATGGCTTTGAAATAATTTTTTTAGATGTTCCTCAGGAGTTAACTCATGACTATGAGGCTCTGCCGACGTGTCAGTGTGCTGAAGCTTCTTAGGAAGTTTTCTTGGATGTGGAGCTGAAGGTTGCTTGAGTTGGTATTCAGCACATTTTCCCTGAGTAGGTCCCCTACGCACCCAAAGCCGATGGAACCTTTACGTAGAGTCAAGAATGTCTTCATAATTTTATAACAGAAACTCGCGTTCCAGCCACTGTTTGGGATTTTTTGCAGCATGATGCTCAGTTCATCCAGGCCCGCAACTTCGGGGAGCGAGGCGGTGAGGGGGGCCTAAAGTAAAAAATCATGACATCGTAAAAATGGGGGGACAAATACATTGTTGTATCCACCTCAAAAATTGTGAGGGAGACATGTCCTCCCCTATTGCGACGCCTATGCGCCAAAGAGTTGTAGAGTATTGTAGACTGTAGACTCGAATATATATTCGTGAATTACAAATAGACATTCAAGTTCTATTTTTTTTATTAAAAATAAGAAAAAATCATTGTCTTCTTTAGCACGCTTAAAATCAGAAATTGTAAAAATGGTAACTCGGGGAATAATATTTTGCATCCTTTGAACTTAAATCCTCGTGTTGATTAAAAGCTTTTCTATTCATTAACTGGCCACGTTTTTCCAGCCAATAGACTGCCGACACAAGCCACGCCTTCCATTACGTCACATGGCGTGATGGCTTCCGTGTCTTTGATTTTCCCCAGGTAAAAGTCAGTCTAGATATCGTTCTAAATTGTTTTCATTTAAAAAAGCCATTGTTGCAACAACAAAAATTTACGATTGTAATAATTAATTTAATATATCGCCAGGATATCAATACAACGCGCTCCATTTTAAAGAATAGGCCTGCTTTTTGTATCTTCACGCCACAATTCCGTACTATATGGGCTGGCACCATGTCTACAACTAGGTACAACTGGCTATAAAAGAAGGAGCGGTTATGGATTGTCTGTTTTCGTGATATTTTAACGTCGTTTTAAAGTGACGACTTTTTGTGTAATTTCGTTCGTGCGACTTTTAAGTGTTAAACCGTAAACTTTTCAATATTTTTAAAAAGCGAAAGTTTTGCGTGCATGTACCTGCCACATACGTACTTGAAAGAAACTTTCTATTCAGTCAAATAAATATAAGAATAAAAGATATCCAATTGTCTGGATTCTCAAAGATGTATGAACTTTGCAAATTCGTTCTACGTAAGTTTTCGTCGTCAGTTTTATACGTTTGCGTCGTTTTTTTCATCTGTCAACCGCACATCTCCGTCAGTGGCCCTCTTTCGAAAGATGGAAAATCTCCGATAAAAAATGAATCCAATATCGTCATCAAGCACTGGAAAGTCAGAAATGAAAATGACTCTGACAGCTATTTGACGGCACCAGACCACATTCTTCGTGCAAATGCTTCAACCGAACAGCATTTTGCGACATTATCTCAGAACAAGTTCTTCTCTAACAAGAAGATTCTTTGCAATCGTCATAAAATTCAACCAAAGATAAAATCCAATCAAACTTATCGTAACTCTGACGAACTCTATGTAAATCACTCAACGGCACAAACATCAACAGAAATTTTGATCAATGCAACAGATTCGAAAATCCTCAAGACATCAATCAATAGTTCATTAAATGTGTCCCGTTTAGCTGACTGTCAACGATTACAGCGTCGCAGGCGACACCGACGATATCCAGCAGTCATTCAACAACGACTTGTGAAATCGTTCAACGATTCGTCACTACAATCTTCAGAAACTCACTCAGCCCAAGAAATTGAGCAATCTACTGAAGATCATCATCGAAGCGAAGGAAGACCAACAAGGACGACGAGGAGAGCCACTAAAAGGTACAAAATAATTGAAGTGATTAAAAGAAACAACGGCATTTTCTGCGTTGTAAAGAAACCGGTAAAGAGTAGAGGTCGGAGGTCACCAGCCTGGAGCATGCAGACGACATTAATCCAGTGTGATCTCGGCATGGATGTCCGCTGCGGTGATCCGATGCAAACTGCGGAGGAATAAATCATTAAAAAATATAATGTATGTAAATACTGTTCTGTACTGTACTGTAGTTACTCTGGTTTAAATTTGTTGCAGCTTTTTTTTTCTTCAAAAACAGCTTTTTAATGTACATTAATGAATATTTGAAATTTATTTATTTCTTGATCGGATATAGAAACTGCGATACAAAATATTTCTTTTGGATGTTTAAGAAGAGAAGTTTGAGAAAGATGTGTGTAATTTTAACGTACCTATAACCGGTATCTCATATCTCATGAGCTGGATTTGGATGAAAGTATGAAAGCGGCATCCCGAAAGTACATAATAACTTTGGAACAAGAAGGCTGACTGCTGTTTTTGTGTCAGCACGGTTTGGTTGCCCCGTGAACAGAAGTTAAGCAGTAAAATATTAGTGGCAAAATAAACATAGAACTTCCGCCGAAGTTATTTGAAAATTATTGCCACGTGATGGCTGTTTTTTCTCAAACTGCGTATAAATGTCTCGGTCACGAAACCCAACATCAATCCCGATACCCCGGGATTAACAAATTTTCAATCCCGGGATCCGAAAAAAGCCGGGATTTGTAATCTTTAATTTTAAGTAATCCACAAAATCCAGATCAGAGCTATGGAGGCACCGCAGCACACTTGTGCAGGTGTTATGCTATCATCCTGCCGTCGCGGGTTCAAATCTCAGTCGCGGCGAGTCGTACTTCCATTCAGTAAATAATTCACTCACACTGCTCAGGACAACTCAGCCTTTCATTCTTCATTCGTCGATAAACGAAAAACTGGAATAATAGCGCTCGGCACATCCTTATTTTCACCACACGTGTGGGTGGCAGGGTGTGATTCCACTTGCACGAGCCGTTTCCGGGGCTACTGAAGTGGCGCCCTAATAAATAAAAATATGGAAGAATTGATACACTAAACTTGTAGTTGTAGGTGATGATAAAAGTAAATGAATACACTTTTTAAAGCACCGTCTTACTTTGAAATGCAATAAAAAGAAAAAAAGAATGTTTTTGTCTCATCTATTTTTTTTATAATAGTTTGTGGTCCTTAAGGCTGATATAGCAGTATGTAGCAGTACCAAATACCAAAGTACGTCTTATCGTGGATCATAATTTAATCTTTTCAACATTACTCTCCTCCTTTATCCAGGCCTTGGACTGGCTTGCAAAAGCAAGACGGAGTTTTTTTTCTGTCATCTGAAAATATCTTTTAAATAGTCTGAAAAGACTCTGTTAATCATAGAAACATATAATATAAACGTCCGACATTTATTTTTTGTCAAAATCTTTAAGAGATATTTTTGATAACAGAATTTTTTTTTATTATTTTTCGAAGTGTTTGCCAAATTTTTTATTTAAATTTTTAGAAATTTTGTATACATCTTACATGAACATATGTAAATTTTCTCATCCGGTCTAACGCTAAAAAGAAATGGGTGAAGCCAGTGGGGAATTCAGTTTTCACCGCGTGGAGGCTATGCGAATTTTGTAAGGGCACCTGAAGACATGTTGCCTTTAGTTATTGATTGGTTCAGGTGTAACTCTATGATAGACAATCCTTAAAGGACTGCATCACCAATTCAAGTTTTTTTTGGAAATGGGTGATCTACAAATGACCATATTCTGACATCTGTAATGCGGCTATTATTTAAGATATTGTTAATCTCTAAAGCAAAAAAAGCAATGGAATTTTTGTAACGTTTTAGAGCAAAGAAAGCAGAAGGTCAATTTTTGTATTTACTTAGGAAGTAGCGACCACAGTAAATGAAAGAAGGCCAACTGGGTTTAAACTTTAAATTTTTTGAAGTTGGTTAATCTAGTTGGTTAGAGATCTTCCGAGCTTCTAAACGTTCGCGTACATTCCATGGACATCCGGACAAGTGAAAGTTAATAAAAGCATGTAAAAAAAAGTCAAATTATGATCCGTGACAGAAACACTTCGGTATTTCTTCCATACTGCTATTTGTGTCCTAATTAGTCTACAATCGACACCGTTCGTTCCACAATTGGTACCGTTTGTTCCAAAATCGATACCGTTCGTTCCACAATCGGTACCGTTCGTTCTTCAATTGGTATTGGCCTGCTAATTTATCAAAAATAGACCACCCAATTATTGATTAGTAATAGCGTTTATTTTGTGAAAAAAACGCATAATGTAATAAAATGTACGAATTTAATCATCCCAATTTCACAACACAAGGAATCCCGGAAAGTATTCAGACTGCGCGAACGTTTTTCCAAATACCAGAGTGAGTCTCAATGTCTCTACCCTGGCATGGACAACACCAGGAATAATGTTCAGTGCTCTTTTTACAAACTTTTATTTAGGTTACAATCTTTGTTTGTGTGAGTGTGTGTGGCGTTCTCTGTACGCAAATCTTGCAAGTGAAATTTAACCAGCTCTTTGACTAGCTAGGAAGCTAAAATTTTCAGCACAGCTTTATATTGGATGACAATATATGATTCAATAAAAAAAATAATTTGAACATTTTTTGTATTTCTTAATCGAGTGTATTTGAAATTAAAGTTTGTTTAAAAACTCGTTTTTTCCTTTACTTGTTTGATTTCAAATATCAAAATAAAAAAAAGTTCTATATCTCAACAAACACCTGAGAGTGAGTCTTTTGATAAAATAACTGAAAAAAAAACACTCTTGGATGTTCTTAAAATTACTTGTAATCAGTAAACATCTTTTAAAATACTGAATTTCAAAGATTGAATAAGATGATTTGATGTGTGAAAGAACAATTGTGTGAAGATTTTCATACACCATTAAACATCAATCAAAATTATATAACCAATGTAATTATGCAAAAATATATTAATACTTTAGCAATTGAAAAAGTTTTTTGCTTTCAAATAAACAGGTTAACATTCAAAATTTTCTATTTTGTTAATAAATTAAATTAATCTATTTGGTAACGTGTCTAGTCTTAACAATCCAAAACATAACTATTCCAAATTAAAAACTTCAACACAAACTCAATTGCCCAGGTGTTCAAAAATTGAAAAATTACCAATATTTTTTAAATCAGCATTTTTTTTATCCCTATAAGAAAAATAAAAATTTTTTTTTAATTCCTATGAAAAAAAAACAAATTTTATTATATATCTTTGATTTGAAAATTTAATTTTCGTTTTCATTGAAAGAACTTAAAACTGAAAAAATTTGTATTCTTTAAGAATTTAATATTTTTTACCAATGCTTTTATTAACTCGTCGGCTCTGTTTCTCTGTCTGTTTCTCTGTCTGTTTCTCTGTCTGTTTCAAATCTTGCAATCAATTTTTGAGTCACTTCCTGATGGTAGATTTTTTTCAAATTTTGCATACATGCTCAAGATAGAAGACAATGCAATATTCAATTATTAGTTTTACAATAAGTCAATTAATTTAGTTAATTTTCTTGAGGATTTTATCGAGGGGTTTCTTGAGGGTTTTCTTGAGGGTTTTCTTGAGGGTTTTCTTGAGGGTTTTCTTGAGGGTTTTCTTGAGGGTTTTCTTGAGGGTTTTCTTGAGGGTTTTCTTGAGGGTTTTCTTGACCACAAAACGCTAACCGACTGGCAGACTATTTTACCAAGTTAACACGAACCACACTCACTGACCGCGATTCTCAAGCGTGTACGAAATTTTCATGAAAATAGTTGAGATATTTAAATTTTATGCTTTTTGATGATATTTTTATTATTATTACCAATGTTTTTATTAACTCGTCGTCTCTGTTTCTCTGTCTGTCTGTTTGTTTCTCTGTCTGTTTCAAATCTTGCAATCAATTTTTGAGTCACTTCCTGATGATAGATTTTTTCAAATTTTGCATACATGCTTAAAATAGAAGACAATGCAATATTCAATTATTAGTTTTACAATAAGTCAATTAATTTAGATAATTTTAATTAATTTCGATATTTCGATATAATTAAGATATTTCGACTTTAACATAAAATAAAAGAGTAATATAAGAAAAAATTGATTGCAAAATTTGTGTTTTAATTACATATAAGAGCATTGGTTTTAAAAATTCGTTTTTAATTTACTTGTTTCCAATTTTGTTCAATCGATCTGAAAATTTAAAGGCGTGTATTGTCATCGACAACAATTCAAAATGCCAAATATTAGCTCGATTGGATGACCGGAAGTATGTATTTTAAGCGCCAAAATGTACCAACGCATGTATCGAGCAAGCAAACAAGGAAGGGAGACAGTGAAGATATTATAAATGATTAGTATAATTAAAAATGAAAAAATTTATTTTCAGATAATGAACTTCTGAGCTGATTTTGGTAACAAATCAAAACAATACAGCTAGTTATGTAATTGATATAGAAAAAGAAATAGTGAAAAACATTTTCAAAGTGATGTGAATACCATCACCACCATGGAAATAAGAAAAATTTGACCAGTATCATGTACCGATTACTCTTAAGTTTCTTCTCTTCTCTGTTTTCTCTTCTCTTCTTAACGTTGATTACAGTTTGTATGCTTGTTTCATCATGTAATCAAAGTAGACATCCTCATCAATTGAGGCGCTCACTCCAGCATAGTAATGAATGAATTCTTCTTTTGTTACCTGGGAAGGATAAAAAAGAATTCATCGATGTTTTTTCAATCAATCAATTAATCGATTAATCAATCAATCAATCAATCAATCAATCAATCAATCAATCAATCAATCAATCAATCAATCAATCAATCAATCAATCAATCAATCAATCAATCAATCAATCAATCAATCAATCAATCAATCAATCAATCAATCAATCAATCAATCAATCAATCAATCAATCAATCAATCAATCAATCAATCAATCAATCAATCAATCAATCAATCAATCAATCAATCAATCAATCAATCAATCAATCAATCAATCAATCAATCAAT
The DNA here is from genome assembly GCA_963978895.1 of Erpobdella octoculata. NCBI lineage: Eukaryota > Metazoa > Annelida > Clitellata > Hirudinida > Erpobdellidae > Erpobdella > Erpobdella octoculata. Next base: position 15,658,916 of record OZ022242.1, read on the forward strand.
CAATCAATCAATCAATCAATCAATCAATCAATCAATCAATCAATCAATCAATCAATCAATCAATCAATCAATCAATCAATCAATCAATCAATCAATCAATCAATCAATCAATCAATCAATCAATCAATCAATCAATCAATCAATCAATCAATCAATCAATCAATCAATCAATCAATCAATCAATCAATCAATCAATCAATCAATCAATCAATCAATCAATCAATCAATCAATCAATCAATCAATCAATCAATCAATCAATCAATCAATCAATCAATCAATCAATCAATCAATCAATCAATCAATCAATCAATCAATCAATCAATCAATCAATCAATCAATCAATCAATCAATCAATCAATCAATCAATCAATCAATCAATCAATCAATCAATCAATCAATCAATCAATCAATCAATCAACCAAATTAACTTATATAGATGTAAAATGTAAGTCGAAATTTAATTGTTACCATATTAGTAAGAGATGTTGTTAAAAAAATTCTTGCGCCAAAAATAGTAACTATAATTTAGTGGTTTTTACGTCAGCGGAAGATAATCAACTGTTTCTGATGTCCCTGGGCAAAAAACTGCTCAGGGCTTACCAAAATACATTTAACGAGGGTTAAAATTTATTAAACCTTGTAGCTTTGCACACTTTGCCAATATCTAGATAACGAGATAAACTGATTAACCTTAACACTCCAAAAAATTAAAATAATAATAAACATCTTCTTTCTATTTCCTCAAAGCCTTCTTCTTACCACATCATCATTTGATCCAGCCTGGAAATTATCCAGAAATTCCTTGAGGATCTGGTCCTTTGTCATCTCTCCAGATTTGAATTTTGGGTGATGTGAAACATCGTAGCTCTTTTTCAAATCATCAATAGTAATAGTTCCACCACCAGTCACATCCATCTTGTTAAAAGCCTTTTCAATCAGCCCGAGTCTTGCTGCAGTCATGGGGGGCTGGTATAATAAAAAATTTAAATTAGAACATTTAGATCAAGTAATGATTATTTAAACAATTTTGTTAAAGTATTTCAAGGCAAAGCTTTTCAAAAGAGAATGCTTTTAATTGCAGTGATGGGCAATGGGCAGGATCAAGAATTTTGTGCCAAGTAAAAAGATTTTAGGCTAATGAAAACTGACCAGGCCGGGTCCAACTTTGCACGGACTTGAACTGGAAGTTTGGCTTATGCTGTCTATGCTGATTTGTTTACTCACGTTCTCATTTGTTTCTGCGGTTTGCCTTGTTGCTGAGGAATTAGCAGTTGTGAAAACTGAATAAAACTTTCTTAGTTTTTTGACTGCGTACATTCCGTTGCTTTTTTTGTGTAAATTAGTGTTTATTGTGAACTGACATAGGAGCGCCTGTATTATCGCTCGTCATGACCGATGCTTTGAAAACCCGTAAAGACTCTAAACAAGAGGTTACTGAAATTGCCCTCAAATTAGGGCTACATATGTGCGAGAAATGCTCAAGGGGCAACGCTGACGTTATGAATGGACTCCTTCTGAGAATACACACTGACGATGAAGTCAAGACTGGAAAACTTGAGGCTATATCACAGGAGATACAAGAAATCAAAGAGATCACGAAGAGAAACCTCGCGGAGAGATCAGCAAACTTTGATGCTGAGAAGTTAGAGCTCTCACTTGGCAAGGTAAAGCTTGACGAGATCATGGATGAACTGAAGTGCCTCGGCAGGAAAATAGAAGATCTCGACATAAAACCTCTTTCAAATAAGCTGAAAGAGGTCGACACTGCCAACAAGAAATGGTCAGACCTATTCAAGGAAAAAGTCGATGTGCTAGTCGACGATGTTAGAAAAGTCCATAGTTCTGTTCTGAGCAAAAAAGATGACCATGCGGCTGATCTACAACTCTGTCTGGGGAAGGCACTGGATCATCAAAAGCGGGTTGACAAGGACGAGGAGGTTGAGAGGTGCAGAAGAAGAACCAGCGTAATTGTCCATGGTTTGAAGGAGTCGGATGCTGCGGACCCTGGACATCGCCGAGGGGACGATAAAGAATTAATAGAAAACATCCTAAAAGAGATTTCATGCAGCGACGTCGGAATAGCTAATGTTATCCGACTTGGAAAGAAGGCTGATAATGTCGACGAGCCTGTCAAACCAAGACCCTTGAAGTTGGTGCTGGACACAGAGGAGCACAAACAGCAGCTGTTGGCGCGTGCAAAAAACTTGAGGACGATCAAGGAAGGAGGATGGTCGATGGTGTTCATCCACCAAGACCTGACGCCAAAAGAAAGAGAAACCAGAAAGCTCCTGGTCGAAGAAATGAAGTCACGGCTGCGGAGCGGGGAAACAAACCTCAGAATCTCGGACGGCAGAATTGTGACCAGAAGAGCCCCCAGTGGGGCAAAAAATCAAAGTGCTTGATCAAGAAAAATTGTAGTTGTTCTGGAGTCGACCGCTGCTATCGTCATCTGGGACCAACCACTGAACGCGAATCTTACTCTGGTCTAGCCGGACAATCTATCCCCGCTGCATGTCTCAATGTTAGGTCTATTAAAAACAAAACTGCTATCGTTGCGAATATCATAAATGAAAACAAGTTATCAATCCTCGGCTTAACTGAAACCTGGCACGAGAGTTATGAAGATGTTGCACTGAAAAAGATTACTTTGCCCGGCTACCGTTGCATCGAATCCGCCAGAAGGTCTGATGAAACGGGTCGCACATATGGTGGAATTGCGGTTATTTACAAGGACACGCTGTCTGCCAAGCCACACCCTCTGGGTTCCAAGCCAGCTACATTCGAGATCACGTCTATAATGTTTTCGTCTTTGAAAACGAATTTTATCTTTGTGGTGATATACCGCCCTGGAGGCAATCCCGTGAGTGATTTGTTCTTCACGGAGCTTGAGAGCATATTGGAAACCCTGGCAACTTACAACCTCCAAATCATTATTACCGGCGATCTTAACGTCAGGGTCAACATCTCTAATGACCCCCACTCCATCCGTTTTCTCAGCCTCATACGTTCATTTGGATTTATTCAGTCTGTCGTCGGCCCTACGCATACGCATGGTAACACTCTGGACTTGGTCATTACCCGATCAGATCTTCCCCCTCCATCTATCATCGTTGATCTACCACAGGTGTCAGATCACTCGCTTGTGCGTTTCCGGATCCCGGTCCGTCATCCTCCCCCGCTGCTTATCGACGTCAACACCCGGGCTTGGAGAAGTTTCGACCCAGAGCAATTCCGTTCTGATTTACAGGGAAGTTCTCTGTGTAATCCGGCGGTCTATGAGACGATGTCAATCAGTCAGGTTCTTGAGACCTTCGACACAACCTTGTCATCACTTCTTCACAAACATGCCCCGCCTCGTGTTGCCAGGCTGCGCGACCGGCCCCTCACCCCATGGTTCGACTCTGAATGCGCTGCCTTAAAACGAAGATCGAGAAAGTTAGAAAGACGTTATAGACGAACACAAGATCTCATCGATCGCACTTCATGGATCAACCACGTGCGAACGTCTCATGACCTTTACAGACAGAAACAAAATCTCTACTGGAAGATGAAGATTGACGACAGCCGAGGGAGTCCTGGGAGATTATGGCGGACATTATCTGGGGTGCTCGGTCGGGTTCGGAGCAACCCGATTTCGCCAAAAGATCTTACAGCCAATGATTTCTCGAGAGCGTTCAATGATAAGATAAGAGATATCCGCCAGTCTACGTCACATGCTTCCAGTCCACGATTCTACCCCGGCTGTTGTTCCTGCGATCTGCTGAGGTTTAAACCTGTGAGTGTCGACGACATTACCCGGCTCATCAAATCTTCACCAAACAAAAATTGTTCCCTGGACCCAATACCGACATGGATGATCAAGCAATACTCTAGTGAACTGGCACCGTTTGTGACATTCCTGGTAAATTCATCGCTAGAGCGGGGACAGTTTCCTCCTGCCCAGAAAAATGCTGTCATCACACCGATCCTGAAGAAGCCGAATCTAGATCCGCTCAACACCGGTAACTACCGCCCAATCTCGAATCTGTCCTATCTGTCAAAACTACTGGAACGATGCGTAGCCGCCCAGATAAACATCTACCTCGGTGAAAACAACCTTCTCCCGATGTTTCAGTCAGCGTACAGAAATCAGCACTCCACTGAAACTGCTGTCCTGAAGGTACTGTATGATATTTACGCTGCGGCTGATTCGGGTCGGATCACGCTACTGGGACTTCTGGACCTCTCCGCTGCTTTCGACACTGTTGGCCATCAAATTTTGGTCAACAGGCTCCATTTCTCGTATGGTTTCGGAGACGTCGTCCTCGAATGGTTTCGTTCCTATTTGACTGATCGGTCCCACTGCATCCGCTCCGAAGGTGTTTTGTCCACGCCTACCTCTGTCCTGTGTGGCGTCCCGCAGGGATCCGTTCTGGGCCCGTTGTTGTTTCTTCTCTATTCCGCGGACGTCCTACATATTGCCACGAAACATCGATTTTCTGTCCATTCTTATGCTGACGACCTGCAGATTTACGATCACTCCCCGCCAGCGTCGTGTTCCGATCTGGTCCCTAGGATGTCTGCATGTATCAGCGAGATTGGCACTTGGATGGCGAGCAATCGCTTGCAACTCAATCCTTCCAAGACCGAAGTGATCTGGTTGGGCTCGCCTGGTCGACTCAGCTTCTGTCCGAAGGGGGATCTGGTCATCGCTGGTGTCTCAGTCAGGCCCTCCACTTATGTTCGTAATCTTGGCGTGATGGTCGACAGTAGCTTGTCTATGGAAGCACACATCTCTCATCTTACTCGTTCATGCTTCTATCATCTCCGTCAACTGCGCGTCGTCTGCCGTAGCCTCACCATGGACTCCGCCCATTCACTCATTAGAGCACTCGTGCACAGCCGGCTTGATTACTGTAATGGTGTCATGGCCGGACTTAGACAGTTTCAAATCAATAGGCTCCAATCCATTCTCCGAGCAGCCGCTCGTCTTGTTCTTCAGCTGCCCGGCTGGTCTCCCGTATCAGATCTCATGCGGACGCAACTTCACTGGCTTCCTTTCCCGCAGAGAATTCAGTTCAAGTTGGGTCTGATGGTATACAAGTGCCTCCACCACACGGCTCCGGTCTACCTGCAGCAATTGTGTGTACCGATCTCAACGCTTGCTGGTCGGTCCCACCTTCGATCGGCGGCTGCTGGCGACTTGTTCGTTCCATCGTCAAAGACAACGACTCTCGGCAGGCGCGGATTCTCCACTGCTGGTCCAGTTGTTTGGAACAGCCTATCTGCTGACCTGAGGAATCCAGCTTTGAACCTCGGCGGTTTCAGGAAGCTGCTTAAGACCGAACTTTATTCTTAAATTTATGATTTGACGCGACGCGCTTTTGTGACTTTTTAAAAAAAGCGCATTATAAATTTACATTTAATAATAATAATTATAAAACAAACCGGGTCGGCCGAGTTGCTGACGGTGTGTGGGTAGTCGCCAATAAATGGCTGCCTCTGGCTGCTCTGTGAATATGGTCCACGAGTCGGTAAAGTTAAATAAGAGATTCGTGGCATAGAAAGCTACGGACAAGGACCACATTAAACAATTCAAGCTATCACAAAAAAGGTGTTACGCTTTATTATGTTGAACCCGAAACCCTTCACATGGTTTCATTTTCTATTGCTTACCGAAGGTTTAACAATTTAAAATTTTCATACAGGAGTTGCGATTGGTAAAATGTTAAGTTGTTAGTCTCAATCTTTAAAGAATTTAAAATTTCTTAAAAGATTTAAAATGTAGTGATAGTCTAATTTCTGCACGGGCCGATTTTTTACGGCCCGGCCCGTCGACAACTTGGCCCAGCTGTTTCGAAAGCCAAAATTCCATGCCCGACCCGGCTTGTCTAATATGGGCCCGGCCCGTTTTTACGGGCTTAAAATTTTTATATATTTGGCGGAAACTTTTGGCTTGTCCCACCTTGACTTTAGGTTTACCCCGGTTCAGCCCATGCAGTACTTTAATCCATAGAGCCCTACACGGATTTTTTTTAGACCCGGTCGGGTTCTTTTATAGGTAGAAAATTCCTGGCCTGGCTTGTAATTTACCACAAAATACGAAGCCTGGCCCAGTCTGTGATGAACTGGACTCATTCAGTTTTAACGGACACAAAACCACAAAGCTTAGAAACTATTTTTCAGAAAATAATGAAATACGTATCTCATTATTTAAAAAAACCTAAATACTGAATTTTAATGTTTTTTACATTTCTATTTATTGAGTTTTCAAGCAAATAATCTTTTTCTCCACCCTACATTAATTTGTTGTCCTGGAAGCCAAAACATAAAAAAATGGTAAAATATGTGTAAGTTTATTTTCTAAGTAGTACCTAAATAAAAATTTTTATATCTGTTGTATTTTCAGTTTCAAAGTGGCAGTTATTCTGAAGAAATATAACCATATTTTCCACCCCACATTTGAAGTCCTGAAAACCAAATTTTCAAAAAAAATAAAACCTATTTTGTTATTTTTAAATAATCTCAGTACTAAATTGCAAAACTTTCACATTTTTAGTTTTTGGAGTTTTTAAGCAAATATTCTTTCTTCCGCCCCACATTTGAGGTCCTAGAAACCAAATTTTCAAAAATGGTGAATATAGATTGCCAAATTTAAAAAATTTCTCTTTTTAGTTTTTGACATATGCGTTGTTTCAGAAAAAAAGTTTGTTTTCCCGCTTCGTCTTCTCAGGAGCAAAATTTAAAAAAACCTTTTTTATTCGGTGCATACGTTATAAAACTAATATATGTTCTAAATTTCACGTTTCTAGTCAAACATAAATAAATTTCGGCATTTTGTTCAAAATAATTTTGTTTATTAATAAAAAATAAATATAACTAGTTGTATACACTTTAATAAAGTTATGAAACATGTCTAGTTCAAAAATTTTTTAACTAATATTCAGTTATGAATACTATTTATTATTGTTATGTGGTAATACCTGAAGTTTTTAATTTTGGCTCTCAACTACTGAAAAGCCCGCAATCGATTACTCCATCCTAAATAATTAATTTGTTCTCGCGACAATAATACATATATTACCAAGTCTAATTAGGATTTCTAACAAATAAGCCGTAAAATACAAGATTTTTTTTGCAAATCTTTATATATAAAAAAAATGTCCTGACTGACTGACGGATAATCAACGCCGAGTTAAAACGCCTCATCCTAGGAACGTGAAGTTTAGAACTTATATTATTTTTATAGCGAGAGCACCCACTGATTAGTCCAGGACCTGTCCCACAGACCCGCATACATTTTGAAAAGGACGAAGTTTGAATGTTTTTTCGAGTAGCAGACTCATATAGTTGTAAAAGGCACTAGGTGGAATTACCAAAAATGTGGCATAAGTCCGCCATCTTGAATTTTCAAAATGGCGACCGATAGTTATAAAAAAATTTAAAAAAATCAGACAACATTAATATACTTAATTGGTGTACAAAACTTTATTTTTTACAAACTTTTATTTAGGTTACAATCTCTGTTTGTGTGTGTGTGTGTGTGTGTGTGTGTGTGTGTGTGTGTGTGTGTGTGTGTGTGTGTGTGTGTGTGTGTGTGTGTGTGTGTGTGTGTGTGTGTGTGTGTGTGTGTGTGTGTGTGTGTGTGTGTGTGTGTGTGTGTGTGTGTGTGTGTGTGTGTGTGTGTGTGTGTGTGTGTGTGTGTGTGTGTGTGTGTGTGTGTGTGTGTGTGTGGCTTTCTCAGTACAAAAATTTTTCAAATAAAATTTAACCAGCTTTTTGACTAGTTAAAAAGCTGAAACTTTCAACATTGAATGACAATACATGATTCAATTAAAAAAAATTAATTTGAACATCTTTCGTATTTCTAAATCGAGTGTATTTGAAATTAAAGTTTGTGTTGAAAAAACTCGTTTTTTCCTTTACTTGTTTAGAGGTATCATTTCGTTTATGATAATTATGAGACAAATAAAATTAATTATGGCCGACAAAATCAAAAATGGCCGCCGAAAACAGCGAAAATGTTGTTAATAAAGTATGATTTATTCTTTAACAATGAGAAGAACAATGACAAGATAAATTGTTTGTTATAAGTCCCCAGTGAAGATAATAATAATAAAACATATTTGATAATGTTATGACATTAATATTAAACTGGTATGAAGTTGAAAAAACTATCAAAACAAGCAAACTATCGTGGAGGTCAATGAGCTCAATTTTGATGTAAGCGTGTTGTTATTTGATTTACAAGTTTCCTAACAATGACTTTCCTAAAGCAAACTAACCCTCAAAGCAACTAAAAATTCATCAAAGTTGATGTTTCCGCTGTCGTCTTTGTCAAAGTAGTTGAACAGTTCGTCAACCTGATTTTTAGACATGTTTAGTCCATATTCCTGCAACCCACATGCCAATTCTTCTTTGTCCAGTTTTTTGTTGCCATTGTCATCGTAGGTCTTGAATGTTCTGGAAAAATAGTTTTTCCATAATTTCTAATTTAGAAATGCTTTTATAAATCTAAAAAAATATGTTTAGCTAAAATCCAGTTTAAAAAAAGTTTGCTGTAATATAAAATAAAATCGTTTGCTGTAATGAAAAATAAAAAGTTTCCTGTAATATAAAATAAAAGTTTTTTTTGTAATAAATTGTATACTTTTAAAACTTAAAAATAAAAATAAAATAAAACAAATTTTTATGGTTTTTAGTTATGGAATTTTTTATTCATTAACTGAAAATTGATCTTTTGAGTGTCTCACTAAGACGATCTCACTCGTTAAATTTTTATAACATCAAGTCTCGGCATTAATTCATTCCATTCATGTATTCATGGATATTTTAAAATTCACCTTGCAATCATTCTAATGCCATTGACTCCTCTTTTCATACATGATTCTCTCAGCTGGTCAATTGGAGACGCCATAATTCGTTGAAATTAAGTATAAAAACCGAAATTTCCACACCAGGTTATACAAAAAATCTTCAAATTTATTAGATTTTTGTTTCTAAGCAACGAGCAGCAGCAAATTACATTGAAGCCAGTTAGCCAATGATGTCCCTGGAAAACCACCCATAAATAGAAATGTTGCTTATCGGAAAAAATGTAACATACAGCGGCGGATCCAAGGGTAGGACCCGGGGGCCGGTCCCCCTTAGACGTTGAAAAAAATAAACTTTTTTTTTACTTAGCTTGCAACTTTATTTTGTTTAACGGCTTTATTTTTATTAAATTAACTCCTCGACCATCAATAGCTCTGATATTTGGCAGATATTTAAAAATTTCGGGTCTTTTTCAAACCAATTCAATGCAAAATATATTTTTTTTAAATATCTCAAAAAAGTTTACATCTCCACCGGCAGATCCAGCAAAACAATTAAATGACACTTTCATTTGTCAAATGAGCTCAAATGATTTAACACCATTAATTAATTTTAATATGAATGAAAGCTGAAACAAAAATGAAAATGTTTCCGGATTTCTTCATGCCGCGGATTTAACGAGTACCCCAACTGTTGAGTGGTTTTTTGGACGTGGGGGTCTAACCATAGATTATTGTTAATAACAGAGGTATTACAGCGCAACAGCTACAATGGACAGGTTCAAAGGGAGCCAAACAATCATCAGGTATTAACTGTTTTATTCAATAATATGCTTCAACTACCACCTAAGCTTGCCTGGGTCCAGGAAATGACCTGACAATTGGGAATATGTTCATATGTATGAACAGACTTTGTAACTTTATTCTTTCCTCTTTAAAGCGGGTAAAGAAGATTGAACAGTTTACTGACGCAGCCACAAAACAGTTTTACGGTTCCTAAGTCTCTGCAAATATTTAAAAACTGCCTGGCCAAGACAGTATTTTTCAGCAGGTTTTCGTAAGGTTTTACGCAAAACGTCGGAAAATGCCATAGCGCAGGTTATGGCTATACAGAAGGTTTTTAAAGGCAAAAGAAACATTGAGGATGAAAAATTATATTGAGTTTTCATCAGTACATCAGAAAATAAATAAAAATCAGCAAAAATTAACAACTCCAATGATTTGAAAAAAATAATTACAATGCAAATACTCTGATGGGTGGTCTAGAAGTGAAGTAGAGAAAAAACATTTTCCTTTCATTCGGAGCAAACCCCGCTACCGCAACCGCACCCAGATAATGCCGAAAAAACCACGTGTGCATCGCAATTTTATTTAAAACAATTGCATAAAAGATCGTTGTGATGTTAGTAAATTAATCTTTATTGTGTGACTACGTCAATCTGTCCTAACGGAACAACATTTCTTCATTCTTCACTCTTCCGGCGAGACCTGAATATAGGTAAGTATCATTAAAAAAAAACGAATTGATTCATTGATTGTAAATGTCAATTGAATAATGTTAAAAAAATCAATCATAGCAACTTTAAATAATGCAAGTAAGATAGGAGGAAAAACTTTTGATTCTTCTTCAAAAGCCAGCAAAACGATAGTAAAGAAAAAAACCTACCATCTTGCAAATGTTAGCAAATGTCATAAAGAGGTTATAAATCCTCATTTATCGGCCATTGGCATTCAAGTCATCTCTTGCTACCTATCCGTTATTGAAAAAAACTGAAGACAATTATAATGTCAATAACAAAGTCAACAATAACACCATCAACCAAGAGTCTATTGCTTTCAGGATTTGCATTAAAAAAAAGATGCTGTTAACTTATGCAATCCAGACATCTGGCCAACTGGTATTATTGTACAGGAATTGGAATTCAGACCTCGTTTTCCAGAAGCACAACAGAAAAACGCTTCCTCAACAAACAAACAATTATAAAAACAATAATGCACCCAACGTTTTTCATTGTATATGAATAAGAAACTGTTTTAAAGTATGTTACCATAATGTGACAAAGTTATTCAAAATCTGCCAGGCTCATAGAAATATTATCATAGAATACTATTTTATGCTTTTTAAAAGTGTTCAGCCACAATTTAAGTTTTGTGCCGAAGATGTCCATACAATTTAATTAATGTCATGTTATGAGTTATGACGTTATCATACTAAAGTTTATTTAAATCATAGACGTAAAACAGAGTTTCAGATATTTCAAGCTTTAAAAATCATTTGAAAAACACTTCGTGTCCTACGACTGATCTAGAAATCTAGAGGTTTTAGAATTTAGAGTCTTTCATGTATTGATAAACATAGAAAAATTGAAAAACTAATATATAAACAAGTTTAACTCCGCGATCATCGACTTGGAATTTTTGTCATGTACCGTTGTATAGAGTGTGGACATGTGTCAGAGACTCTATTCAAATGTATATCGCCGGAAAATATAAGGATTTCACTTTGTGTGGGGAAATTTTTGATTTTATTTGTATAATTATACATTGTGAGCTGTTTGCTTGTAAATGACAGTAATGAGTAAATGTAAACAAGAATTGAGCTACATTCTGCTACATTTAATTATTTTAGTTTTAGTTTAACCATTGAGTGATGATTACTATTTGTATAACAAATTACATGCAGATTTCATATCTACTGCAGCAGCAGTTTAGTAGATTTTAGAAATTAGATTCACATAAAATAAAGTCAATGCTTGTGAAGTGTCAAGTAACTTCTAATCAACTTTTTTCAACTATTTCTAACTCAGGCAAGCCATACAACTCTTCTTAATCTTCTTCTACTCCAACTATTTCTAATTTGAGTCTTAAATCTTAAGTTATGGCTACGAGTTAAGTTCTAAGTCAATCTATAATCTAATAAGTCATATCTCTGTAAATATTAATGACTCAATTTGTAAAACTCGGTCTATGTTTAAACAGGGTCACTGCCAAAATGTGGTCGACAAATATATTGAATGTGACCCGATTCAGATTGGATTGGATGCTGCTTTGCACAAGCCCCAAGCCTACAGACACCTCATTCATAATGCAAACATTAAGGTGATTGATTTACTCAATTTTTGGGCATTTTAAAACAATACATTAGGTTAGGTGGGATACATTTATAATTCATTTGTTAAAATGCATTACGTAATATATATATGTATGTGTATTTCAAAATGTGGATTTCAAAATGTACTTTTTGAAGTATTAAAAAAAATTATAACAATATTAATATGAGAAATGATATTTAAAACTAGGAATAAGTTAAAAAAAGTTTAAATTGACCAAATTTAGAAGAAAATTTGATTACTTTTTAGGTAAACTACAAAAATTTTTAGCATCTGGCATTTATTTTTCAGTGGCGTTTGTGGATCTAAGATCAAATATTTGCTTTACTCACAGGTGATTGGGAAATTTGAGTGATGTTGACTTTGAGATGGCTGAATGAATTGATGAATATTCATGTAGTGGCTTAAGCAGCAGAAGGTAATTGTAAGGAGCACCCGATGCTTCCGGTGCAGAGACCCAGGCTTTCAGGTAGACACGTACTGTGAACACACACACATCACGTAATCCTTTCAGTTCTGCGTGAGTCAGTTGGAATTGAGCCCTGAACATCCAGATCTTCAAACTATAAATAACTTTGGACATCCAGCGAGCGTGGTGCATTGCTCCTAGTGACATGAATCGCAATCCTCTGGCAGGAACAGCTCCGAGAAAGACAATCACAAGTTTCAGAAATTCTTTATAATCATCTCTCGGCTGACTCTGTTCAAGATGCTTGTTGGCATAATCTATGGTGTCATGCTTAATGTCACCCACTAGACTTGCCACGTCATTAGCTGCAATTTCTGGTTTATACTTAGCTGTATCAATGCATCCCCAATAATCTTGAAAGCATTTGAAGAGTGGAACCATGGGAGAAGATGTGCTGGCTCCTATACAAACTTTGAACACTTCACCAATTATCAGTTCCATGATTGATGCCTGCAGGCCAGTGACAAAGGCTCTTTTTTGAGTTTCTGCTCCATGAGGACACAGGCAGTGTTCTGGCCAGTATTTGATCTGGTTGTATCAAAACACATAGCTCGGATGCCAGCGGCTTTGCCCCAGTCTTCAATAGCTCCAAAAACAACAGAAGCCTGAGTTTCACCTGTTCTGGCTGGAAGCTTGGCAACTGTGAGTAGCTGAAAAACTTCTTTCCCTGAAACCAAAGTTGGCAAACGACCAACCTTCTCTTTTCCAGTTAAATCAAGGATTAGTTTGCTGTCCCAGTGAACAACAAGAGGAATGTTACTTTGAAACTTGGCCTTAATGTTTGCAGATCCCTGTCTCGCCAAATTGAATCTCTGTTAAGAGCAAGTTCATCAGGGTTCTGACCCAAACTTTTAACAGTTTCTAGAACAAAAACGGCCTTGCGGTCAGATACTTTTGTTCGATCTGGAGCTGCTGTGCTACGAGTTGTTGAGTAACGACAGTTTTTTGCCCTCTCTTTCTTTTCGGTGTCTGAAACGTGATGCCAACAGTTTCCTCACTTTATATATATATTTATTTATTTAAGTTATCTAAGGTATTAATCTGGTATTAGTACAGAGCGAGAAAAAAATGACCGCAGCTTTTGAGTATTAAAAACTTCACCATCATTGAGCTACCTCTAAATAGTGTTCAATTGGGCTCATATTTTGCCAGAATTTATATATATATATATATATATATATATATATATATATATATATATATATATATATATATATATATATATAACTTGAATGCAATAAATTGTTATTTCTTTCAGTTTTTAGTCAAATTATCAATTATTTATGTGATGTGTGACATGTATGTCAACTGGCAGCAACTGAAAAGATCAATGATGTTGCATGAATTCATCACAGAAAAACACTTAGTTTTTTTATTCTGCCTTACTGTTTCAGGTTGGCCTTTATATTTTAAATAAAATTGAACAATCTATAAAGTTTTAGAAATTGAGTTTTAAAACTTCCTAAGAATATAATTCTTCAAATAGAAAGTCTTCATGTTTTTTAATCTTCCAAAATGTATGATTTTTATCAAATTAAAATTATTAATTTGTAAATTATTTCACACTTTTTTTATAACATCACTATAACTAAATGGACAAAACATTATAGAAGAAATGTGTTTCTATTTTTTTATTCATTTGTTTATTCAAATATCTTTAGGTATATCGATATATTTATCTCTCTATCTGTATTTATCAATGTCTATCTTTATCTTACTGATTTTGTGTTTTTGATGTAATGTTTCGAGGACTGTGTATAAGCACAGGTAATACTAAGGTATGATTTTATAGCCCTTCTTCCACATACACATTTTTGAATTTAATTACAAGTAGATTGGCTTGTGTACTTTGGCACCATCTGTTTCTTCCTGGTAAAGTTTTCTGTAGCTGAATCACACCCATTGCTATTTACCTCTCCTGTTGAGCAATCTTCACCACCTTCTGTACTTACCATTCCTGCCGTTCAGTCTTCATTGCCACCTGATTCAAGTTCAAGTGCCAGCGGTCAGTTTTCGAGGTTAGACTTGATTGGACGATCTCTGGTACTCAGCAGCTATGGGAAATTGTTTGCCATTCTGGCTCTGATCTGGCCAAACATGGACAGACCGTTCTGCTTGCTGCTCATCAATGTTTTTCTTGTTTCATCGAATATTGTGGCTTTGAAAGGTATATTATAGTCAATTATTTGCATTAGCTAATCAATGAGAAAATTAATTCAGGTTTTGTTAATAAATAAAGTGTCATTAAGTCTTATTCAAATGTATTTTCTATCACATTTAATTTTTCTTCAGTTTTATTGATTTTGTTGTCAATATCATTTTGGACCATCCAATTATGACAATCACAAAAAAATGTCTTTTTGGACTCTGGTTATGAGATGTAAATTTTTTGTGAACACTTGCATGCTGTTAGCAGGAAAAACACATTTATTGAAACAGCTACACCTAGTACGTAAACAGATAGTAGCATTAATTTCTAGTGAGATCTTGTGCAAGACAAAAACATTAAGTTTAAGCTCATTCTGTTGACATATCACAAGCAGGCTTGCGGAGCCGCTATTTTTTTTTTGTGGCTCGGCTCCGGATCCCTATAAAGGGGGTGTCACACGAGACAAACGGCTCCGGCTCGGCTCAGCAAGCCTGATCATAAGAAATAGTAAATCCTAGTGATTAAGCGATTGTAATGATTTATTGCTTCGTTGTCTATTTATTTTCTATTAGCTGTACTTAGTCTTATTTTTGTCCGTTTATTTGGTTGTTAGGTGCCGATTGTATGGCTGCCTCATTTTTTCTTTCTTTTCAAAATCGCCTTGCTTTTGAGGATCGCCATATTTTTGAAGACAATATAAAAACATGTAAAATTTCCCATTAATAATTATTATTATTACTAATTTATTTCAACCACCCACACCTGCCACATGTCTGACCACC
The DNA here is from genome assembly GCA_963978895.1 of Erpobdella octoculata. NCBI lineage: Eukaryota > Metazoa > Annelida > Clitellata > Hirudinida > Erpobdellidae > Erpobdella > Erpobdella octoculata. Next base: position 15,674,219 of record OZ022242.1, read on the forward strand.
CCTCTCTATGTGGATGTCATAACTGGATGGCTTCTAAACTAATGATTTTGTTGATCAGTCACCTTAAATTGTGGTTATTTGTTAATATAGCTGCCGAGGTTACAGATCAGACGAAAATTTTAACAATTGTCATCATCCTGGCTGGCCTGGCTCGGCACAACTTACACAATTATTTCATGTCAGCTCCACCCCTCTTGTTTGGACTGATATAAATTTGTTTTTATTGATTATTTTTAACTTCAAAAATCTGTAGTTAAATCTAATTTCAGTCTAGTCTTGTTTGTGATATTTCAGTGTGTCAGACAGGTTTTCCCTTAATTTATGTGGTTGCACCAAGTACAAGTCTGCAAAAATTGGTGCCAACGTTATTACATGTTCTGTATCTAAGACTCATTAAAAGTGATTTTGCATTATTATTTTCAATGGAAGATATACTTATTTTAGTGGGGTACCATTTATATCTCCATTCTGTGTTGTATCTAACGTTTTTACTGCAAGCTTTCAAGGATACAGCTAATAGGCCCTAAAAAATAAAAAATAATATTCCTATAAGCCTGGCAGAATTTCTGAATAACTTGGTCACATTATGGTAACATACTTTATAACAGTTTCTAATTCATATATATATATATATATATATATATATATATATATATATATATATATATATATATATATATATATATATGAAAAACGTATGGTGCATACATGACATCAAAATCTCTCTAAGACAAACATTTATAAAAAAAACTAGCGGGGTACCCGGCATTGCTCAGGGTTTTTAGAAGTTTTTCTAATGCTTGTCTCTCTCGCTCCCGTTTCCTTCCCCGCTTGCATATTTCTAAATGGTAGTATGCGGCAATACAGAGAGGTCGACTAGCAGCCTAAGAGGGGCGTGGCTGAACGCTCTGCTTTAGATATTTATGATTGCTATTCTCAATGTGGCACTAAAAAGCTATAGAACAGAGAGACGAGCTGGTTTTATATATGTTATTATATATACCATATATAAAACCAGCTATATTAAATCAGCTACATATACTATGGTCGCTTTTTCTTTATGTGCTTTCAACTTAAATTTCAATGCGTTTCATCCGTCAATAGCCATATTAATTTGTTAAGTGAAAGTCGATTCAGCCTAGTCGATTCAATGTCTCCGTCTAAACAAAACTTATAATTATTTCTGATTTTTAACTCAACTATTTCAACTTTTATAATATTTAATCTATTGTTTTAACATAGGGTTCTGAAGATGGCTTTATATAGCTGGAAATGGCTAGTTAATCCTGATTGTTTTATTATTTATCTATTTTTTGACTAATAATTTCTTCGATTACAATTCTCGTCATTTCAAATGAATGAGAAGGGCTTTAAAAGAACATTTTTACTAGTGGGTTATAATGTTAATAGTGATAATAACATGAATGTGAAGTCAAGGCGTTTTACGAATTATAAGTAAGTTTTATTCTAATTTACTCAAACTAACTAAATCAACAATTCATATTATTGCGACACTTTTTATTAATATCAACAACATAAGATTGAAAAGGTGGAATTGAGTGCGATTTACGTCTAGATAGATAGATAAGATACGATGAGATAACGTTTATTATAGTGGTTTAGAAGACTTTATGCCTATAGACAACCACTTCAAATTAAAAATAAATAAATAATAATAAATAGAATAAAATAAAATGAAAAATGATAATAATAGATAAATAAACTAATAAAAAATAAATAATTTGCATACAAATCAGTATCCATGCCTGGATAGCGCTACTTTAAAAGATGTGGTAGTCTCAGATGCTACAGTGTCATAGTCCAAGTCATTCCATATATTTACCACTCTAGAACTAAAAAAAGCCTTTTTGATAGTCTTTTCTTGTTTTTTAAAAAGCTTGAATCTATGTCCCCTAGTGCTTTGTTCAAAAAACATTGCTGGTGTTAAATCCTCTTTTCCTGTTATTATCTTGTAGGCTTCGATCAAGTCACCCCTACTTCTCCTTTTCTCTAGAGTTGTTAAGCCGCATTGTTTTAATCTTTCTTCGTAAGGTAACTGGCTTAAATGCTTAATCAACTTTGTAGCCCTCCTTTGTACCTTCTCCAACACTACGATGTCCTTTTTTAAAACAGGTCTAGCCAAATAAGCCACGATTTACGTCTAGCTACATAAGCCACGCCCCTCTTAGGCTGCTAGTCGACCTCTCTGTATTGCCGCATACTACCATTTAGAAATATGCAACCAGGATGAAGCCCCACGGTTGATCACGCTGACAGAAAACTCGATGCCGATGCCGAACAGCCATCCAAACCCGGGAGACGCCAGAGAGCGAAACCATCGAAGAGACTCAGGTCGCCAAAACAACAAAAAACTTTTGCATTTACAAAAGTAAAAAATTATTTTAAAAAATATAAACGATTTCCTTTAGCAGAACATTTAAATTAGGGAATTTATTGGAGACGCTCAAACATCCGCCATTATGGCGGCTGCTAACCAAAGATCCTAGAGGTCAATATAAGAAATAATCAAAACATAGATGTTGTTTAGTTGTTTTTAATTATATAATTTTAATATTATTTTATATTATACTAGCGGGAGCACCCGGCGTTGCCCGGGGTTTTTAGAGGTTTACCTAATGCGTTTCTTTTTCGCTCCCGTTTCCTTCCCGCTTGCGCTCCCGCTCCCGGTCGTTATCCGTTCCCTGTCGCTTTCCCGCTCATTTTTTCGCTCTCAGTTCCCCCCCTAGATCCGATTCTACATACATACATACATACATTCATACATACATACATACATACATACACACTCCCGCTTCCGGTCGTTATCCGTTCCTTGTCGCTTTCCCGCTCATTCTTTCGCTCTCAGTTGACCCCCCTAGATCCGATTCTACATACATACATACATACATACATACATACATACATACATACATACATACACATACATACTTTGAATGAGCAATTAGTGCCGAAATATTGTAAAAAACACATACATACATACATACATAAACAAACACACAGACACACATACATGCACATACACACACACATACATACACACATACATACATACGCACATACATACATGCATGCATACATACATACATACATACATACATAAATACATACATACTTACATACATACATACACACATACATACATACATACATACATACATACATACATACATACATACATACATACATACATACATACTTTGAATGAGCATTTAGTGCCGAAATATTGTAAAAAACACATACATACATACATACATACATACATACATACATACATACATACATACATACATACATACATACATACATAAACACACACACAGACACACATACATGCACATACACATACATACATACATACATACATACACATACATACGCACATACATACATGCATGCATACATACATCCATACATAAATACATACATACATACACACTTACATACATACATACATACATACATACATACATACATACATACATACATACATACATACATACATACATACATACACACATACATAAAAACATACATACATACATACATACATACATACATACATACATACTTTGAATGAGCATTTAGTGCCGAAATATTGTAAAAAACACATACATACATACATACATACATACATACATACATAAACACACACATACATGCACATACACATACATACATACATACATACATACACACATACATACGCACATACATATATATATATATATATATATATAGTTCCCACTTGCTCACCCGCTCCGCTCATTTTGTGACTGATTTCAAAAAAAAAATTCTATATTTGATTCCCCTTGACTTTCAAGGTTGTGTGAAAATTTCATTACGATCGGATGAATGGTGTAGCAATGCATAAATAACATACCTATATACATACATACAATCATTCATTTTTATATATATAGATTTAATGTTGTGTAAAAATAAAGTTATTTCAACATGAATTTCTCAAAAAATGCACACTGGCAAGTAATTATCACTAATTAAAATAGAGAGCTACTCATTTCACAATTATATGACAGTACAAAACAATGGTAATCATGGAAAAAAGCGTAATAAATTATTTTCGTGTGTTTTCAAACATTTTTTATAAATTTTATACCAATAGAAAAAAATTACTAATTTTTTGATCAAAAAAGAATCTTTATAAATTAAAAGAAATATCGAAATTATTTGGAAAATACCGGCAGGCAGCGATTAAAGCTCGAGTACGCAGGTTGTCGGGTGCGGATGATATTGTTGCTATTGTTGTTTCCAGTCGTTCCCGTTGCTGATTTTTGTCGATGGTGGTAAGGGGCAGTCCTACCAGCGCGCCCCTTGGTAATCCGCGCAACCAGCGATGCGGTATGGCCGAAACTGTGTAACTCATGACAAATACATCAGCATGAAGTTCCCCTGGTTTCTTGCCGGGAGAACACAGCGTAGACACCTGGCCGTTCAGTGAGTTGAACTCGCTATCCACCCTCCGCCGGCGTTGCCTGCCACATCCGTTCGTTCTCCTCGACTGTCATAGCTATAAAGAATCACCACTCCAGTCGAAGGTACTAACAGCTTTCACCTTGTGAAGGTGGATGTGGAGGACTTTGGATTCAGGGTCCAGGTCGGATCCGAGTTTACGCTCAACAGAGACGTCGGTCGGGTCGCCTCCCTGCTTTACAATGAGTGATCCTAAGATCAACCATAGTGAACACAGAAACCTTCAAAAACTTATTATTCAGTATATCATTGAAACCATTAGAGTTCTTAGACATGCACTAGATATGATTTTTCAAACCAGTCCCAAGCCTGGAGAAAGGAAAAGTTAAAAAGATCAAATTATGATCCATGACAGGAAGTACTTAGGTGCTTTGAACATACAGCCATTTCAGTCTTAAAAACCCCAGTGTAAAAGACCATAAACTATTATAAAAACAGTTCCCGGACCTCAAATGTGGGTTGGAAAATTGAGTTATTTGGTTTTTTAAGTAGCTGCTACTCAAGAACTGTGAACGCTACCGGAGTAAAAATTAGTATTTAGTTTCTACTCCAAAAATAATGAAATACGTGTTTTAGCATTTTTTGCAAATTTGGTTTCCAGGACTTCAAATTTGGGGTGGAAAATAGGGTTATTTGTTTTTTAAAGTAACTGCTACTCAAAAACTAAATACCACAGATGTAAAAATTAGTATTTAGTTTCTATTCTAAAAATAAAGATATACGTGTTTCACCATTTTTTACAAATTTGGTTTCCAGGACCTTAAATGTGGGGTGGACAATAGGATTACTTGGTTTTTAAGTAGCTGCTACTCAAAAACTGTGAATGCTAAAAAAGTAAAAATTAGTATTTAGTTTCTACTCTAAAAATAATGATATACGTGTTTCACCATTTTTTGAAAATTTGGTTTCCAGGACTTCAAATGTGGGGTGGAAAATAGGGTTATTTGGTTTTTAAAGTAACTGCTACTCAACAACTGTAATTGCTACAGATGTAAAAATTAATATTTAGTATCTACTCAAAAAAAAAGGTATACGTGTTTCACCATTTTTTAAAACTTTGGTTTCCATGACTTCAAATGTGGGGTCAAAATAAGGGTTATTTGATTTTTAAATAACTGCTACTCAACAACTGCAAGCATTACATATGTAAAACTTAGTATATTGAGTATTGAGGTTTTGTGCCGGTTAAAAGTAGCTGAGTCCAGTTTATCACCGGTCGGGCCAAGCCGTTATTTTAGGGTCTTTTTACGGGCCAGGCTAAACCTTAAATCAAGGTGGTACGGCCGAGGTTTTTCACTAAGCATATAGACATTTTAGTGATTTTAGGGTCTTCAGACGGGCCGGGCCAAACCTGAATTCAAGGTGGGACGGGCCGAAGTTTTTCATCAAGTATATAGAATTTCTAGGCCTGTAAAAACGGACCGGGCCCAAATTAGACGGGCCGTTCCGGGCCAGGAATTTTGGTTTTGAAACGGGCTGGGCCAAGTTGTCGACGGGCCGAGCCGACACCTATGGATGCATGATTCAAATTCTCTAATTTCATGCGAGCGAAGCCGCTACGGGCACTGCTAGTATGTTATATATAATAACATATATAAAACCAGCTCGTCTCTCTGTTCTATAGCTTTTTAGTGCCACGTTGAGAATAGCAATCATAAATATCTAAAGCAGAGCGTTCAGCCACGCCCCTCTTAGGCTGCTAGTCGACCTCTCTGTATTGCCGCATACTACCATCAGAGGCGTGGATTCAGCAAAATGTTGAGGGGGGCGAAGATTTTTCAAATTTAACCCAGAGAATCTTCAAACAAAAATGACCATCCGAATATACACTTGTATGTTTTGTATGTTGTATTTTCATGTAAAACATCATATTAGTTAAAAACGGTTTAAAAAATTCAACTTATATTAAATATTGAATGCAGACAAAAAACTTAATTATGAATGTAACAAAGGGTAACGACGTTTTTTTCATTTTTACAAAATTGTTCACTAAATCATCAAGATCAAATAGACGAAGGTACTAAAACATTTGAAAATAATAGGAGAGATTTAACTAACTGGATATTATTTACCAAGAATGATAAATACTGCTTTCATCAACTTATCTAAATACTCAATCGTGTGTGAGCTAATAAAAATAATTTAAAATGAATTGGAAAAATCTTGGTAAGAAAACTCAAGCAGCCGGGTAGGATAAGAGTATGCTAATCGTTCGTCAAGCTAGGACAGATACATGAGGCTAAAGTTCATACGAGTTCGATCGGATGGACCAAAGGTACTAAAAGAAAAATATTGACAGGAATATAACTAGGTAGATATAATTCAAAAAGTATGATAAATAAATTACTGCTTGTACCAACTAATCTAAATACTCAATACTAGGTGAGCTAGAAAAGATATTTTTTCTATTTGGTGTAAAATCTTGAGGGGGGCCGTAGCCCCCCTCAGCCCCTCCCAATCCACGCCTCTGACTACCATTTAGAAATATGCGTCCCGGTTCGTTTCAGCGCTTGTGTCTGGTTGTTGAAGGCCCTCGCCTCGCCTTCTCATCTGATTGTGCCATTTACAGCTCATGTCTGGACTAGTGTTCTCATTTTTGACTTTGTGAATGATGGTTGTTTTTTAGACAATTGTTTTTGTACTTTTGTTTGAATTTTTTTCTTGTTTGAAGTGTGTTATTCAATTTTTTGTGGAGTTTTCTTCACTGATTGATTTGTTGGTATGTATTTTTTTAATAAGGGCTTTGTTATCTTTTAATTTGACTTAATATTTGATTTGTTGATATTTTTTATCCTCCTGATTATTTTTTATTTTTCTTCAGAATGTTTGTCATCACCATTGATGCTTTTTCATAGTGTTTTCCTGTTAGTGATTTGCCAAAAGTTTTTTTGTAGTTTTAGTATGGTATCATTGTGATTGAAAAAAAGATTTTTTATTGTTGTTAGTTTTAGGGTCCTTGGTAGGGCTGCCTTATAGAGGCCATTTAGAAAGCATTTTCATATTATAATTGTTTCTTTTCTTTAGTTATCTATACTCTTGTTGAATGTTTGTTTGTTTGTTTTTGTGTCTGTTTTTAATTATGCTGATCGTCTTCCGTTTTCTAATTAGGTATGCATGTTGTAATTAATTGTTATTTTTCGTGATTTTTTAGAACATTTTTATTTAGCGAATTTATTGGAGAGCAAGCGCCTTTGAATTTAAGAATAGGCGCTTTATAAGTTTATTTGATTGATTGATTGATTGATTGATTGACTGATTGATTGATTGATTGATTGATTGATTGATTGATTGATTGATTGATTGATTGATTGATTGATTGATTGATTGATTGATTGATTGATTGATTGATTGATTGATTGATTGATTGATTGATTGATTGATTGATTGATTGATTGATTGATTGATTGATTGATTGATTGATTGATTGATTGATTGATTGATTGATTGATTGATTGATTGATTGATTGATTGATTGATAGTGTGTAGTCGCCCCCCCCCCCCAAACTGCTGTTGACAATTAATGCGGCCCTCCGACCGAAAAGTTTGGAGGCCCTGGTTTAAAAGACGAAACATACACATGGTACTCAAATAATGAACATAGCAAAAAGGAAATTGATCATGTGTTGGTGAACATGGGCTGCAATGTCTCCAACAATGCCGGGTGTATCGTAGTATGGAATGCGACACGGATCACAAAGCAGTGGTAGCTCCAGTTGCTGTCAAATTGAAGCGTGTGTCTCCACGAACTTAACTACCCTTAGGTTTGACGTTCGCATGTTGCAGGACCCGGTCATTCAACAGCACTATGCCGTCGAAGTCAGCATTCGATTCGCTGGGCTGGCTGAAGCTGACACAAATGAATAGGACACGTACCAAAACGAGATACTTGCCGTAGCAGTGTCCACCCCCAGAAGCGCTGTACAACCGTAAAAAAGTGGATAACTCAGCTCGTTAAGCAGAAACGGGCGGTCAGACTTGAGGGCAACAGAACTGAGCACAAGACACGGATCCAGCGTTGTAAAGATCAGGTTCTTGCAGACAAGCAGAGGTTGGCTTATGGTATGGCATTGGCAACAGAGGCAAAAGAGGCGCTGATGCACGGTCAGATGAGAGATGCTTTCTCCAACTTTAGACGCTTACAGTCAAGTCGTCGGGATCCGATGGAGTCTCCTGGCTTGCCGGCATTTTCAAAGCAGTCTGGGCGACTGGCGTAAAGGTATCTGGCAAAACTGTTGCAACTAACTCCGCCTCGCTAATTGCGAGCCAGTCTCAAGCCTGGATAGAGGAGGAGGGACAGTTAAAAAGATCAAACTTTGATCCACGACAGGAAGTACTTATGTGCTTCCTATATACAGCCAATTCAGTCTTAAAACACTTGGTGTAAAAGACTATAAACTATCATTAAAAAAACTGTTGCAACTATCGCGGTATAACTCTGCTGTCGATACCAGGACAAATGTTTGCGCACATCTTGATTTTAAACCTCCAGCTGCAAACCAGAAGGGAGTTCAGTCGTTCACTATGGATTGCGTATGTTGACCTCAAGACAGCGTTTGATAGTGTTGACCAAAATGCCTTGTGGCTTCTGCTCCGTAGTTTGGGTTTACCGCCGAAGATAGTTGACCTAATGAGAGCCCTGAACACAGATACTGTTAGCTGTGTCAGAGCCGATGGAAGCTGCTCAGAATGGTTTGACATTGAAAGCAGAGTTAGACAAGACTGCGCTATTGCGCCAAACCTCTTTTGCTCCCTCGATGGATTGGCTGCTCACGCGCACCATCCATCGCGGCTTTGCCGGAGCTAATGTTGGTCGCGAGACGAATCTCCATTGCACTTGAATGCATGGAGTCTCTGGACCGAAACATTTGGCGCTCGCGGATATAACCGGACATGAAACTGCGACTATATAAGGTTTATGTCATCTCCGTCCTGCTTGTATGGAGACGAGACATGTACCATCACTACAAATATTCAACTGAGGATTCCGTGGTCAGCGTACATCACAAACAGGAAGTTCGCGAAAGAACTCAGATATCACCACTATTCACCAGTGTCCAACATTGTCCGTTCCAGTAAGCTAAAACTCTTTGGTCATATCATACGTGCACGAGAGGGGCAAGATCACATCAGAGCACTCAATGCATGTTCCTGTCTCGTACCACCGAAGAACTGGAGACGGGGCAAGGAAGGCCCAGGCACACCTGGCTGCGCACAATCAAAGAGGATCTGAAACCTCTCAACGTTGGACTTCACGCAGCAAGGCGACGCGCTGGACCGGTGCGCTTGGCGCTGGCTTGTGATAACGGCATTAACGTCTATGACATGCCCTGGGTTATGGATGATATACTGAATAACACAATTTTTGCTATATCTGAATAATACAATTTATTTTAATTGTAAAAAAATTGTTTTCTATAATAAAAACAAAAAATCGACATCCGTGTTAACGACGTTTCCCATAACATCACTGTTTGCATTATAAATATTGGCTGCTGCTCGTTTTAGTTGCTAAGAAATAGAAGAGCTAAATAAATTTTGCCGTCGTATTGGTTTGAAGTTGTAAGTTTTTCATATTTAGCAGGTTTGTGTGTATTATATTTAGTGTAGAGTCTAGATTAGGTGAATGAAGTTAGCAACGAAGCGGGAAACGATGTCTATTTTCACTCCAAATCGCCACAAATTAATTGAATAAAAAATAAACTAAAATTGTCCGCCTTTTCAAACAAATGTTTTCTTTTAGAGAAATATCAGCTTGATTAAACAGTGCAAAAACTATTTTGAAATATTTATTGACACTTTGTGCAAAATGCTTTCCACGACTTGACCTTACAAATATGTTACCGACACAGCCAATCAGAAACAAATTAATCAAAAAATAAATAAAATTATCCGCCCCTTCAAACAAATGTATTCTTATAGAAAATTTAACGTAGAATTCAAATATCTAATTACATTTTACACTTTCCTAGTGACAAATAATAATAAACGTCATTTACAGAAATGCTTCCGCTTTCAATCGATCAGAATCGCCACAAATTAATTAAACAAAAAATAAACTAAAATTGTCCGCCCTTTCAAACAACTGTTTTCTTGTAGAGAAATGTAAGCTTGATTGAACAGTGCAAAAATTATTTTAAAATATTCATTGACACTTTGTGAAAAACGCCTTCCACGACTTGACCTTACAAATATGTTACCGACACAGCCAATCAGAAAAAAATTAATCAAAAAATAATAAAATTATCCGCCTCTTTAAACAAATGTATTCTTATAGCAAATTTAACGTAGAACTCAAATATCTAATTACATTTTACACTTTCCTAGTGACAAATAATAATTGCCGAAAATCGTTGCCCGAAGCGTTGCTAACTTCCTGGAGCTGTCTAGATTTAGGTATTTAGGTAAGGTTTCCAACGGACGGCCCGTGCCGAAAAATAATCGTATTATTTTTATTTTGTCACAATAACATAAAAAACAAATTTAATACCAATTTTAATTTAAAAAAAAAACATTTATCGTAATTTGAGAGACTTTGAAAACGTAAGTAGTACCCTTCCAAGCCCTATTTACATCGTAGTTGTGAGTGGTGAGGTACGATGATCGTATGAATGAAATGAATAAAAAATAAATAAAATTAGTTTATAATAAAATTTACGTGTGTGAAGTTAGCCTCGAGGCTGGCAATGCTAATTAAAACAAGTAAATTAAAAACGAATTTTTAAAACCAATGCTCTTATATGTAATTAAGACACAAATTTTGCAATCAATTTTTTCTTATATTACTCTTTTATTTTATATTAAAGTCTGGCCTGGCGTAATATGGTTCGAAGAGCATTGCGATTTCCATTAAGCTCATAAACAAAAATTTTGCAATCAATTTTTTCTTATATTACTCTTTTATTTTATATTAAAGTCGCAATATACAACAAATAAATATAATAAACATATATATATATATATATATATATATATATATATATATATATATATATATAAAATCCTCAAGAAAATTAACTAAATTAATTGACTTATTGTAAAACTAATAATTGAATATTGCATTGTCTTCTATCTTGAGCATGTATGCAAAATTTGAAAAAAATCTATCATCAGGAAGTGACTCAAAAATTGATTGCAAGATTTGAAACAGAGAAACAGACAGAGAAACAGAGCCGACGAGTTAATAAAAGCATTGGTAAAAATATATAAATTGCTTGCCCTGGGGCTGTGCTATACATTGTTGGATGGGGTATAAAAAATGAAATCGAATGGTATATTTGGATTGTCTTCGGTTCAACAAATAAAAAAGTTATAAGCGAAAAACGACGATTTTCCGCCGAAAATTGCATAAAATCAACATTGGCTCTACTTTGAGAAAATCGATCTTGTTTTAAACTTCTGCCCTGGGTATATCCGAGACGCTTGTTTTTAGATAATTCAATATCAAATCCAACAATATAACTTTCGCTTCTCAAAGTTAATAAATAAAAAAGTTATCGAATAAAACGTCGGACCGCATACCAAAGAAACCGAGAAACCGAAACATAAACAGACGCTGCGATTGGACAATCGAGTCTAGCTCACTGTGGCTAATTATGCAAAATATTCAAATATGCAAAGTGGCTACTCGTTAACACGTTAAAATTTTATTTTTAAAAAACCTCTATTGAACTTAAATAATAAATATATATAGTAGCAAAATTTATTTATTGTTTTTCTCGCTCCCGTTTCTTTGCTCTCACGATCCCGGTCGTTCTCACGATCCCGGTCGCTCTCACGATCCCGGTCGCTTTCCCGATTTATTGCTACGGTTTAATTAGGTCCTTTATATATATATATAAATAAATTTTATTTTTAAGAAAATATATTGAAGTTTACGATTAAAAATTTTTGTAAAAAAAATTAACTATTTAATAAAATCTAAGCATAGCACGCAAGTGAAATGTTTCGTTTTAAACTCTTCCTTTGAATACATTAAAAACGTGCATTTTTGGTGAACCCACCTTCTACATTTTTCACACTCCACCCAGTCCCGACCTGTACCCTCTCCACCGGTCCCGCAATACAAACAATAATTTGTCATGGAGTGTGAAAAATGTAGAAGGTGGGTTCACCAAAAATGCACGTTTTTTAATCGTAAACTTCAATATATTTTCTTAAAAATAAAATTTTCCCTAAAGTTCGTTATATATATATATGTATATATATATATATATATATATATATATATATATATATATATATATATATATATATATATATATATAAAGGACCTAATTGCATCGTAGCAATAAATCGGGAAAGCGACCGGGATCGTGAGAGCGACCGGGATCGTGAGAGCGACCGGGATCGTGAGAGCGACCGGGATCGTGAGAACGACCGGGATCGTGAGAGCAAAGAAACGGGAGCGAGAAAACAATAAAAATATTTTGCTACTATATATATTTATTATTTAAGTTCAATAGAAGATTCTTAAAAATAAAATTTTAACGTGTTAACGAGTAGCCACTTTGCATATTTGAATATTTTGCATAATTAGCCACAGTGAGCTAGACTCGATTGTCCAATCGCAGCGTCTGTTTATGTTTCGGTTTCTCGGTTTCTTTGGTATACGGTCCGACGTTTTATTCGATAACTTTTTTATTTATTAACTTTGAGAAGCGAAAGTTATATTGTTGGATTTGATATTGAATTATCTAAAAACAAGCGTCTCGGATATACCCAGGGCAGAAGTTTAAAACAAGATCGATTTTCTCAAAGTAGAGCCAATGTTGATTTTATGCAATTTTCGGCGGAAAATCGTCGTTTTTCGCTTATAACTTTTTTATTTGTTGGACCGAAGACAATCCAAATATACCATTCGATTTCATTTTTTATACCCCATCCAACAATGTATAGCACAGCCCCAGGGCAAGCAATTTTTTTTAATTAGCATTGCCAGCCTCGAGGCTAACTTCACACGCATATAAAATTTTATTTAAAAAACAAACTATCAGTTGTAAATAAAAATTCCTTTAAAATTTTAAAACTCACCGCCCGGTAACTCGGGACGGTTTGCAAGAAGTAAGAAAATTGGAAATTATTAAACTAAGTTAACTTCTTTAAATAAACAAAATTTCAAATTTTTAATGAAGAAAAACTAAAAAATGTCGAAATGAATCAGTCGTGTTTGTTTTATCATATTATTTTTATTCAGTACAGTTCGCTTCCTCAAATTTTAATTTCACCAAATCATGTCGTCTCCAATTGATCAGCTGAGAGAAGCATGTATGAAAAGAGGAGTCAATGGCATCAGAATGATTGCAAGGTGAGTTTTGAAAGATACTGAAATAAAAAAATACATACATTTCCAAGCATGAAAATTGAATCTTGGTGTTATGTTATAAATGATTTATGAGTGAGATTTTTATTGTGGTGTCTGCAAAAGATCAGCTTTATAAATTACAAATAAAAACATATAACAAAAGTTTCTACTGGATAGGATTATTAAATCTGATTCTATTGAATCTTCAGTTTATACAATTTTAAACTCAGGTTTAATATAATGAAATAACTTTTTATTAAAAACTTTTATTTAGGTTACAATCTCTGTTTGTGTGTGTGTGTGTGGCTTTCTCTGTACGCAAATCTTACAAGTAAAATTTAACCAGCTTTTTGACTAGCTAGGAAGCTGAAACTTTCAGCATAGCCTTATATTGGGTGACAATACATAATTCAATTAAAAAAAACAAAACAAAACTTAATTAGAACATCTTTCATATTTCTAAATCGAGTGTATTTGAAATCAAAGTTTGTGTTGAAAAACTCGTTTTTTCTTTTACTCGTTTCTATATTACAGCAAACTATGTTCAAGCAGTTTTTAGTTGAACATTTTTAAAAATTGCTTGCCGCTTCTTTTTCTGATGAGTCGAGGAAATTTAAAAATAACTAACATTTGAGAAAAGATCTTAGAAATGCAGACTAGTTTGATTTTCTTAGTTTTTTATGACAATTTTTAAGCTGCTGAAAAACTATTTTTCCAGAACATTCAAGACCTATGATGACAATGGCAACAAGAAACTAGACAAAGAAGAATTGGCATGTGGGTTGCAGGAATATGGACTGAACATGTCTAAAAGTCAGGTTAACGAACTGTTCAACTACTTTGACAAAGACAACAGCGGAAGCATCAGCTTTGATGAATTTTTAGTTGCTTTGAGGGTTAGTTTGTTGTCAAATGTTTTTTTTATAGTGAATTATATTTATTGTAATTTTTTTAAAAATTAATTCACACTCTTGAGCTTGTGTTTTCTTGATTAGCATTTTGCACCTAAATTTCTTAACATTGCACATTTCCATAAGGACAACTGTAGATTGTATAAACAGTTTTTGAATCTTGTGTAAAAAGTCATATTTTTTATATGTACAGTGGAACAGTTTAAAAAAATTTAAGTTTAATTTTTTGCTGTTATATAGAAATGTTTTTACTCTTTATGGCTCAATTCTTCCCATTTGCCAGCTTCATGCAATTTATCTTACCTTTTAAGTCTCTTTTTCTATGCTAATTATTTTTCAACAGTTACATCAGTATTTTCACCTAAATATTTATTATACCAGCCCCCCATGTCTGCAGCAAGACTTGGGTTGATTGAAAAGGCTTTTAACAAGATGGATGTGACTGGTGATGGAACTATTACTATTGATGATTTGAAAAAGAGCTACGATGTTTCACATCACCCAAAATTCAAATCTGGAGAGATGACAAAGGACCAGATCCTCAAGGAATTTCTGGATAATTTCCAGGCTGGATCAACTGATGATGTGGTAAGAAGAGGGCTTTCGAGGGATGGGACATAATCATTGTTACATTAGTGGGCTGATAATAATTTCATTGCCTTAAATAGCGCAATTGATTGGTTGATTTTTTTTTGTGGTTAGTGTTAGATATTATTACCTTGAAGTTTAAAAATGTATCATAGTTATTATCATTTATGTAATGGGAAATAATATAATATTTCTCTGTTTTCAGAAAATATTTTACCAAACATTCATGTTTGAGATTTACTTGAAAATGCTAATTTTTGTGACTTTCCCAGGTAACAAAAGAAGAATTCCTTAATTACTATGCAGGAGTGAGCTCATCAATTGATGAAGATGTTTACTTTGATTACATGATGAGGCAAGCTTGGAAGCTGTGATCAAAGTTATCAAGAAAACAAGTATAAAAAGTGAAGGTTTGCCAGTAATCAGTACTTCATACCTGTCAAATATCTTTTTTCCATTCCGATATTCAAATACGTCTTATAATTCTCATTGCTTTTTTTGGTTACTAATTTAGTTTAATATATTTTTATTTTATTTGTTTTCTCGACTCAGAAGTTTAACAAATAAACTTTCCACATTGCTACTTCTGTGTTTTGGATGAAATAATTGTAATTGTTACTCAGTGCATAGAATTGATGAAATATCTGGTTTCTCTAAATATTTAAGTATATCATCTGCAATTGAAAGTATTACAAACATTTGAGGGCATCACTATTAAATGAAAGTATTTTATTAAGTAGAAATCTCATTTGTAATCAATGTGTTTCCAGGCTACTTTTTTGTGGAAATTCAACATGCTTATTTATAAATTTATTTTATCTGTTACCATAGAAATGATATTAATCTATAATCATAATAGCCAAATCTTTTTTACTTTTTATAATTAAATTTATCGAATTATTCACAATGAATTTTTTTAATATGAAAGTATTAATATATTTTGGTTTGATATAATAGTTCTTGAATTGTAGAGCCTTGTGTGTAGGTCTACCTGTTTTTTGAATACATTGCTGACATAACCATGTTCTTATAGATGTCCAAAGTTGTTGACTGTTTGATCAGTCTTGCTTTTGCTATACAGTCCATTTTCTGCAATTTATGAAACCTAGTTTTGAGCTTTGTTATATGTTAAATTATTTTTTATTTATAAAAGTTAATTGAGAATATTATTCTTTCTTTTCTTGAATCATGGATTCTTATTTAACTTTTTTAATTGAATTAAACTTTGCTCTGTGATTTTGTAATAAAAACAGGTTTTAATATTTGACTCGTTCGTATGTTAAAAATATATCATTAAAAGACTGCCCAAATGAGAGCAAGAGGTGGTTTGCTCAAATAAGGAAATGCATATATTATTATGGTATTGCCAATCACATAAGGGCTTTTTAAAGTGGTATTGGAATTTATTGGACAATGATAAGCACTTAAATAAACTAAAACAAGTTTTCAGTACTGCAATTAAAACCTGTCCAACTAATTATTTATGTAATTGCAAAATAATAATTGTCCTACAGACAGCAAATTTTTTAACAAAAATGCCAGTTTGAACACAAGGGCGTCATTGACATTTCAGCAAAAAACAAAACTATGGAAGAGCAAGTCCGGACCCACTTTTCAGAAGTGGAAAAACTCACGTAATTTAGCATTTTACATGAACCTAACGCATTGCTATTGCTGCAGAGTACATTCGGGGTCGTGCCGTAATTCCCACACCCCGAACAGGGACGTAAATTGGGGGGGGCAGGGGGGGGCATTTGCCCCCCCCCCCCCGATTTTCAAAATAAAAAATTTTTACTTAGAATTTACTATATATTTTTTAAATTTTTACTTTACTCAACCTAGTGATGATTCAATGTGTATTGGAATCCTTCTGGCGTATGTAGACAATTTGTCCCCCCTGTTTTCCAAAATTTAATTTTTTTAACCTAGAGTTTACTATAGAAATTCCTGGTGAGGAGATGCATTTCAGAAATTTCAAAAAAACTGATGACCGGTGAGGGGTAGTCGTAAGTAATTTTCCAATTTAAAAAAAAAAGTTCCACTTTCTCTTCCCAAAAAAGCTACAACCATTTTCCAAAAAACAAGTATTATACCCAAAAAAATTTCAATTGATACTATAGTGGGGGGACGCATCTTTCCACCCCTCCCTACTTGTAACTATGTATTTATAGAGATATTAAAGATAATGTGTGTGTGAGAGAGAGCATTCGCTTATCACATCCAATCCGCAGGAGCAATCTGAACAACATTTGACATGCAGGGGAGACTTCATTGATGAAAAATTTTTGAAAAATTAAAAAAATCTGTTATTTATTCGACGTTTCATTGGCAAAAAAATAAAAAAAACTAAGCAAAGAAACCCGGGCAACACCGGGTAACCCTATTAGTATTAAGCTATAAAATGGCGGGAAAATTTTGCCCCCCCCCCTGGAAAATGCTGAATTTACGTCCCTGACCCCGAATCCTCGGTCGGATAAGGAACCCCGGGTTTTAAAGGTGCCTTCAAATTAAAGTAATAGTCAAGTAATATTATAATAGGTAAATGTATATTAATCATCACTTACGTATATACTTGTGTATAGGCCCGTTGGTGTATAAGCCGACCAACCAATTTTTTTACTTCTGAAAAGAAGTCAGGACTCCCCATGTATCAGCCCCTGCTAACTCATACTTTTCGTGATTTTAATTATTGAAAACCCGTTCCATCTTCCTTAAGTGCGTGATTTTTTATAGACGTCTTTTAAAGTATATATGAAATGTTTTGTTAAATTGTTAATTTTCTTCTCAAATTACTTAAAAATCCATAATGCTATGCTATGCTAGAGAATAGAAATAATGAATTTGCAACTAAATTTTTACTATAATTTTTTTTATAGTAATGTCATTATCAAATTTTTAATCTAAAGTTATTAAATAAATAATAGCAATTTAATTTGAAATAATTTTAGGTTTATCGAAAGTCTTTGTTTTGTTTCACTTTGTTTTGTCTTGGACGATGTTGTAGCGCAACAGGTGTCTTATAATATCTTTTTCAGTCATTAGAAAACAATCAGAAAAATAGAAATGGATTTAATAGATGATACAGAAAACAACGAATACGCTTGGTTGGGTGGCTATGAAAAAACCTGGTGAGATTTAAGTCTAAAGTTCGAATATCGATCTGATTTAAAATAAAATTCAAACTTTTTATTTTATTGTATCTGATATTCATTATAAATTATAATAGAAATAAATGTAAAGCAATTTCTTGGGACGTGTTGGTCAGGTCCATCAAGATAGCCCTGGCGGACTTAGCCCTGGTTTTTCGCCATACTAAAATACACAGAAAACGGTTTTTGATTTTTCCTAACTAAACCAATTGCTGAGACAAATATCTAATTACATATTCTGAAACTACATGATTTATCCGATTTTTTAAAAATAAAAGCAAAAAAATCTACCGACTAATTAGTTTTTAATTGATTTTTGAAGTTCCATACATAACCGGCGCTATTCCCGGTAATGTAATATAAACATAGATAAAATATAAACAAAAATGAATCTGTATAAAATATAATTTGCACATTATTTTTATTTACTAACGAAATTTTATTTAAAAATTAATCTTTGAGTTTGAATTATATAAGAATTAATAATTATGTTTTTGTAAAAAAATAATTTAAGCAAAGCACGCATACAAAATCAACCTGATCCCATACGGTAGGATCGAAATTTTTCCTGGTACAACTTTGGTGAATCCAACGTTCACAATAAGAACATTGCACATAATTCTTATCTTCATCTGTATAGGGTTGTTACAGTTACTGAATCTAAAACTGAAACATTCAGTTAACTGAATCTTTTTAGATTCAGTAACTTCAACTGAAACTGAAACTGAATCATTTTTAAAAACTGTAACTGAAACTGAATCTATTGAGAAAACTGAATATAACTGAATCTTTTAGAATGAATATTTTTTATCATTTTATTATATTATTTTTATGTTTGCGGTTAAATGTTTTGATTCTATGGCACGGACGATAACTCGGTCGAAGTTAGGAATAGTTCTTTCTTTTTTTCGTGTTAGTGTTCTGTTGCTTGCGTTGTTTTTCGAAGATTTTCAAGTTTTTAGAATTACCAGAATGGAAGATACTTGTGTTAGTAATAACATTGTTATGGACAAATCTACCGAGGAAGAAGTATCGTTTATTCAACAAAATGAGTCGGAATCTGCTTTAGGACCTTCAACGAAAAAAGCTAGATTCAACAAAACAAGACCTATACTAACCCGGTACATAAAAGGTTTACAGGAGTTGGAGCCGATATTAAGTGCAATATTTGTTCTGTAATTTTGAAGGGTAAAAATGTCAAAAATTTAGAGTCTCACTTGAGGAAGCATGAAACAGAATACGCAGACTATTTAGAGGAAAAAAATAGCTATGATATCAAAAACACAAAGTAAGTCTATTAAACGACCCTTTTCATATTTGAAAAACCAGGCAACAATTGAAAACTGTTTTGTTGTTAAAGAACGCAAAAATGACATTAAAAAAGGCTCCAATGCCTATAATAAGGCTGTCCATGCTATCGCTTCAGCATTTGCTGCAAACAGTTCGCCATTTCTTTTGATCGAAGACCTTCTATTAAAAATATGTTTGCAGTTGTGTCGGAAGGTCGTTTACTAACCTTGCCGAACCAATACGATATATCCACAAAAGTGTCCGAATTAGTAAAAGAATTAAAAAGATCTGTTGAATTATCATTGAATTCGGCAAAGTATGTGTCAATCACAACAGATGGTCTCGGCCATGTTATTCATCGGTAAGGATGGGAAATACTTGCCATTATTTTGATCGAAACATCAATAAAATAAAAAGAGCTCTTCTGACTTGTAGAACAATTACGCAACCCCATACAGGCTTTGCTCTTAGCAGATGTTGGCATAATTTGGGTGACGACAAGCTGGGAGCTGAAGTCTTTTATAAATTCAAGAAGGAATTTTTAAGCTAAATACATTTTTTAAACATGTCTGTGTTGCAAAATGTTTTTTATAGTAAATTTCTTCTTTGTAGTTTACCTAAAAAAAATTAAAAAAGAAAACTGAATCTAACTGTAACTGAAACTGAAACTGAATCTTTAAAGATTCAGTTTACTGAAACTGAAACTGAATCTTTGTAAAGTTTCAGTTACTTTAACTGAAACTGAAACTGAATCTTTTTTCAAAACTGTAACAACCCTACATCTGTACCACAATACAAACATATGTCTTCCATGTCGTTAGACAGTGACAAAATCTCCTCGATTAGTTCGTTTCTGTACGGGCTGGCTCTGAATGGCTTTGTGACAGAGATGTAGTACTTGGTACTCGTACTCGTACTCGAGTACAACTCGAGTACCGTTTTCAAGTACTCGTACTCGTACTTGTACTTGGAACCTTGGTACTCGTACTCGTTATTCCACTCAGTACTCGTACTCGTACTCGTTATTCCACTCAGTACTCGTACTCGTACTCGTTATTCCACTAAGTACTCGTACTCGCATATCCGACACCTTCTCTAAAAAAAGTTTGCTTGTTTACTAAACAGTTGTTTGGGATAATATTTCGTTTATACTTGCTGAACTCTAGTATAACATATATTTTATATCTAGGTACCAATTTTTAATAATAGTTTTCTTTGTTATTTCTGCTTAAGTATCATTATTCTTCTAATCACTTATTAACAGTCATCAAAGTTTCCATAATTTAGAATTTGAATTTCTTGTACCCACTGTTGTTAAAAGAGATTTCTAAATAATTCCATATCACATTCGTTTATATTTGCACTTTGCAGTCACAATTTTACATTTTTTAAATTTGGTTGTGTTTTTTCAGAACTGGTTAAATTCTTTGTTGAATCAACTAATTCTCTCTTTGGCATGATTACTCAGTCACCTGCTGTTACGTTGGTGCCGCCATCTGGGTCACCCCCACCAGCCAAAAAGTCAAAGTTGTTTCACAAGTATTCATCGGCGTTAGATGACACCTGCCTTGATGTCGATGCACAGTTGACCAGATATCTTGAGATGAGGATCACTGGTGATGTGGATGATGCCCTAACGTTTTGGCAGAATCATTCCAGTGACCTTAAAAAACTGTATCACCCAGCACTTCGTGCCTTAAGTATTCCAGAGCTTCAAGTTCACCAGTAGAACGTGTGTTCAGCGGAGTTCAGCCACGGCGGAATAATTTTAAGACCCCATAGGGCTAAGATGTCGGAATATAAACTGTCGTCGCTAATTTTTCTTAAATGTAATAGTTTTTTGATGTAGAATAAACTATTATTTTGTTGACTTTAAAAAGTACTCGCTAAAAATTTCTTGTACTCGTACTCGTACTTGTACTCGAGACCTCAGTACTCGTACTCATACTCGATAACTTAATACCATGGTACTCGTACTCGTACTCGTACTCGACACCATGGTACTCGTACTCGTACTTGTACTCGGACCATAAGTACTCGCAACATCTCTGCTTTGTGAAATCCAAATTCCCATCCAATCGAAACATATACTCCATGACATATATCCCACAATTGAAAGCGTCCTTTTGTTGTCTTCGGTCTTGAATTACAAATTCATCAACATAATATGGCATTGCTTCATTTCTTAAAATGCAGACTTGCTGCAAAAATAGTCGGAACTTCTTAAGTGCGTCCTTAATGCTCACTCCTTCTCCTATTAACGGATCGTAAAAAGAGATTGTCTTCTGTACATTGTTTATAATAAATAAACAGAAATGATTTCGATGAGCATTATACACGCAAAAAGTGTACAGAGATTTAAAAAAGTTATAGTTAATAATGGGAGATTCATGGGATAAATTATTTTCGAAAATCTCAAAGTTTAGGGAAAAGTCACCGCAGGGAATGTAATTCGAATTTTTCAACTTAATCCCTGCGATGTAATCTATTACATAATTACTTAACCATTCTCCATCATATAAAAAAACGAATTCTGAGAGCTTTAAAGACTCACCATTGAATGTACAGACGATCGATAACTTGTTTTCTTTAAAAATTTTGTAGTAGTTCTCAATAGCTAATAGATGATTATTAAGTTTTATCGGTTTCTTTCCAACCGTTTTTGCCACATTAATTTTGACTGGCATTAACATTGTACGATACGTGCCCTTTCGTTGTACTCTCTTGCCCCATTTTTGTTTACTGGTTAGCTCAGGTTTAGCCTTAAGGTTCTTCCTGATCTTACCTTTTGGTTTTAGAATTGTGATCTCATTACACTTACCTTTTACATGGTTTCGCAGTAAACGAACAAATCTTCCGATTTTAAGATTTGTTTGGCTCTGCAGGACGTCCTGCTTAATGTTCCTAAAATGGTTTTCTACCATCGAGTTTGAATGTGGTGTTCCCGGCGTGGAATTTAAATAAGCGCCTCAGACTTTATCTGGCGCAATATAAATAAATTCATATCTTTCAATATTAAATCCCTCAACCAATCACAAAACACGCGCTACACACTGCGCAACGCTCGCAGTAACCCAGTAACTTCAAAAATCAATAAAAAAAAAATTAGTCGGTAGATGTGTTTGCTTTTACTTTTAAAAAATCGGATAAATCATGTAGTTTCAGAATATGTAATTAGATATTTGTCTCAGCAATTGGTTTAGTTAGGAAAAATCAAAAACCGTTTTCTGTGTATTTTAGTATGGCGAAAAACCAGTAACTTCAAAAATCAATTAAAAACAAATTAGTCGGTAGATTTTTTTGCTTTTACTTTTAAAAAATCGGATAAATCATGTAGTTTCAGAATATGTAATTAGATATTTGTCTCAGCAATTGGTTTAGTTAGGAAAAATCAAAAACCGTTTTCTGTGTATTTTAGTATGGCGAAAAACCAGTAACTTCAAAAATCAATTAAAAACAAATTAGTCGGTAGATTTTTTTGCTTTTACTTTAAAAAAATCGGATAAATCATGTAGTTTCAGAATATGTAATTAGATATTTGTCTCAGCAATTGGTTTAGTTAGGAAAAATCAAAAACTAGTTTTCTGTGTATTTTAGTATGGCAAAAAACCAGGGCCAGGGCTATCTTGATGGACCTGTGTTGGTCTAGTGGTATAGATACCGGCTTTGAGAGTCGTAGGACCCGGGTTCGATTCCCGGTCCAGGCACGTAATTTCCTTGAGCAAGAAACTAACTCACATGTGCTCACGTCAACTCAGCGTTATCTAGGGTTAACTCATGTCTATGTAAATAGCGTGTTCTTCAAAGTTTCCGATTCCAAAGGAACCTTCGTAAGCGCCTCTGACTTATCTGGCGCTATATAAATACATTCATTTCATTTCATTTAACATGTGCTTTAACCAGGGATGGGAAAAGTAAAAATTTTTAAATTTTGTGGGAAATAAAATAGACAGT
Organism: Erpobdella octoculata; assembly: GCA_963978895.1. Lineage (NCBI taxonomy): Eukaryota > Metazoa > Annelida > Clitellata > Hirudinida > Erpobdellidae > Erpobdella > Erpobdella octoculata. The sequence goes on from OZ022242.1 coordinate 15,697,924, forward strand.
GCTGGCCCAAACAAAAAGTCCAGCGGTTTCGATTTGTATAAACAGTCATTAAATTTTTTAAATATAAAAATAAATATTTATATTTCCACAATATTTTCAAATTCAGCTATTTTTGAATAGATTTCAGATTGCACTCCTAATAGCTATTTTTGAATAGATTTCAGATTGCACTCCTAATAGCTATTTCAGCTGTTGCCAGATTCTATCAGGAGATTTCATGAATTTTATTATTTACTAACCAGGGAAGATTTGAAAGAAGATGAACAAGGTTCGATCAGATCTTCAGTGGCCACTTTTGTGCAGAAGTCGAAAAGAAATCTGGTTTTAAAGAGGAAGAAGGATGTCCGAATTGGAATGGTCATTTATGATTATTTATTTTAATTATGGTCATTTATGATTATTTATTTTAATTATGGTCATTTATGATTATTTATTTTAATTATGGTCATTTATGATTATTTATTTTAATTATGGTAATTTATGAGTATTTATTTTAATTATGGTCATTTTTGAGTAGTTATTTTAATTATGGTCATTTTTGAGTAGTTATTTTAATTATGGTAATTTATGAGTAGTTATTTTAATTATGGTAATTTTTGAGTAGTTATTTTAATTATGGTCATTTTTGAGTAGTTATTTTAATTATGGTAATTTATGAGTATTTATTTTAATTATGGTAATTTATGAGTAGTTATTTTAATTATGGTTCTGCCCTTGTTAATCTGTCTTTCTTAATTTGCCATTTTATTCAGAAAACCAATTATGACACATCAACAGTAAATATGCAATTAGTATATCTCATAAAATTATTAAAAAGGTTCTTTAGAATGATTGGTGAACAAAAACTACTGTTCTGTTCTGTTATAAAAACTGCCAAATTTGTTTCGACAAATTTATGAATTCCAAAAATAAATTTTTTAAACAATTAAAGTATGATGGATTTGTAATTGCAGATGAGAAATTTGTTTATTGTGATTGACATGTCGAAGTGTATGTACGAACAAGATTTCAAACCAAACAGACTCCAAGCTACAACTAAGGTGAAATAAAAAAGAAACATTTAAAAAAAATATGTTTATTTCTTGTACAACTGTAATGATTAATACTTGCTGTGAACTCAGAAACTCAAGTGGATTTTTAATTTTTGTAGTTATTAGAGAAATTCATTGAGGAATTTTTCGACCAAAATCCGATCAGTCAAATAGGCTTGATGACCCTTAAAAACAAAAGGTGTGAAAAACTTACAGATCTCACTGGTAATAACCGATTTTTGGTTAATTATTGTCTCAATGGTAAATGGTTATACATCATTTGTATTCATATTTTGGTCAACAACATCCTATAATGCCAGATGAGATTTACCTCTTTTTACTTTAACTCACCTGTTCAGAATATATATATATATATATATATATATTTGAGACATGCTCTAAGAAATACAACTCGCCATTTCAACAGGAAACTTTTGACCCTGATGATGGCTGACATAGCTGAAACGGTCCGTCGGTCTGACAATAAAAGTTTAACGAAAAAGTTTTTGACTAATTGTAGTCTCGAACAGCGAGTTTTTTACCGAAAAGTCGAGAATTTGGCTCGAAACGTTGTTTCTGCCAAATGGCGAGTTGTATTTCTTAGAGCATGTCTCAAAGATAAATTGATTCCACAGTTTATTCGCAACAAATATATATATATATATATATATATATAAATCCGTCATTAGATTTGTTTTAATCTTAATATTTGATTATTAGTTTGATCTTATCTTTAAGTGGATTTATTTATTTGCTTACTTACTTTGTACAGGTAACACCAAACTTCACCTCACAGCACTCAAGAAGTTACGAGATTCTTTTTGCCAGGGTGAAGCTTCTCTTTACAATGCCATCGACCAGTCATTCAAGATACTCAAGTAGGTGCTTGCCTTTGATGGGTTGATGTTATTGTATTGAGATATGTTTATGTACTGCATTCCTTGGTGGAGATATGTTTATGTACTGCATTCATTGATGGAAATATGTTTATGTACTGCATTAATTGGTGGAGATATGTTTATGTACTGCATTAATTGATGGAGATATGTTTATGTACTGCATTCATTGATGGAAATATGTTTATGTACTGCATTTGGTGGAGATATGTTTTTTACTACATTCATTGATGGAGATATGTTTATGTACTGCATTCATTGATGGAGATATGTTTATGTACTGCATTCCTTTGTGGAAATATGTTTATGTACTGCATTCATTGATGGAGATATGTTTATATAGTGGTAAAGAACATTTATAGACTAGTATTTATTTATTGCTGTATGTGAATGTCATTAATTTCTTGTTTCTCTCCTCAATCAGACATACACCAGGTCATGTCAGCAAGGAGATTCTGGTTGTCTATGGCAGTCTCTCTACTGTTGATCCTTCAAGTATAGATGACCTCATTCAGGTCAGTTATGATAATGATTCAAGAATAGTAGTTGTGGATGGGGTTGTTGTGGAAATATTAATGCAAAATGTAATTTTATATTTTCACAGGTATTAAAAACAAATAATGTCAGATGTTCCATCATTGGTCTTTCGGCATCCATGTTCATCTGCCAGAAGATTGCCAGCGAGACTCAAGGTTATTATCCTGAGCACATTGTAGGGTCACATTTCTCTAGTGTCAGTGTGCATGTGTCTGTGTATTTGTGGTTGTGTTTGTCTGTATTTATGAAATGCCTGCTAGTGGATTTTCTGTCAAGAACAACAACCCAGGCATTGTGTAATTCATTTAATTTAAGGGAATAATGTTTAAAATTATATTAATAATTATATTAATAATAATATTAATGTAGATAATTATATTAGTGATGATAAATTATTGCTTAAATTGACAGGTAGATACCAGGTGGCACTTGAAGAAAGTCACATGAAAGCATTACTTGAAGAACATCTACTACCTCCGGTGGCTGTGGTAAGGTGGATGAATACCTGGTAGATGAACAACTGAGCTCTAAAAATTATTTTTGAAACCAAATATAAAATTTTAAATATTTTTATTGTTTATTTGCAGAGTAATGAAAGTTCTTTAATTAAAATGGGTGAGTTGTTGTAATGTTCATTATGATTCATCTAATCTGAAACTTGAATCAAGATTATTATTTCAAGGGTTGAGACAGGGAACATAAATCTTGTTCATTTTTTATTTATAAGTTCATAAAGGAGAAATACCACAACAAGTCCAGAAAAACTTCTACTTTTGATATAACTGTTGAATATTAAAATTTTTCTAGTACAAGGAATTTGTGCTAGAAAACCCAGAAACAACAAAAATAATGTTTTTATATGCTGTGGTTTGTTTAAAGAAAATATCCTTAAACGTTTATAAGTTGTGATTTGTTTAAAGAAAGAAGCATTTTAAAATGTGCTGTAAAAACAAATAAATTAACGTAAGTTATTTCGGCAGGTTTCCCACAGCTGGACTTGTCTCCGACTGCCCGGTTGTCCATGTGCATGTGGTGAGTTGTTGCTAAGACGATGATGAATGTGACAGTTGAATTAAATGTGAATGAATGATGTATTAATATTAATATTAGTAACTAAAGTGATGGTGATAGCAGTAATGCCATTTGTGCTTATGATATTTATTTAATGCTGACCCAGCCACATGGAGAGTACAGACATGAAGGAATGCTTTGGCAAAGCCGGCTATCTCTGCCCGCAGTGCTCGAGCAAGTACTGCGACCTTCCTGTTGAATGCATCGTGTGTGGTTCGTTTTGTTTCATTTCCTTTATTACCACCCTTTAATAAATTTAAAAATTTATTCAATTTCACCAAAAGTAATAATGATCATTTGTTACATCATCATTTTATTCGTTATAAGTTTCGATATAATTTTTATTCACATCGTACAGGTCTGACACTTGCCTCATCGGCTCACCTGGCTCGTTCCTACCACCATCTGTTCCCACTCGACCCTTTTGTTGAAATATCTTCTCATACGCTCTCTGGAAAAAGCAGGTGGGTTTCATGATTATAATTTGTGCCCATTAGGCCAAGAATGGGCATGGTGATGATGATGATTGCAGTTAGTGATATTTTAATAATTTTCTTTGCAGATTCTGCCAAGGTTGTCAAAAAGCTTTGAACGAACCAAATGTGAGTTTCTTATATTTTTATAGTTAATCAAGTTTGTGTGTTTAATTGTTTTAATTGAATGAATTAAAAAAAAGATTTATGATGGTTTGTTATGAGCTGTTTTCTCCTTGTAGGCATTCCAGTGCAAAAAATGCAATCATCATTTTTGCACCGATTGTGACATATTCATCCATGGTTCTCTCCACTCCTGTCCCGGCTGTGCCACAAAACCGTCCTCGGATCTTCTCTGACAACAATAACATTGTTCCAATATTCTCTCCTTTAACTTACAAAAACCTCGAGTTTCTCCATTACCTTGTATTCCATCATGAAAAATTCTGCTGATAATTCATTCAGAACTTTTTCACTCTTACATAATGGTATATTCGAATGTTTAGATTAAAAAGAAAATGGTTGATGCTGTTGTTAATTTAGTATTAAAACCTTGGTTTTGTTGTTTTGTTTCCCGTTAATACTAGTTATAGAATCCGACCTGCACTCAAAATAATGTTCTGTTTGGCTCATGAAAATTATTCCTAGATTTTTTCGAAGTAATAAATGTTGTCTGCATCATCATTTATGAACGAATAAAAACGAATTGTCTGCATCATCATTTATGAACGAATAAAAACGAATTGTCTGCAGAGCATTTATTTTTTTCCTTTGCCATAAATTCATCATAAAATTCCATTTATCACAATGAAACCTGTCCAACGTTTCTCATTCTAAAACAAATAAAAAAAAACGGCGATGCTAAAAGTTTTTCAAATTACTTAAAAAAATATGAAACGTTCAGCTTACATGTAAACCTTTTCCATTTTTCCATGTTCCAACTTCAATGACGTTTCGACTTAAGCGTAATCAGACAAAAAGATTGTTCGTCTTGTAAATTTACCCAAAGAAAGACAGAAATAAATAAAAATTCAAGATTGCATGCAGCACTCAGGAAAAATACTTTTTTGTAAAAATAAATAATGAAATTAAATAACTAATACCTCAATCAAGTATTTTGTGACTCAAGTTTGCGAGTTGAGAGTGTGGGGAGGAGAGAAAAAAATAAGATATCAACATATTGAGTGGATGAAAAAAAGCTGTGACTCAGAGGCTTAATTATGAAATTGGGAGGTTTTAATTTATTTAAAAAAAAATTATTATTGTTGGCTTTTTGAACGATGATTCTAATGTAGTCAAGTGCCCCAAGGTTAATTTTTCCATAATTAAATTATCTATAATCGGTTATTTTTCTTGTATGGAAAATTTTCCAGGACTTCACAGCTCACACAAACGAAAATAAAAAACGGAAGATGTAAAAATGTGAAAGCTGGTCGACAACAAATGTCCGTGAACTAACTGCATGCATGCATGCATGATTGTTGGCGTATGTGTGTACTGTGTATGTATTCATCCTTGTATGTATGTATTCATACTTGTATGTATGTATGTATGTATGTATGTATGTATGTATGTATGTATGTATGTATGTATGTATGTATGTATGTATGTATGCACGTATGAATGCATGCACGCATATAATATGGGTTTAATTAAAATTGTACAACTTTGCTCAGAGTTCAAGGAAGACATGCGTCGAAACACATTCAGATTAATCGATGATGAGATTTAAATAGATGAATACATTCATTCGCAGACTAGAAAACACCCACGCGATTAATAGAACGGAAATTTAAAAAAACAGTGGTATATATATATATATATATATATATATATATATATATATATATATATATATATATATATATATATATATATATAATTGAATACACGACTATAATGACAACAAGAGGAAGGAGTGAGGTGGAGTGAAAGAATGAAATATAAAAGGAATAAGATGAGAAAGTTAAACATTAAATAAAACGCTAAATACGAAATGGATTTTCGAAAGTTCATCTTCCTTAACAAATGTACAAATCGTATAAAAAAATGTCAAGCTGTTTGTTTGAATCCATGAGTGAAACTAAAATACCGAAATGAACAAATAATAATTACAATTAAAACACAATAAAAATAAATCTTCTTCATATTTTTTACATCAACAAATCTTAGAACAATTCCTCGTTTTTGCTTTCCTGGTTGCAGCTGAGCCTCTTGTCAAAAGCCGTAAGTTCGACACCGGATTGCTCTCTTGGAATGTCCAATAGACTATCGGCCGACTTCGCAAAGAGCAGCGAAGAAGCCAGACGCGACGACGACTTTGGCGTTGACGACGTTGTGGTGACGACAGCCTGTGAAGTAGTAGCCGCTACTGAAGACGAAGGTTCGTTAAAAAAAAAACATATTGCATTTTTTAATGACGCTGTTTTTGGTGAAGTAGGAGTAGTAGTGGTGGGACTGCTGCTACCAGCGGAAGTGGGCGTCGGGAGCGACTTCCTGCCAGACAGCTGCAAATGTCGCCTAAGCAGTTTCTGTTGCTTTTGCTGTTGTAGCGTTGTAGCAGGTGCTTCGACGATGTTAGTCGGCTTCAGAGTTGGTCCAGCATTGAGTTTGGATAACGTCGAAGCAGGAACAAGCTTTAAATAAACGTAGACAGTAAAATAATTTATTGCCACACAATTTTTAAAACTGCGTAATTATTAAATAAATTAATTATAATTAAGGGTATTTAAATATTAAAATGTATTCTAAGTTATTTATATTTACTTCGTCAGAGCCATCGTATCCCTGGTCCTCGCTCAAGCTTGTGTAGACGTTGAGAGATCTATTGTCATTTGTCAACCTTGCCTGCTTTTTCTTACAAGCTACCTCGTTAGATGAAACTGACCCCTGTATAAACAAAATCTATTTAAATACATAATTATGTATAAAAATATTAAATAATAAATAAGATATATTAAAAATTACAACTTTATTTTTGCTTATTCCGTATAAATCGCAAAAAATCCCCACCAATCCAGTGTCAGAGTCTTCATGAAGTCCCCCGACCCCTACAACCTCGCTGTTGAAACTGCTCTCTGACTTTGACCTGATTTTATATCAAATACATTTGAATATCCAATCACATAATCGAAACGCAGATCAATAATATAAGTATCGACACATAAAAGTTAATTAATAAAATATAACCACATTGGATCTACTAATTCCAAAAAATTCTCACAAAATAGAAAGATAATAATTAAATCTCTTAATGTTCGGGTTGACTTACGTAGCAAGTTTCTGCTTCTCCATGGTCGCTTCGGGACTTGAACTCGGTGACCCGGTCATGGGTGACGGAGACGCCGACGATGAAAGCGACGAAGACGACAGAAGTAGAAGCGGAGAGGCGCTGCTGACCGTGGAAGTGGTCGGCACTGACGACGGGAGTTGAACTGTGGCAGGAGAGTCACTCGTAGTTGAGCTGCTCAACCAGCGTAAATAAATTATTTAAAACTTTATTATTCATTAGAAAAAAAATTATTAACAAATAAATATAAAATTAACTCTAGCTTTAAACGAATAATTTATAATTTACATATTAAGTGAACACAGAAAGTTTTCAAACTAACCAAGAATTCTCAAATCCCAATTTCTTCTGGTGGTGAGGGCTTTTGGAATGTTCTTGCTTTATCGTCCTATTCTGTATAATAGGCACAGGATAACAAATTAAAAACAGTTTAATTAATTGAGTAAACTTAATTCTTTTATGAATTAAATGACCTCTGCAGCAGGAGCGACATCACAGCAATCTCCATGACTTCCATGACTTCCACCGCGTCTCCTACCACTGCAAACGCTAGAGACGTCACCAGCTTTGTTCTGGCCAACAATATCGATTTCATCTTCCTCTCCAGGCCTGAAAACTTCAGAGTCGTCGTTTTCACCAACGGAAGGAAGAATCTGAGTGGCCCTTCTCAGTATCAAGGAAGGCGGCTGACTTCCGCTCGTGCTGCAGCCGCCGTAGCTGCCGGTTGACAAAAGAGAAGCCGAAGAAAGTTGAAATGTTGATTGCGGTATGATGGAGAACGGTGAAACTGAACCAGGCGATGGAGCGGCGTTGCTAACGAACAAATGAGAATCAACTGATTGACTTCTTACTTTACCACCACCGATGGCTCTTCTGAAAGTTTCTAAAAAACGACTGCCACTTGAAGCGGGAGCCGCTGAAGTAGCTGCAGCAGGCGACGTAGCCGATACGTGGGGATGACCACTTGGGGCGTTTCCATTCGAAGGGTCAAAGGGCACTGAAGGAATTTGTGGCGAGGGAACGAAATTACCAAAAAAACTGCTGAGGCTGAGCTGGGAGGTTGTGATGATCCCGGAACCCAGGTTTTGAACCGAACCACTGGTCGTGGCGACACTGAGCATGGGATTTGCAGAGGTCAAAAGTTCAAGATTTTTATGCAGCAAGTCTTGGAAGAGGGTGTCCATCAATGCTCTTCTTGTTCTTTCCTGAAAAAAAAAACTAATTGCATTTTTTACAAAGTTCAGAGCAAATTATGTGGTAAGTGCTTCGCTTGAATAATTGAACAAATAAGAAATCAGCTGATAGCAGAAACAATTAACCGATCAGAATTTAAAATGGAAATAAAAAATAAATTCTTGTGTCGAATTTTACTGCAATAATGATAAGACAGAATTCTTCCAAATCGGACGAGAATCATTCAAAATAAATATCAACTGATATGCAATCAATCAACTGATATGCAATCAATCAACTGATATGCAATCAATCAATCAACGAAACAGCAATCAATCAACGAAACAGCAATCAAATCAAGCAATTAAATTAAAGGGCTTACCTCGAGCTTACTGAAACGATTAGATTTGTAGCAGGCATGCTCGGCGTTGATCAATTTGGCGTAAAGAAACTCTTTGAACTTGGAGTCCTTCTTGAATATGGGGGGGTTAGGCAGGGGTGGACCGAAAGAGGGAACATCTTCCCGAGCAGTAACCATAACCTGATTCACAGATTATTAAATGTAAGATACATGTAATAAACATGTATTTTATTTATAGACATGACCCTGTTCTGAAACTTACCATATACTCTGTCTCGGCACTGGATTCGCCAGATGACTGGGAAGTGTCGTTGACCTTTCTACTGACTGGCTGAACGACGATGTAAGCGTGGAGAAAGTGTGAAGCGATCATGTTCGGAACAAATGGAGTGTTCTCTTCTTGGAAGACGATCGATATGATATCGTTGCCGATGTGACGCTTCCTTTGTAGCTGAGAAAATCGGCAATTAAAAATAAATGAGAACTAAGCAGATAAGAAGTATAAATAGTAAATTCAACAATATAATATCATCTGGAATTCGAAAAATTATACAATCCATAATGTGACTGAACAATTATTTTGCTACCACTATTTTCAATCTGACAAATACTGGATAGCACGATAGTATGCAACTGGTGGCAAAAACGACGACGACGACGATGATGATGATGATGATGATGATGACGACGACGACGATGATGATGATGATGATGACGACGACAATGACGATGATGATGATGCGGATGCACTCCCAAAATATTAAAATGAAATTCCTTATCGAACAGAATGTTCCATCTACTGACCTGTTGAGGATCTGAATCACTGTACGGCAGAAGAGTGGCCACATGGAACATGATCTCGTGTTCTTTGTACTTTACGTACACAGATTCTGAACCCGTCTGTCCAAATTTCGTGTCCAATCCACCGCGAAATCTAATAAAAACATTAACCGGCTCAAATAAGCCATGAAAGGCCCACCCAAAAGAAGAAAATAAGAGTGAGTGACAAATTATTTCACAAATAATTGTCAACCTTTCGACAACCATCATTAACAATGCTATGTACATAATGTTAAATGATCACTAACAGCACCACAATCATCAGCATAACCCCTGCACCACATTCACAATCATCAACATGGCCCCCTCCACCAAATTCATCATGACTAACCCCGTAAAGCCCTTCAATTGGACTTTGTTGCCTATAAACTCTATGAATTCTTCCATGGCTGGAGAATGTTGGACATTACCGAAGACTTCCTCTTCCGTAATCTATGAAATAATTCAAAAGATATTTTGCTAATAAAAAAGGATATATTTAAATTATGTTATGAAGAAATAATATAAAAATAGATAACAAGACATGTATGTTTCTTCACTGTTTGTATAAAACTAGAAATTTTCATTCCATTGTGTTTGCATGAAAGTTTTTAAAATATTTGACCTTCAATTGACCTTCTATGCTCCGTTTTAACATAATTTCTTCGCCTCACCCACTTATTTACTTCACCCTCGTGGAGAAATCCAACAAAAAGTTCCACACACAAATGTCCCGATGATGACGATTCATAAATTGTGTGAATTGTTTGTTTACCAGCTTAAATTAGGTGGCTTACAATATAAAATAGAGCAACTTTTAGAACCCGATGTTATTTTATAAATATTTTAAAGTTTCGTTTTGGGAAAAATTGCATTTAAAATCACGTGGTTAGAAAAACCATGACCTTCGATCCCACTAAAAATAGCTTTATAAAAGTGGTGGAATAAAATAGCTTTATAAAAGTGGTGGAATAAAATTCACCAACAGTGATTAGAAAAACATTTCGACAGGAAACAGACACAAGTAGAAACAAGAGAAACAAGTAGGCCTGTGCACGTAAAATAGGAACAAAATCAAATCCAATCAGAAAAGAGAGACTGTCACATGACCTAGCGATAATGAACATGGTGACAATAAATTCTGAGTAAGAAAAACTCTCAAAATCTTGAAATGTGTAAGAAATGGAACTGTATCCTTTAATCCAGGAACCCAACTTGGAAAAACGTTTTGAGTGTAATCATCATGGTACCGTTGGTTGGAAGCGAAAGAAAAAGATGGTGATGATGATGATGGCGGTGAACACCCACCAAGTCATACCTCATAAATAAGAGAAATAGCAAAGAAACGTCTGAATATTTACATACGTAATTCAACAATCTCATTAGTGAAAGCAAAGCTCTTGTGTACGTCCAAAAGTCGCCATTTTGAAACTCTTTTACCTATCTCTCCGTCTCTCTCTCTCTCTCTCTCTCTCTCTCTCTCTCTCTCTCTCTTCCCATTTTCCTTATTCCTCCTTCTTTTTTCCTCCCTCCTTCTCTCTTCCTTTGCGATTCCACCGCAATTTCCATGCAAAAAGCAATTCCCATTCGAAATGAATATACATACACAATATATACATGCACAGGTTCAGCGACGGGCGACAGAATGGAATATTACAGCAATGTTGGAATATTGAATTGCTAGGCGGGCGGAAGTAATATATGACTACTCAGAGGTCGGAGCTAAAAAGTCCGCTCCGGCAGAAATAACGGATGGATGGATGGATGATTGGAAGGATGGGTGGAAGGATGGGTGGAAGGAAAGATGAAAAAGAGGTGGATGAATTGATTCAGGAATGATGAATGAAGTACAGATGGGAAAAGAAAGTAAAAAAAATGAAGTAACGAATATCAGTACATCCAATCAAATTCTTATGCTGTTTTACTCATCTTAACTTTACCTAATTATTTCAAATAAATAAATAAATAATTAGATAATTTACTTTATTACTTATTTATTTCAAATAAATAAATAATTAGATAATTTACTTTATTACTTAGCAATTTAAACCTTAAGGCAGGCCAGTTAGCTGAGTGCTTCATAATTATAACTTTGGTAATTTTTCAAACAATTTAAAATTCAATTATTATATACACATCATCAAAACGTTATATATAATATAATGTGTCTGTATACCCACCTGTCCTCGTTTCTGATAGATGACTCCAATTTTGAAGGTGTTGGTCAAGACGTGCTCGTCATAACTCAGGATGAGACTGGACGCCTGTAAAGAAATAAGATGTTACAGATTGGTGCTTATATGTACGGTAGTGTAAAGAAATAAGATGTTACAGATTGGTGCTTATATTGCGGTAGTGTAAAGAAAAAAGATGTTACAGATTGGTGACTTATATGTGTGGTAGTGTAAAGAAAAAAGATGTTACAGATTGGTGACTTATATGTACGGTAGTTTAAAGAAATAAGATTTTACAGATTGGTGACTTATATGTGTGGTAGTGTAAAGAAAAAAGATGTTACAGATTGGTGACTTATATGTACGGTAGTTTAAAGAAATAAGATGTTACACATTGGTGCATATGTTACGGTAGTGTGACTGGGAAGATTGATTTGTTAATTAACTTATAAAATATTGCAAAAAAACAAGAAAATTATAATGATGAATTTCATTGTATGCTGTAGTGCTGCATCATCCAGTTTTGTGAATAACCAAATAATCAACCGCAGGCACCTAACAAAATGGAATCAATTTGTAGATATTGTGCAGAACCAGTTCGTTACGAACAGTATATAGTGTATAATGTGTATATACAACAGTTCTTACGTACCGAGTGAATTGTTTGTAAAAGATAACGAGGCAGGCAACTCTTAACTCAGACGCGAACTTGGTTTTGCACCGTTGAAATCTTATTGAGAAATCCTGAGTGATTCAGTGGTTTGTGGTTTAGTTCTGAGGAGTTTTACACAACAATCAACATCAACCGATGTAATTGACAATTGCATAAGTTGGTTAAGAACCCGTGATTGATGAAGTTAAGAAAATATGCACTTAAGAGACGTCGAGAGCATGGGCAGCAGCATGGTATTGTAACTTTATTCATCAGGAAGAGTGATTGCGATAAGAGATGAATTGCAGGACGCTTGTTTGGTTGATAAGAAATTGATGGATCGTGCGAGATGTTTGCATGGTAATTCGTGTTTATATGCATTATGCATGTAGATGTTTGCATGGTGAATTCGTGCTTATATGCATTATGCCTGTAGATGTTTGCATGGTGAATTCGTGTTTATATGCATTATGCATGTAGATGTTTGAATCCGATCGAAGAATAAATTACAGACGAATTAATGAACTAATGTTCAAAAATCTTCATAAAACGTGGCGTAAACTCATTATTGGACTTCTAGGTAACCGAAACCAGTGCGTTTATATATTTTTTAAGCCTTCGATTGTACCTGAAGAGGTAATGTCTGGGAGAATTGATTCCAGATTCTTGGACAAGCGATCTCTCAACAACCAGCCGTAACGAAGAGTTGAGACGAAGACGAATAAAGGCGTTTTAGATTCTGCAAATCTTTTCGGCGTGAGGTGCTCGATGCTAGGATACATGAGCATCTAAAACCAGACATGAAAGCCAAAAGTGCCACTTTGAAATCACCAATGAGACGTTTATATTGAAGTTTCCAGCTCATCGTTGCATGGTTAATAATTTTCAGGGTCAGCAATTAAAGCGAATCATCACCCGTTTTCGAGAACGACCCTCTCCAGGGGTCAGTCACCCTCGGTGCTCAGTAGTCCTGTCGTCTGCCATTTTCAAGGCCCTTTGCATTAAGCAAGATTCGTTCACCACCATAAGAGGAGTGTCATATCAAGACGCTTTTCAGTTAATTTTGTTTAGTTCTAATTGACGTATTAATGAATGGTTTTTTATGTTTTTCGTTGTGAAAATCAACGCTATTCTGCCACGCAACATACTGAACGTTTCAAACACGATTGCAGGGCGCGATCACTAAAAGATCATCGTACAGTTAAACAGCATCGGACCGAGTTGACATATGCAGTACAACAATCCGATCAAGTAGCATTGAAACCATTGATTTATTTATGGTTTTAACGTAGGCCTACTGCTAACATAAAAACTCTTGCTGAACCTTAAGGTTATTTAAATTTTAATTTGAGTTAGCACTTATTATTATGTGTGACTCATATTCAAGTTATAGTTATAACTTCTATTTATGCTAGTATGGTGCAAAAGAAATAGCTTTGATTGACATGTTATTGTGTTTATTTGCGCATCTGCAATTTTGTAAATAATTTGATTTGTCAGCCATTATAGGCTGCTGCTACAAAGCTATCAATAACGATCAATACCTATATCAAGTGTAATCTCCCAACTTCTTAGTAAAACCGCTGCGCGGTGCAGTTCGAGGGAGTGTAAAATTTTCATAATGCAGGGGTTTGCCAAAATATGAGGGAGATGGGGGTAAAGATGTCATTTAGGGTGGAAAAAACTCCCTATTTGGAACGCCATGTATACAAGTAAAGGAGCTTGAATTTGGAAAATTGAAAGGGGTTAAAATACACCCGGGCACCGCCGTGCAATTTTTCTTACTTCCGCCGGCGGCCGCCAAATTTTTTACGGCTGAGTCGAATATGAGCCGTAATAATAAAATGGTTGCGAGGTGTTCAACAAATACATGACCCCCCCCCGCCAGGAAATAATAAGTGTTAGTAAACGTACACGGGGCGATGAATAAAAAAAACTTAACCCGCAATGAGAAAAAAATTGAATGACGAGTGAATAAAAGAAATATATCACGTGATTGTATGTACGGATAAGAGAAATAAATAAAGTGATTGTATGTACGGATAAGAGAAATATATAAAGTGATTGTATGTACGGATAAGAGAAATATATAAAGTGATTGTATGTACGGATAAGAGAAATGTATAAAGTGATTGTATGTACGGACAGACAGACGTGAGAGAATTGAATGTTAAATAACTCACCTTAGGATGAAGGGATGGGTGGAAGGACTCCAGTTCCAGACCTTCGTATGTTTTCTGATTTGAAGAAACTTTGTTAGACAACATAACAGATTGTAACGTTTAAAAGCGGCGTAGCCATGATTTTCTAGAGGGGAGTTGAAAACCGAGACTCCGGTAGTGACGATTGCGTCATGGTCTCAGGAATATTTTTAAAGTCAAAATTGAAAATTGGCATTTGTTGATAATTTTACATCATTGCTTTGAAGTGTATTCTGAGTACAAATATAAGAAATTTATTTTTTAATTTACTTTTTCCAATTTTCAATGTAGTAGTTCTATACGTGTATATCGTATAATTAAAAATATATTATCAAAATTATCTTATGCATAAATAATTATGACTAATTTTTTATAGAATAATTATTCATAATTATTCTATAAATAATTATAACTAATTATTTATTGAATAATTCCATTTGAAATAATTTTAAGGTGATATTAATAATTATTGTACTGGTATTATAATGAGAGAAATGAGAAAAGTTAGTCAATGAAATTTAGCTATTTCTTAACTGCAGACCGCCTGAAGTTATATTTGGTTTTTTAAAGTTCAATTTTTACTTAGCTGGTCGCTGGTCATGAGTGTAATAGAATAGTTAATAATGCTTGCTGCAATAAATAATTAAAAACAGTACCTGTTTCAAGATGATTTATCATATTATACACGACATTTAAGTTCATACACGGATATAATAAATAATAGTATTAATTATTAATTCTCTGCTGATTGTTTTAGTAAACAATCGCATCCAAAAACTTCAATTAAAAATGAAAAAACCCAAAGTTTTATTGATTCGTTGCATACAATATATTTGATCACTTAAGGGTTTTTTTGCCACAAAATATCGCTAAGCTACAAGAAACACGTTTTGTATTCTTGTATGTCTTTATTTAGCTCACTTGGTCTCTTTGCTTTTTTAAAGCTTGTTAATCAAATGTTTACCGACTCCATAAATTTCAGCATCCAATTCATTCAACTTGACAGATAAAAAATTCAATTGTTATTTGTTTCAAAATTATTTTATTTTCATTTTGATTGAAAATAATAAAACGGAAAACTTTGGCAATTAATTTTTAATTAAATAAACTTTGTCTTCGCAATAAAAACATCAATCAAATTAGTGTTTCAAACTAGCTTCTGTGCTTTGCTTCGTATTGAAAATGCATCTTTGATTTGACGGCTTTAATGCGAAGTGTTGCCTCAAAGCTTCTTCGCATTAAAACCGTCCAAGCAAACTAGCATTTCCAGCAAAACATAATAATTACTGTATTCCACTTAATAAATCGATATTCAATCGTTTTCCAAATAACTGATTCACCATTTTGATTAAAATACAAAATTAATATCTTTTATCGAAAGGTGAATTCACTCATTGAATTTGTTTGAATGTATTTCTTTTCAAAAATTAGAATATCCATAAATGTTATAATCATTAAAATTGCTTTCAAATATGTATTCTTTGGAAATGTTTTTGATTTACTTGTATTTTATCTTTTCTTTCACTTTTTGGGTCATCTAAAAAGAATTTAACATCATAATCTCTGGCTACACTACCGATGTTTAACAACTAAACATTATTAAATTATTTAATTACACAAAACAATTTACAAACTTTGGCAAGTGCAACTGGAGAATAGGGATCAGAAAGCGTTCTCAGCAGATATCTTTCGTATTTCGTGCCAGAATTCTTTCTATAACAAGAAACAAATATTTTAAGAAAGTAAATAAAACAAATAACTGAAAATCTTCCAATTAAAGTTTAATTCAATAGTCGATCAAACTATTTTCTGATGCTACCAACAATCGGATTTTTGGACGTTTTGATTTCGAACACAGGTGCGGATGTGAAGCACGACTGTGATTATGTGATCCTATATGTACAAGCTGACCCTGACACTACTATGTGATCATATATGTACAAGTTGTTCCTGGCACTACTATGTGATCATATCTGTACAAGTTGTTCCTGACACTACTATGTGATCATATATGTACAAGTTGTTCCTGACACTACTATGTGATCATATCTGTACAAGTTGTTCCTGACACTACTATGTGATCATATATGTACAAGTTATCCCTGGCACTAAAGTATCAGCTTCGTTTCAAAAGCGGCACCCTACTACAATTACTTTTTCTTTCAATATGAATATCTCCCCAAATGTTAATAAATTTCTTTTAATCAACTATTAGTACCCAGAACTCAAAATTAACAGTAGTCACTTAAAAATGTTATCAAACCGCTAAACACGAGCTTCCTATGGCCAGAACAGCTAATGCATGCCACATGCCAGGTACTGCACTTTTAACAGCAACGACAATCAACTGGCACCTACCTGACGACAACGTGAACGACACTGTTCGAAAGATCCTCGGCGGCTTCGTATCTTATGGAAACAACTACAGGACTTCCGTCTTTGTCGGCACCGAAATAGTTGGAATGCTCCTGGTGGAGAAAAGAAATGTGGTTAGATGAACACATTATTGGGAAAGTGGTTAGATGGACATATTATTCGAAAAGTGGTTAGATGGACATATAATTTGGAAAGTGCTTAGATGAACACATTATTGGGAAAGTGGTTAGACATTTAATTGGGAAAGTGGTTAGAAGAATATATTATTGGGAAAGTGGTTAGAAAAACACATTATTGGGAAAGTGGTTAGATGGACACATTATTGGGAAAGTGGTTAGATGGACATATTATTGGGAAAGTGGTTAGAAGAACCAATTATTGGAAAAGTGTTTAGATGAACACATTATTGGGAAAGTGGTTAGATGAACATCTTACTGGGAAAGTGGTTAGACCAGAGCAATATAGGGCTAGGTGGAAGTTTGAGTGAATGGGTATGTATATAGTATACTATTGCATGGATGAGTGAATAAATGTGTAGTTTGGTAAAGTAAAAAAACAAAAAGCTGACAAAAAGGCTTTCCACATAATAAAATAATCATTCTCACTTTGTCGAAGAAATGCTTTCTGTAGCAGGTAGCTGTCGGATCAATCTCCAGTTTCGGCGGGAGTGGAGAGACAGGTAAGACACGTGCCGAAGACTGACGCATCTCTGACGTTGTCTTGGTAACAGGCAGCGTCTTGATTTTGGCCGTGGGCGAGTCGTACGCTGACGTCGAGCGACCAGTTGTTGGTAGGGTCATATGCTGGTGGTGATGATGATGAGGAGTTGAAGACTGAAGCAGTGGCGCATGATGGGGTGCAGCCTCTAATGGTGAAGATACTGAAGATAACTGAACGCATAGCGAATTGTCATGGGGCGTACACGAGCCCTCGACCCAGTACCCTCCATCGGGTGGGAGAAGCACCATCGGATACTGTCCTGGTTCGTTTAGCATCTGAGAATCAATTAAATTGAATGAAAAGAAAATTTAATTTTGTTTTCTTTGGCATTTTCAGATTAAAAAAAAGATTTTTTTGTAAATTAATTGATAATTTATTATTCCGTTTCATCACTCTTTCATTCTCGTACACAGACTCAAGTCGAAAAAAATCACAAGAATTTAAACGATGTGCCAGCCTAATGAAAAAAATGTTGTTTTTGGTGGATGGTTGTGTTGAGGTAGTTGTTAGTTGTTACATTAAGTGGTGTATCGACGGATAAAATTTCCACTGATAGTTTTAGGGGGAAAATAAAGGAGAGAGATAGGGAGATTGTTGGATTAATTTTATTCTGCTAACAAACTAAAAATCGGGATAATATGCTTTGCGAGAAGAGAGATATAGAATATAATAATAATAATAATAATAAAGATAATAATAATAATAATAATAATAATAATAATAATAATAATAATAATAATAATAATAATAATAATAATAATAATAATAATAATAATAATAATAATAATAATAATAATAATAATAATAATAATAATAATAATAATAATAATAATAATAATAATAATAATAATAATAATAAGAATTAAGAAAATTAGTCATCGGGCGGTTTTCATCTCTCGAAACAGACGTGCATAAAAATAAAAAAAAAAAAAAAAATAATAATAATAATAATAATAATAATAATAATAATAATAATAATAAAAATAATAATAATAATAATAATAATAATAATAATGAGGTTATCAAGAGTTATTGCCATCGTCGTCATCATATCGTCATCATAAACATCATCATATCATCACTATCGTCATGGTCATCATAATCATCATCACCATCACCATCCTCATCACTAGTCATCACCACCATCATCACCGATTTTAATCCCCAATGTGATAAATGAAAACAAATAAGATTGAATTCAGACAGCGTGTTATTAATAGTTTTATTAAAATCTGAGAGGACACGTTTTTTCCAGTTTGTAACACTTTTAGATATTTATTAATATTTCTTTCTTTATACTTGCTAAAAACTACTGTTACTCTTACTGCTGCTACTGTAATGATGACGACGACTATGATAATGAATATAATGATGTTGGTAATAATAAAAATCTATATTATAATAACCCAGCATCACTCACTGAGTCTGTCCGCTTAATTTATAGCGCTGTACAAAAAGTCATACCTGTACTAATACTACAACCCGGTACTAATACTACAACCCGGTACTAATACTACAACCCGGTACTAATACTACAACCCGGTACTAATACTACAACCCGGAACTAATACTACCACCCGGTACTAATACTACAACCCTGTACTTGCACTAATACAACCGCCCTGCACAAATACTACAGTCGTGTAGTAATATTACATCCCTCCACTAATACTACACCATGTACTGATACTATACGAGGCTACATAAATTAACACCGGTGAGAAAGTGAAAGCAAGAGGCACTCAAACCATAAAACACATCAAAATGACCTAATTAGGTAATTGTCGTCGAGTCACGCGTCGATGTTGCCATGGCAATTAACCCTGAGCGGTATTGTTATTTATTTGTTCTTTTTTTCCTAGCGCTGGTTTACTTCAGCATCATATTTACGATCTTCGGTACAGGAACCGGAAATGAGAGGTGACGGACGTAAAATATAAGTTTGCGGAACAGCAGAGGTAAAACAACGGTTGCTATGGTGATGATGATGGTGATGACGATGATTGTGACGGTAGTTAACACGCAAGTACGATTATTAAAATAAAGTATTATAACAATAACAATAATTATTATTATCTATATATATAAAAGAACATGTCCTGACTGACTGACTGACTTACTGATAATCAACGCCGAGCTCAAACGCCTCATCCTAGGAACATGAAATTTGGAACTTATATTAATTTTATTGCTTAAACATCCACTAAAAAAGGATTTTTGAAAATTTTGCTCCTGAGGGGAAGAAACTGGAAAACAAACTTTTTTCTAAAACAATGTATATCTCGAAAACCAAAAATGAGGAGATTTTGAAATTTGGTGTATGGATTCTTCTTGAAAAATAAAAAGATACGTGTTTCACCATTTTTTGAAAATTTGGTTTCCCGGACCTCTAATGTGGGTTGGAAAATTGGGTTATTTGGTTTTTAAAGTAGCTGCTACTCAAAAACTGTGAATGCTACAGGAGTAAAAATTAGTTTCTAGTTTCTACTCCAAAAATAATGAAATACGTGTTTTAGCATTTTTTTAAAATTTGGTTTACAGGACTTCAAATGTGGGGTGGAAAATAGGGTTATTTGTTTTTTAAAGTAACTGCTACTCAAAAACTGTAAATACCACAGATGCAAAAATTAGTATTTAGTTTCTATTCTAAAAATAAAGTTATACGTGTTTCACCATGTTTTACAAATTTGGTTTCCAGGACCTTAAATGTGGAGTGGACAATAGGATAACTTGGTTTTTAAAGTAGCTGCTACTCAAAAACTGTGAATGCTACAAAAGTAAAAATTAGTATTTGGTTTCTACTCTAAAAATAATGATATACATGTTTCACCATTTTTTAAAAATTTGGTTTCCAGGACTTCAAATGTGGGGTGGAAAATAGGGTTATTTGGTTATTAATATTTTGAGGTTTTGTGCGGTTAAAAGTAGCTGAGTCCAGTTTATCACCGGTCGGGCCAAGCCGTTATTTTAGGGTCTTTTTACGGGCCAGGCTAAACCTTAAATCAAGGTGGTACGGGCCGAGGTTTTTCACTAAGCATATAGACATTTTAGTGATTTTAGGGTCTTCAGACGGGCCGGAACACACCTGAAGTGAAGGTGGGACGGGCCGAAGTTTTTCATCAAGTATATAGAATTTCTAGGCGTGTAAAAACGGGCCGTGCCCAAATTTGACGGGCCGTGCCGGGCCAGGAATTTTGGCTTTGAAACGGGCTGGGCCAAGTTTTCGACGGGCCGAGCCCACACCTATGGATGCACGGTTCAAATTCTCTAATTTCATGCGAGCGAAGCCGCTACGGCACTGCTAGTATTTAATATATGTTAAATAGTTATTCATTGGAAATGTTTAAATTACAATAATTAAACTAATATCTATGAAACATAAGTTATAATTATTAATAATTATTAATACTAGAATAAAGAGCTGGCTGACCTGTGATATGTTGTGAGATTCTTCTGCACAGCACAAGCTGCATCCTTCGACCATCTCTGTACACACGGATGATGACGCGGTGGAAGACTGGAAGAAGATGATAAGCATGGAGAAGTTAATATCATGAAAACAAATTATTTGAAGAAAAAATAATTTAAATTTTTCATATCTGAAGTTTCTCGATTGCCTTTTTGTTATTATTCGTATTTTCCATGTCCACCGTTCGTGAACGATAAAGGAAGAGAATGAAAGAGCATAAATAATTGGGTGGGTGGTTGATGGATAATTATGTGTACATATTAATTAAAAGAGAGAGAGAGGAAGGGAGAAGAGGAAGAGAATGGGTGGACATATATCCGTTATAAAAACTTAAAGTAGCGGTTGACAAGAGACATAATACCAGTTCAAGCTGCATACGTTAATGTTAAATTAAAAGAAATAAACCAATGTTAAAGCTTTTGACGAAACATGAGTGAGCGAGTGAGTGAGCGAGCGAGTGAGAGAGCGAGCGAGTGAGCGAGCGAGTGAGAGAGCGAGTGAGCGAGTGAGTGAGTGAGTGAGTGAGTGAGTGAGTGAGTGAGT
Source organism: Erpobdella octoculata (assembly GCA_963978895.1). Lineage (NCBI taxonomy): Eukaryota > Metazoa > Annelida > Clitellata > Hirudinida > Erpobdellidae > Erpobdella > Erpobdella octoculata. The sequence continues at coordinate 15,719,709 of OZ022242.1, forward strand.
GAGTGAGTGAGTGAGTGAGTGAGTGAGTGAGTGAGTGAGTGAGTGAGTGAGTGAGTGAGTGAGTGAGTGAGTGAGTGAGTGAGTGAGTGAGTGAGTGAGTGAGTGAGTGAGTGAGTGAGTGAGTGAGTGAGTGAGTGAGTGAGTGAGTGAGTGAGTGAGTGAGTGAGTGAGTGAGTGAGTGAGTGAGTGAGTGAGTGAGTGAGTGAGTGAGTGAGTGAGTGAGTGAGTGAGTGAGTGAGTGAGTGAGTGAGTGAGTGAGTGAGTGAGTGAGTGAGTGATTGAGTGAGTGAGGACCAATTAACAACCTGAAGATATTAACAACATTCAACACAACAAAACAAAGACACATTCGATTCCACGAAGTTCAAATTTTCTATCACGTGACTTCTGTCACAGTCCTGCTACCTCGGACGGACGCCAAAGAAACGGACGTATGACTAATGATCACACGGACTGACTGATTGAAAGATTGGCCTAATTCGAAATGATTGAAACGAACGTGTTCGGATGGAAGAAATACACGGACTGAGGACTGATGCATATGCTGGTGGACGTATTGATAGATTTGCGGACGGACTGATAGAGAGAAGACAGAAAATGAGTGAGGAGTAGAATAATTCATTCATATTATGAAAGAGCTGAAACTACTGAAATTGGATATTATCTTGCTAATTGAACATTTATGCCTAGAAGTTGAGTAAGACGAGGAGTGATGACGCAGAAGATTGCGTGGAGGAAGAGAAGAAGAAATAGAAAGAGGAAACATATTCAAGATATTATGAAAGAGAGAGAGAGAGAGAAAATAAATTATTAATATGAAACAAAGAGATTTGGATGGAAGTATAAATTACAGAAAGGCTGGCGACTGGGCAATGATCAGTTATGATAATGAACAACAACAACAACAACAATATGATGATTCATGCAGAAAATATCGTTTTTATTCGGGTTCTGTTGTGTGTGTGTGTGCAGTTGTGCAAGTGTGTAAACGTGTGTATGCTTGTGAAGATAATATCTTCATTTGGAAATAAACATACCCCTTACATTAATATGTACACACACATACAAAGACCAACAGAAAACATACACACACGTACAAACACACATTCACATACTTACAAACACACATTCACATACTTACAAACACACATTCACATACTTACAAACACACATTCACATACTTACAAACACACATTCACATACTTACAAACACACATTCACATACTTACAAACACACATTCACATACTTACAAACACACATTCACATACTTACAAACACACATTCACATACTTACAAACACACATTCACATACTTACAAACACACATTCACATACTTACAAACACACATTCACATACTTACAAACACACATTCACATACTTACAAACACACATTCACATACTTACAAACACACATTCACATACTTACAAACACACATTCACATACTTACAAACACACATTCACATACTTACAAACACACATTCACATACTTACAAACACACTTCTACGTCCGCAGGGATCGTTCTGCGTTACATGGAAAAGCGTTTTAAATTGCGAACATTAACGTGGATATGTCGAAGATGGGCGATAACCATGAGGCTTCCAAGATATAATAACATTCTGTTGTTTTATTCGTTGGAACTACACAGTCTATAACGACAGTTTCTACTAGCATTAAAATAATGTTATGCTTTCATGTAAACGCGAAGAAGTTTGAATAAACTCGAAATCTACTGTTGCTCTCACATCAGTAGTATCAAATGGTATCATCTTCATTCTAACCCTTTCCAGTCTTCACCATCACAGCAGCTATCATAACTGTAGACATCATCATCATAACAATCACACCATCATCATCATCGTGATCATCACTATCACAATCACCATCATTATCATCATCATTATCGTCATCTTCACTATCAACACCATCACCATCACCACCATCACCATCACCATCACCATCACCATCACCATCATCATCATCATCATCATCATCATCATCATCATCATCATCATCATCACCACCACCACCATCATCATCATCACCACCACCACCATCATCATCATCATCATCACCATACTGACCTGGTCACAACCTGACTCCACCTTGAATCTGTTCTAATTCTCTTATAAAGCATTCATAATTTAATTAGACAAAACTAAATAATTATTTTATCCAATTTTCAATTGAGTTTCACAATTTCTTTTAAATTAAAAAATAAAATATAAAAATGCAGGACCAGATTTCATAAATAAATAAATATATAAATCAAATAAAGCCGTTTAAAGACCAAAATAAATTTTCTATATTTAAACTAAGCATCGTGGAAACCTGATCATCTGAAGATCAGTTACTCTTATCCTTATGATTACAATCTCAATATTTAAAACGGGGCCATGGTCGAAAAAATGGGGGCTCGGTTTAGCATAAGGGTGGTTTTGCCAGCCTGGATGATCAAAACCTTCATTTAAAGAAGCTCATTTGTTATAAAAAAATGTTTTTGGACGCTCCCTATCATGGACGTAACCAGGGGAGGATTATGGAGGTTCAAACTCCTCCTGAAACTAAAGTTTTAAATTATTGTTTTAATTATATTTATTTTCAAATTAATTTATGCTTTCTTTGAAGAAACGTTGACTAACTTCTAGAAATTTAAAAAAAATGAGGTAGGACTAGATCCTTCTCTCGGCCATTTAATGTACTTCCTGGCTACTGTGGCTACGCCCATGCTGGCGATAATTAGGGAGTCATGCATGCCATCTAACCGATGAGACCGCATTAAAAAAATGTGGTTTATTTATAATTTATAACAAACATTTCTTACCTTGGTCATATGACGAACCGGCCAACCAACCAGCAATGAAAACGGATAAAACAAACGCACAGCTATAACGCTTTAGATTATTAAATAGAATTTATGCAATTATAAAAACAGTCTTGATAAAATGACGTGTAATCCTCACTAAGATAATTGTTTGAAGCAATTTTAAAAACCACCCTCCGATTATAAAATGTGTTCTAGAATATAAAATGTTTTCTGAAATATAGAATGTGTTCTAGAATATAGAATGTTTTCTAGAATATGGAATGTTTTGTAGAATATAGAAGCATCTTTCTCTAACCAGATTAACTTCCGCATTGCCCATTCTTCTTCCGTTCCATAAAGAACATGAAACCGATCTGCTGTCCTCCTTTGTGCGAAACTTTCAATCAGTCAATCAGTCTGTCTGTCAGTCCATCGGTGAACTGGTGACGCTGGCGTTGTGACATAAACCGTTTTGGTGACATAACGCTTAATCGGCAGTTTTAAAGCGGTTAGAAAAACGAAAAAGCATAAATGTATAAACAAACAAAAGGAAATAAAGAAGAGAGAAAAAAAGAGAGAGAGGGGAGAGAAGGAGAGAGAGAGACAGGGAGAAAGATACAAGTGTTTTACTTTCACATTAAAATGATTACATGTAAATATTATTACTCAAGTTTCAAGTAACGAACGTAACTCACACGTACACTTATAACCACGTACGTTTTTTTTTAAATAAACAAATCGGCGAAACGCAGTCTCTGTTAATTTAATGTTTATTTAATGTTATGTACTATAAAAAGAGTTGCTGTTGAGCCCTGAATAAAAGTTAGCTGCAGTGAAGTTTGTTGCGGCTATTTAAGCTGTAACTTATAACGACGATGTATAGTTGTGTGTGTGTGTGTATTAGTGAGTATGTGTGTGTTTGTTTGTTTGAGTCTATGTATGTGTGTATGAGTATGTATGCATGTGTTTGTTTGTGTGACTGTGCTTGTGTTTTTGTGAGTGTGTGTATGTGTGTGTTCTATGCTGATATTTCTTATATTGAAATAAAGTTGAGAGAGAGGACGAAAAAGAGAAAAAATGAAAGGGGTGCATATAAAAAATTAAAT
>OZ022242.1:15728620-15781120 GCA_963978895.1 Erpobdella octoculata
AGACGCCTGGAATGAAGTGCCCTGGAAAGAAAAATGAAATGGAACAGCATGGAGAGAGAATTCCATATGAAGAGGATAGAGAGAAAAGAGGAATTATGAGAAGAAAATAAAGAGAAAGGGAAGAAGGGAGAGAAAAGAAGAAGGGAGAGGGAGAGAAAGAGAGAGAAAGAGAGAGAAAGAGAGTGAGAGAGAGAGAGAGAGAGAGAGAGAGAGAGAGAGAGAGAGAGAGAGAGAGAGAGAGAGAGAGAGAGAGAGAGAGAGAGAGAGAGAGAGAGAGAGAAAGAGAGAGAGAGAGAGAGAGAGAGAGAAAGGGAGTGAAAGAGAGAAATAAAAGAGGTAAGGTTTTTGGTAGGGAAAGCCACAACAGCGTGGAGACACGAATAGCGCCGCTCTGGGCTCGTCTGCACCCCTGTCCTTGCTTGCTGGATGACTATTTATCTTAAATTCCTCTTACTCCAGTCTTACTCTCTCAAATTCTCTCAGTTTTTCTCTTCCTATTTTTTTTTCTCTCCCTGCATACCTGCCTGACCAAGTGTGGGATAAAGCAGTCATGACTGTGAAATTGAATGGCTTCTCATTAACGACAGAAAATTCATAACAGGTAAGCATTATTACCTGCTTGACCTCTTCATAAACATTACCACTTACTTTTCTGTTCACACACACACACACACACCACACGCACACACACACACACACACACGTACACACACACATACACACACACAAACACACTTTTCTCGCTTTAATCGGCATATTGTGTGTGTGCTCCCGAAAATACTTCTATCGGTGGTATGTTGTGTGTATTTTTGTGTCCGTGTGCTCGCGTGCAGACTTAAACTGGAATGTTATAGGTGCGTGTTCACTTGATATGGAATTCTATATAAATACGTATCTCAATTACCCACATAAATCATTCATAATTATATGGTTAAACGTTTAGAAAGCAAAGACGCTAGTGCCAATCTAAAATTCAAAACCTAGTGTTATAATCACCACGGTCATTATTTTTATCATCCTTACCATAACCACAGCAATCATCATCATCACCACCACTGAATCATCACCACCACCACTGAATCATCATCATCACCACTGCAATCATCATCACCACCACTTCAATCATCATCACCGCCACTGCAATAATCATCACCACCACTTCAATCATCATCACCACCACTGCAATAATCCTCCACACCATCCCTTATTATCTGTATAATTCATTTCAACGAGCCATATGAAACCATTAATTTTTTCGTGACGTGTTGTACGACTTTTTAAATTTTGATAAATATGGAAGAAAAGAGAAATTAAATTTGAACAATCTAATTGCCGTAAGAAATATCGAGGAGACCAACTTAAAAAACTTATTTCAGATGTTAATGGTTTAATAATGAAAGAAAATATGAGTTTTAATTTTAAAAAAGGTTTGTTATCCTGTTATAGCTTAAAAATACTGCTGTTATTATCGACCACACAAGGTGACTGTTAGTGTCTTCATCATAGTTGATGGGGATGGTTCATGTCATAGGGCTGGTTCATGCCATGGGGCTGGTTCAGGCCATGGGGCTGGTTTATGCCATGGGGCTGGTTCAGACTATGGGGGGCTGGTGGTTTCAAAAACGACGGTAGTACTAGGGTCGGAAGGTGTCGAAGCTCGTCACTTGTCCACCATTGCATAAAACAACTTGTAGTGATGAACGAAGAAACAATACATTTATCAACTCTTTAAAGGGATTGATTTATATTTTAACCGCCACTACCTTTAATATCATCACCACTATAATCACCACCATCATCACTATTATCAATATGTGTTCACTATCGTTTATAAATCTTTGCTTAAGCTTTCCTGGCAAGTAATACTTTTGATTTAGAAACATTCGCTGGGGGTGCAGCATTTTCAAGATTATCGCTAGACGAAAGGAAATGAACATTTATTTATTACCACAAAATTTTCATTCGTACGCTAGGGGCTATAAATAAATTTTCAAGGAAGGGTAACGAAAAGTGAACATTTAATAAATACCAACTATTAGTAATTAAACGCATTAATCGAAAAAAAATAACCATGGCTTACTTTTACGGAGCTTTCTTCTGCAGGGTAAGACAGCTGTGAGGTGTAAGATCTGTTAAGGTACTTGTAAGCTTCCTGATAGTGATGCTGTTGATGCGGCTCAGCTGGAAGCGTGTGGTGTTTCTGTTGATATCTCGGTTGAAAGGGTGGCTGCGTGCCCTGATAATGTTGCTGCCAGTTCTGACCTTTCAACTGTTGGATTTCAAGCTGGTGTGGACGCGCCGGCAAGTAGAACTGAGATTTGTGTCGAGCTTGTTGCAATTTATTTTTGTGTGGTTGACAGAGTCGGTCTTGTTGATCAACCTCGTCCCTCGTTTGAGTGGATGAAAAAGAGGAATTGGGATCGCACAAACGACAAGATGCTGCTACTACTTCCTCCTGCTGCTGTACTGTCTTTTTCCTTAAATTTTAAATTCAAAGATCATAAATAACGGTAATCGTGGGAAATTATTTTTACGACTCTGCGGGCTTACAAACTGAGAAGATAAAAATATTATTTCAGACGACATTTTATCTCACTCTTGGCCTACATTAAGAGGTACCAGGCGTGAAAACGCACGATAAATGCTGAGGAAGCACATTTGCATGCAGTCGTTCACGTCGACACAAAACACAATTAACAATTATCACAAACAAGCAAACAAACAAGAAAATCAAGCGCTAAAACATTTTTTTAATAAAAATCTTCACCACCCACTCAATTTCCGCTACAAATCCGTATTTAGGGCTATCACCTTGACCAGAAGTTATTCTATAACAAAACCAACACAATTTGTTTGACCCCGTTCTTGTTTAACCACTGAATTAATGAGCCCGAATAGCTAATGAATTTCAAAAAATTTAAAACCAGATGAATTTATAAACATGCATTCGTAAATAAAATGGTTGGCCCTAATTTAACTCACTGAAGGCTGTAGTTGATTTCATAGAGTGGAAATAAGATACGAATATGCCAATTATACAATATGCACAGAATGCCATCATAATATCATCAAACTCCACCCTCTTTCTCGCCCTTTTTCTTTCATCATCATCATCAATGTCATTTTGCCTAATGTGAGCCAATCCCGCCCAAGCATGAATGGAGAAGAAGTGTAAATGAGATGAAATTATGATACCTGTGTATTTCCTACCAATTTAACAACTGTTATTTCAGTCTACAACACCTGGTGTACAAAACCACGAAATATTTATAAAAAAATATTAATAGTGATATTAAAATATCGATATTTTGTATGTAAGAAATAAATCGATGCCGATATCATTTCAGTTATTAATTTAAGCAAGATTTTGCTCAAACGTAAATTTATTATAAATCAACATACATAATTTCCTATGTCTGTATGTATTTTATAACTTCGTGTAACGCTGTTGGGTGGCGATGCAATTAAAAAATGATATATTTAAAAAATTCGTCATTTTGTGACGAACTACTGCAAGTATAATTATAAAAAAAAGTTAGTTTTTTACACTTGTAAACTTTATAAATCATATCGGAGTGATTATATACAATTTGTATTTCAGACTTCAGTGGCCTAGAAGTTCTTAAGGATCACCGCCACTTTGTAAAACATTGATAACTTCATTACATTATTATATGAGCCATATATGTATGTACAATGAACTGATTCATACAGTTCTAGACACCTAGATCTAATTATCTAGCTATGATTATATTTACTTCTAGGTATCTTGGTCTTGAACTGTCTTGTACAACATGATTGGCTCTAAAAAAAACTTAACAAGATGTTGTTATATCGTGCGCAGATGAACGATAAAATCGCACGATTTTTATCGATCGTGAAGACTTCAACTTATTGATTTGTTGTAATTATGAAAATAAAAATTAAGAAAACGTAAAAACCAGAATAATATCTCAAATGTAAACATGTTAAAATTTTAAAACTTTTATTTACATCGCTTAAAACCTTACGTCTGACGAGAAAAAATACCAGCAATACTGAGTGTGCGAATATCGAGCCGATTCGTTAACCAATACTGAGTGTGCGAATATCGAGCCGATTCATTAACCAATACTGAGTGTGCGAATATCGAACCGATTCGATAACAAATACGATTATACATCGGACAATAATCATCATCAAGGTCATTAGATGTATCATTATCATAACCAATCACGTGGCGATCATCATCATCATCACAGACCTCCAGATTACAAGGAGCTCATGAAGAAAATTAAAGCAAGAGCGGATTGTAATTAGAGAGACCACATGTGTCCCTCAATCAGGCCGTACAAGAACAACATCAACTTCTGATTATATTTACAATATTTTTACAGTGCTATTTAGAAAAACAACTATTAATAATTTCTTTTTTCTCATCTTTATATCATAGGTCGGGCACTAATCAACACCATCATCGTCGTCGTCATCATCATCATCAACACGTCGTTATAATATTTATTGTTGTATATATGCATGTGTGTATATATAAATATACCATTATAATTATAAAAACATATACATATATAAATATGGATGCATGTATGTGAGAGCGTGCGTAAAATGATAAAAATGTATTCCTACGCAGATCAAATATAACATTAAAAATAGAGAGATGAACAATTTTAGCATGGATGATGATGATGAGGATGAATAGAGTTGAAACAGGAGCCTTACTTTCTTAAGTTACAAAACCGCACCCAAAAGAAGACTACTTGCAGAACTTTACCGACATTTTTTCTCGTTTGTTTTCCTGACCCAGGTTCAGGACACCAATAATAACACTTTTACTGCGATGAGATAAACCCGGCAATAAAAGTTAATTTATATTAATGCATTTGATGTTAAGGGAAGGCACCGCGTAACTGTGCGATGGCTTTGAATTTTAATTGCTTAGTTGAATCGCGTCTAACTTTTTAGTCGGCGTTAATATAGCAATAACCAGCTATCAGTATAGAGGGGGATATGATAGTCATGGCGTTGTTAAAATGGAAAAACAAAATTATCAAAAATTATGCATTTTATTGTAATGAAAAATCACTAAAACAACAAATGAACAAACAGGGGCGCTATTTTGGAACAGGGAGGGAAACTGCCCCGCCCCCAGATTTTGTAAATAAACAGAGTTGCCGAAAATAGCAGAAGTGTATAGGCTTTTAGAAAATTTTTGAAAAAAGTACATTTGACTGTTTGAGACTCTAAAATAAACTTTGTCCTCCCCCTCCCCCTTGGATTTGCTGAAATGACGCCCATAGAAATAAATAGATCCCGCAATTCCTATATTTTTTCAAGAACATGGGACAAATTCGCAAATCACTCACAGGATACACTTCTACCCTTAAATTCCTGAATGAATGGTCGCGTAAAGGTTTTGGTCCTTCCTTTATCCCACTGGCAAATACACTGTATCCACCCTCATGGAAAACCAGTTCGTCATATCATCGCAATCAGATGACTCACCTCACCACGAATGATGAAAACAAAAAGGTGTTACACTTGCATTACACGTGACTTCAACACTAAATCTTTCTTTCTTTCTTTCTCTTTCTCTCTCTCTCTCTCTCTCTCTCTCTCTCTCTCTCTCTCTCTCTCTCTCTCTCTCTCTTTCTCTCTCTCTCTCTCTTTCTCTCTCTCTCTCCCTCTCTTATAATTCTTTTGGTAACAATAACAACCAGTAACGAGAAAGCATAGTTTTAGATGGAAGAATAACAAGTTACAATTTGAGAATTGAGCATTATAATTATTATAATTATGAAATATATTTCTTGTTTTCTAGCCCCAACTTTCCCCCTCCGCATCATCATTGCTCTCGATCAGAAAATCTTTACTACTTGCCGAAAACAAGCATTTTTTCGACTGATACGATTTAAATAAAAATATAAAACAGGGGAGAATGAATTGATGGATATATGAAGAAGAGTTTAGTGGGTGGGTGGATGGATGGATGGATGGATGGATGGATGGATGGATGGATGGATGGATGGATGGATGGATGGATGGATGGATGGATGGATGGATGGATGGATGGATGGATGGATGGATGGATGGATGGATGGATGGATGGATGGATGGATGGATGGATGGATGGATGGATGGATGGATGGATGGATGGATGGATGGATGGATGGATGGATGGATGGATGGATGGATGGATGGATGGATGGATGGATGGATGGATGGATGGATGGATGGATGGATGGACGTATGGACGGATGGACGGACGGACGGATGGACGGACGGATGGTTGACTGTTAAATAAATAATACTGAATTCTGGAACATTCAACGATTATCAAATCGCCTCTGCCACACACACTCATGAACAAAATAAGACACTACATGGCTAGCAAACAAACACATTCTATTCGAGATGATAGTTGTTAGTCTGCTGACACTTTAACAAACTGACAATATGCCAAACATTTATGAACTTCGCAAAAACTGGGGTAGACATTTTACTAAGCAGATTTGAATGTGTGTGACATTAAGAACCCCCGAAAATGGCACTTGAAGTTTTTTTTTATTTTAAAAAACTTTTAAATATTAATATACTAACATCACATTAATATCATATTAATAATAATATCATATTAATATTATATTAATATTTTATTTTATTTATTTCACTTACGTGTAAAGATAATTAATTAAACAATCAGCAGTAACAAACGCATTTAAAAATTTAAAAATTGTAAACAAATTGTAAACAGCTGATAAAAATATTCAAGTTTTGAATCTGAAATGCATCTAAGAAATAACCCCCCACGCATACTTTACTGGATTTCACAAATCGTCACCACATTCAATAACTTCATCATATTTATTTTGAGGTTTATACAATTTAAAATACCCAACAAGGCGCATAAATGTTCTTTTTCCAAACAATATGCCTCTTCCAATTCATCCTTCATATCCAGTTGTGACGCAAGTGGAAGGCAAATAAATTGGCATGAGCTACCAGCCGTTTGGGGAAATTAAGGGTTTCAGTCTGCATTCGTAGACGGTCGACGAACAAGATAACGTAAAACATGCGTTTGAGAATGAGTCTCTATGTGTACCAGATTGTACGATCGTTATCATCATCATCATTCGTCTTGTTGCAGTACTTCGAAAATTTCAAATTCACGTAAAATCGAAACATTTCACGATCGATAAACAAACACGCATTTCACAATTCACATCCAGGCGCCACGAATCTACATTTAGCTCACATCCATCAGTGTTGTACATCTTACCACAATAATATCAACATTCCACAGTCGTTTTACATTTCACTACATTTCATTACAACCTCTACATTAACTTCATATTACTACATTTCATTACAAGACTTACTTTTTGCTGTTCCAGAAGAGAGATATCTTCGGCTTCCATCTTTTCTTGTTCTTCGACGAAAGATGAGCGGCAGGATCGCAGGTTGACGATTTGGAATCGTACAAGTTAACTTCACTTCGACTGCTGAACATCTTATGTTGATTTCCTTTCTATTTTATCACAACAATCTTATTCTTCTTCTAATTATTATTATTATTATGCCAATTTTTTTATTATCAACGGCTCCTTTTTCTCAACTCTCAGAATCTTCTAACTGTCTTGGCTGTTTTCGCTTCTATTTTAATCCTTAAAAGAAAACAAAAGAATGAAAACAAAACTACCGATGATGATGATGATGATGATGATGATGATGATGATGGTGGTGGAGGTGGTGATAATGATGATGGTTAAAAGACAGCTGATTGCATGATTGCTCTTAATTTGTGAATAAAACATTGTTTTAATCACTCAAATGTGTTTATTTAAAAATATAAAAAGCCAGATATATTCAGAATTTTTCGACAAACAAGATCAGCAAGACGAAAAAACTGAAAAAAGAATCTTTTAAAATTATAAACATCATTTTGACCACGTGATGTTATATATATGTAAGTATGTAAGTATGTAACGGGTTGTTGTTGTTGGTGGTGGTGGTGTAAGTATGTAAGTATGTAATGGGTCGTTGTTGGTGTATGTAACTGGTCTTTTATGTAACGCGTTATTGTTGAATTGTTGATAACGTAATACTGTTAGACGTATTGTTGTATATATAACAAAATGATGTGTATAATGTGTATTTGAATGTAAAAGGGTACTGTTAGTAAAATGATGTAATTATATTAATTGAGCTGGTTATTTTAAATGTGATGTATGTAACGTGTTACCCATAATGTAATGTATTTAGATGAGTGATTTTACTTTAAATATCTCCTTGTATGTAGGAGATGTGAATGCTTGTGAATGCTTGTGTAGTAACCCCTTGTATGAGGTGGTGTGCTATTGATTTATAAATAAATGTTTACAAATAACGATGAACAACTAACTATGCAATAAAATGAACCAGCTTCTTTAATGACTCATATTATGGCTTACAAAAACAAATTTCCAAAACTCTTATTCGCACGCAAGAATTAAAACAACCTCAACAATCTTTTATCTAAAAAACGAAAACTATAAGAAAAACTCAGATAAAGCAGGAAAGATGGAGTCAAAAAGACAAGGAAAAGACTAAAAATATTTTTAGTGATGTTCCTGTCAGTAAAAAGCCCGACTGAAGTGATTTTTTAAGCAAGAAACTTATGAATAATATATTAAACTATAAAATATGTATGCAATAAGTTTTATGTTGATTTCTTGCTACTAAAATTTTTTAAAAATTCAAAAGAATTTGAGCAGACAAAACACAACAGAACGAACGAACGAACGAACGAACGAACGAACAAACCAGACTTCTAGCGCGAAACTAATTTTTAATCAACTTAAATCGACGAGGAGGAATTCCATGCAAGTGCAATTCCTTTCTCATTCTTTCGTTATGGAAAAATGGCGGGGAGGATAAAAGGTGGAAGAGAATTTGTGGAGGTTTGTGGCAGGAAATTTATGGTATGAAATAGGTAGGGTAGGAGAGAAAGTAGAGGTAGGAGAGAAACAGAGAGAAACTAACAAAAAGTAGAGATGACATAAAAGAAACCAAATGAAAAGAGCATATATGTATATGTTACCTTATAACCTAAAATGCGAACATATAATGCGAACTGATATTGAAGCCATTGTGGAGAGATAAATCAGTAATAGTGGCAGGTCGTCATAGACAGACAGACAGACAGACAGACAGACAGACAGACAGACAGACAGAGAGACAGATGAAATACGAGAAACAGCGAGATATTGAGAGATTGAGAGGGAAAGCTTTGATCGACCTATAAGACACCTGGCTTACTAAATACGTCGACCGGCATATGTAATTGCAATATGTACAGCTTCAGTCTCACTCAAAAAATGTAATTTATTTGTATTCAGTATTCATCAGTCGCACGTTCTCTTTTTCTTTTTCAACAACTGTCTTTCTATCTTATGAAAACAATTTATTTACATTGAGTCTGGTCCATACGTGTCCAAATCCTCTGTTCTCTTTATTTGTCTCATTCAATCGTTCTCTATCTATTAAAGTGCAAATAAACCGGAAAGTAAAAAAATACAACATAAAAAATGTGTAGAGCAAATTAAATAATTGAAAATAGAAATAAAAAAATGAAGAAGAAGTGAGACAGACGGAGATTGATTTTAAGAAGAGATTCGCGATTGGACAGTTGAATTACTGAAGTGTGAAACAAGCAGCAGTCTTTTAAATAGGAGTGAGTGAGAGAATGAGAGAGAAAGAGAGAGAGAGAGAGAGAGAAAGAAGAAAAAGAAGTTTGAGAATGAATGAATGATATAAAAGAAAAATGCATGTACGGACGGGACACACGGACGGATGAGAAAAATCGATAGCCAATCGAATTGACGGATCAACGGACCGCTTTATGGAAATAAATGACTGGAGCGAATGGAGAGGTAGATGGCTGTGAAAACAAATGACCCACAGAAATAAGAAATGGACTCAGACAAGCAGGCGTAAAAACACAGACATCCCAGAGGACGGACAGACACAGATAGAGATACAGGGCGAGCAAAACATCACCACAATGAACAAGATCTACGTACAAATGAAGAAACCCGTTAATCATCCGGAGAGTAATTATTTATTCTTCTATTTTTATGAAAATAGCAACAAAGCCTGCAAATATTTTACTCTCTCGCGAAGATTTTCCATCTCCGGTTTCCTGTTCGCCTCCAGAAAAAAATATGCGAATCCCTTAACCCTTTCGTCCTCCGCTTTTACCAATCCCCCCACTTGTAACACCCATAGGCCATTATTATTAACCAGGCTTTTATATACACGAGCTGCTTAGTAACATTCAGAAACCACAATTCCATTTCTGAAAAGGTCCGATAGTTACTAATATAACTCAAGGCATAAATTAATCGAATGAATTGACCGTAGATTATTATTTGTATATGATTGAATAATTAATTAATTTAATTACAATAACAGCCACAACAAAAGAGCATATGCAGCTCAAATAATGTTACTTCAATCAGGCTAAAATATAAATGTACATTGAAAAAAAAGAAATATAAATATATTGAAATAAAAGTAAAAATATAATGAAATAAAAATTTAGAAATATAAAATATATTGAAATTTCGTGACGACGAGTTTCGAAAGAATAAAAAATTCGGTCCAACAACATGGGCACTCAAAGCTCAGGATAAACACTGGTGCCGGTACCAAAGTTTGACCGTTCCTAATGGAGTTACCGACCAAACACCTACCACAGCGGGGTTTTTGGGTCTAAAATCAATTTTTTCCTCCCGACGTTTTTTCCCCGCCGTTTTTCGCCCCCTCACCAGGGCAGTCTAGAACTGCCACAATATACATATATGCTAAAACCTTATTGATAGTCGTTCGTGGTCTAAGGGTTTGCCTGGCGTCGGTGTGTATAAATTAATATTCCATGTTTCGCATACACACGTACACAGGTGCATTCCTCTCTGTTTGCTATCGTTCTCCTCTCTCTCTCTCTCTCTGTTTTTCTCTCTCTCTGTTTCTCCCTCTCTTTCTCTCCCCATTCCCTCTCTCTCTCTCTCTCTCCCTCTCTCTCTCTCTCTCTCCATCCCCCCTCTCTCTCTCGTTCTCTCTCCATTCTCCCCTCTCTTTCTCCATTTCCCCTCTCTCTCTTTCTCTTTCTCTCTCTCTCTCTCCATCTCCTTCCCCTCTCTTTGATATATTAGCGGTATTGCGTTAACCTGAACTACATAAACTTATGGTTGATAGTTAAGGAAAATATATAAAACCGAACTTCAAAGTTATACAATTTTTAAACAGCATCAATAACACCAACGTGAGAAACGTTGTACTAATATTAAATGTCGATAAAACAGCCTTATGTGTGAATAAAATACGAGATACACATTAAGTGCAAAGTGAGATAGAAAATAAGAAAATATCAAACTCAAAGACGATTAAGCGAAGCAAATCTTGCAAGCTCAACCAATAATAAGCCTGAATGTCAACAACTTACGAGTTGTGTACGTTTACATGGCGCCTCCGACAAAAGCTTGGAAAGGCGGATATTTTGATATTTTATTTAATTATTTACATCACTGCTAGAGTTAAGAGGTTGTTTAATGTTTGTATTAATTTTACCTGCACGACCACGTGTTGTACAAGCTGTGCTGAATTATATTTTGTCTCTCATGATAGTCTCTTCAACCTCATCCGAACCCATCCACAAAGTTCAATATATTAAATAATATATAATTTATAGTTATTAGTTATATATAATTCTATCAACCATCTCATGAGCAAATGTGTCATCACAACGAAATTTAAAAACTCAGTCAAAATATTAAATGCTTCAAATTCTAACGAGCGGTTCTCGATAGACTCAACAGAAGACTTATAACATTTCATTAATAACGTTTAAAACAAACTCTTCGTTAAATCCATCCTCAAAGAATACTTTCAAAGTTCATACAATAAAACACTACCGCTGTATATGGTTTACAAATAATCAAGAAATAAATCGTTTCAAATGAGAACCAACAGAAACAAAATACCTAAATCGAATTTCCCTCTTTATTCTTTTCTTGTTTTCAGTAATAATCCATGGTACATCTAATCGCCGCGGGCAAATCCGAAATGAGCGTACTACGAATATGAACAACGGCTGCGATACACAAGTTAATACATTAAATGCAGTTTATTAGCACATTGTGGAAAAATCTAGCGTACGCCATATGCAGGTGTATGTATTTATACGTATTTATTATAATTTTTAAACTGGCTCTATATGATATAATCTTACAAACAATAGCTGGCTAAAGACACACATATTAATTATTAACAACAGATTATAGCCGTGTTTCAATGACCACAAGAATTATGAAATTTTCATAAAGTTATATAATATACAATCGGACTAGAGAAACACTGGCCATGGGGAATCCCGGTGGGTTAAGGAGTTTGAAAAAAAAGGTTTTTTTGGTGGCAGGGTGAGCCAATCTGTCCAGCATATTATAATTATTGTGTACTTTGTACTCTGCTTTAATGCAGTTCTGTTCTCATATTGTTTATTAGTCGGGAACTCGTTGGTACTGTTGAATGGTATTCGCAAGTCTGTACTCGTTCAATGTTTAGGAGCGTGAGTTTGAATTTTTCAATGTGAAATGTCTCTGCTTGT
Organism: Erpobdella octoculata; assembly: GCA_963978895.1. Taxonomy (NCBI): domain Eukaryota; kingdom Metazoa; phylum Annelida; class Clitellata; order Hirudinida; family Erpobdellidae; genus Erpobdella; species Erpobdella octoculata. The sequence goes on from OZ022242.1 coordinate 15,741,258, forward strand.
AATTTCCCCTGTCTGCTTAAGTTTCTCTGGTTCACTTTTCTCCATACTTCGCTTTAATATGTTTATATCATTTTTACACGTATCTGCTTTTATGTCATAACGTGTATATTTGTCACCATGTCTTGTTAGTGATTTCACATAACTTCTCTCTCTCTCCCTTTATTTTGTTTTTTCTCTCTTTCAATTCTTTCTCTTTTTCCGTTACTTCCCTTTCTTCTGTTTACTCCCTAGCTATGCCGGCATAAGCGTGGGAGTGGCAAGACATCGGGAAAGTTTATGTTCTCAAGACGGTCTTTACGTCACGCAATCCAAATTCAGGACGCGCGCTAGCCTACATTACAAAAGAGGAAGACATAAACCACAGCACTTGCATCACATACATGCCTTGCATTGCCGGTGAGATAGTGAGATGCCGGGAAATGGGAGAGAGTGGATCCTGAAGCTATGTTATGACTGACAACCTCAATTTGGGGTTTGCCAAAATGTCGGGTATGTTAGCCCAGTTTAACCATAAAATGGTTTTGTTACAAATCTAAGATTCGTTTAATATTCATTGAAAAAGTTTTAAGCCATTTAAAAAATCAGTTAATTTTTTACATTATGTGAACAAAAAACGATAAATAGAAGGTAAATGCGTCAGTTCCAAGCCTGGGTAAAGAAAGAAGAAACAAAGAGAATCGGACCAAATTATTATTCTTGAAACGAATAACCATTGTTTCGTAACTAAAAATATTTCAGTTTTGTAAATGGGATACGATGTAGGCAGAAAACTATATAAAAAAAGATTTAAATACGTCATTTTTTTGATTATATCTGAATTATTTTGCACAACCAATTTCTGGGAATTACACCATTTTGCAAAACGTCATTGTCTTTACAACCGGAACCTTTTCAACAAAACCATAAGATAGGGGGGTAGAAAAATGTTGAGAGGACCCACACGTTCCAAAATTTTATTGTAATAATACTTTTCTTCCTAAAATAAGTGATAACCGGGGAGGGGTACTCGTATTTGTTTTCCAACAAATTTTGAGGGGGATAGTAGTGCGTATTTTTGCAAAACTTTCATATTACTAGTGTTAGGATGCCCACGTCAAAGGAAGGAGAGACCCACTTCAAAATCGCGAGAGGAATTACCCCTTAATTGACGTTCCTGGTTTGCAACCAATTGATAAGCAGAAATAAATAAAGATGGCATAGAATGGAGTTGTAAGTTCCAATAACCTTAAGAACCGTCAAGCGGTCGTAATACGCATGAACTTCATACATTACACACACGTCAACAGATAATAAAGGATAAATGACTAATTCTCTAACACCGTATTTGGCAATTGTAAAGTAACTGAAAACAACGTAAGCACAAGGTTTGTAACTGATAATACATCTTATCCAATTATATCATCAAGTCACACAAGCAAGTGCATTTTGTCCACTGATTCATATTTTCATAATAGTGACACTTTTGGGTTTAGGTGGCTATTTCGAAACTCCATGGGTGGTACTACTCAGTAAGTATTCTCACAGCGGGTAACGTGTCATAGAAACCACGTGACTTATGATAATTGCCGCCATATTTTAAGTTACATAAGTTCTTCGTAATTCTGACATTATCCATGAATTTAGATATATAAAAAAAAACTAGCGGGGTACCCGGCTTTGCCTGGGATTTTACCATATAGTTTTTCTCTCTCGCTCCCGTTTCCTTCCCCGCTTGCTCTCCCGCTTGCTCTCCCGTTCCCGGTCGCTCTCCCTTTCCAGCTGGCTCTTTCGCTCTCGGTCGCTTTTCCGTTCCTGCTTGCTTTCCCGTTCACGCTCATTTTCCAGTTTCCGTTTCCGCTCGCTCGCCCGCTCCGCTCATTTTGTGACCGATTTCATTTTTTTCCACAAAAACTTTCCCCCAAGGTTCTGCAAAAATTTCATTACGATCGGAGGAATGGCGTAGCAATGCATTAAGGACATACATACATACATACATAGGTAGGAGTTTCAAGACGATCCGTGGAATGAAAGTCCACAGAACGAACATGGGCTGCTTAACCGAATTCCGTCAACGTCATGCATCAGATATTAATGCAGGTAAAACGTCGAACATTGCCGGGCCGGAGGCCAACCACAGCCCCGACGCAGTTCAAGATGTGAATCCGGAAGAAGAAATCAGTCAACCTAGGCCAAGAATTGATTTTCCAGCAGCAGGAGATACAATTGCATGGAAAAAGTTGGACGAAACACTCTCAAAACTTCTCAAAACACGTTCAAGAAATTCATCAAATTTCAGTATGAAAGATTTCACTGATGTTATTTACGAAAAAGCATTGAATTGTTTGGTGTGAAACAAAAACGTCAGGTTCGAAACAACGAAGGCATGATTTCTAGACGACAAAGAGAAATCAATCAGCTGAAGAGAGAAAATAAATTGTTACGAAAGCGGTGGAAAAGAGCCCAGGAAAATGAAAAAGCTGGTCTCGCAGAGCTGCGGCAGAATTTGGGGCGTCGTTTGTCTGCCCTAATGAAGGCCGAGCGCTTTCGGATAAAGAAAAGAGATAAGAGAAATGGCAGGTTTCAGTTCATCAAAGACCCATTCAAATATGGAAGAAATTTACTGGACCCACCCAAGTCAGGAACGCTTCAAGCAGACAAAGCAACGCTTGATGAATATTTTCGGTCCGCATTCCGTGACCCGCGTGGAGATCAGCAGTTAGAAGAAAGAACCGATCTTCCAGAAATCCCACTTCCAAAATTTTCTTTCAGAGAAGGCATGATTTCGTTACTTAAAGTTACTCTATTTCTCTACAGAACAAGAAACAGATCTGCTCCTGGACCAAATGGGGTGCCATATCTCGTCTACAAAAACTGCCCAGAAGTATTGAGATTATTGCATTCTCTACTCGTGGGCTCTTGGGAAAGAAGAAGAATTGAAAGCGAATGGCAAAGAGCAGAAGGTATCTTTATTCCGAAAGAAAAAGACTCGAAGGCAATACATCAGTTTCGCCCAATTTCATTGTTAAACGTCGAGGGAAAGATATTTTTTGCTGTCCTTGCTCGGAGACTGACAAGCTATGTAATTCAAAACAATTACATCGACAGGTCTGTTCAGTGCCAGGAGTATCAGGATGCATCGAACATTCGTCAGTGATCTGGAAAGCATTGAAAAGAGCTAAAGATAATTGTCTCAGTTTGCACATTGTCTGGTTAGACTTTGCCAATGCTTATGGAGCTGTTCGTCACCAAATGTTGTGGAAAACTCTCAGATCGCACCATGTTCCAAATTTTGTGATAGAAATGTTGCAACAGTATTTCGGAAATTTTAAATTGAGGTTGTCAACGTCCTCATGTTCAACAGAATGGTTCCAGTTAGAAGTTGGTATAGCAATTGGTTGCTCAATTTCCCCCATTCTCTTCGTATTAGCGATGCAGCTGCTTCTGAATGCAGTGGGTTCTCGCGTGGAGGAAGCTTACTTTGGCAAAGGTATCTTGATGCCATCGGTGAAGGCCTTCATGGATGATACAACTTTGGTTCTAAACAAATGTATCTCAATGCGACGAGCTCTTGATGCATTCAGCGGGCTGTTATCATGGTGCGGCATGAGTTTTAAGGCAACCAAGTCAAGAAGCTTATCTCTGCGACGAGGCAAGATCGACGACAACGTGACGTTTTCAGTTGCTGGCAACAGGATCCCAACATTGAGAGAAGAACCGGTTAAGAGCATGGGAAGGTGGTATGACGATTCGCCTAACGACACTGGACGGTGTTCTGAAGTTCTCCGATCGGCATTTGAAGATATGAAGAAAATTGATGCGGCCCCACTCCAGAGCAGATTCAAATTGTGGTTGCTTCAGTTTGTTCTATTGCCGAGATTGCTGTGGCCTCTATCAATGTATGAGATGAGCTTGCCATTGGTGGAAAAGCTAGAAAGGAGGATGAATAAATTTACAAGGAAATGGTTGGGTCTGCTTCCGGGATTTACTTCGGTAGCTTTGTACAGCAAGACTGCTAAACTGAGGTTGCCACTGAATTCTTTGGTTGAGGAGTTTAAGATAAACAAGATCCGTACGGAACTAATGCTGGATAACTCTTCAGATCAAAGAATTGTGGAGATGGGACCTCTTGTAAAGTCCGGAAAGAAATGGGTAGCCAGAAAGGAGATCGCAGAAGCTGAAGCCTCTTTACGTTGGACAGAAAGAGTTAGAGCAGTTCAACAGGACAAACGGGGTCTCGGGTCAACCCATCGAATTTGGTGGTCAAAAGCCAGCACCAGTGAACGAACAAGTCTGGTCATTCAGGAAAGAAAGAATGCTATTGAGTCCCAGAGAATGATTAAGTTGGTTCAGTTATCTCAACAAGGAGATTGGACGACATGGGAAAATACTGTTCAGCGTTCGCTTTCTTGGAAAGACATTTGGCAATGCACACCACTACGTTTGTCTTTTTTTATTAGATCTGTTTATGATCAACTGCCGTTATCCAGCAATCTTCGAAGATGGAAGTTGAAAGACGATGATTCGTGCATGTTATGTGGACAATCGGAAACTCTCATTCACGTTCTTTCCTGTTGTTTTCACTTTCACACGGGAGGTACACTTGGCGCCATAACCAAGTACTCCGAAAATTGCTTGACTTCGTCAAAGAAGCGTGTAAGAAAGCAAAAACAAGAGGAATACAGAAGAAAAGGAAAATCTACTTTTTGAGAGATGGCAATCTGAAGTTCCACAGGTTCAGATCTACAAGAGACTTTGAATGGGTGCTGCCGACGATTGGTCGGTTTCGGCTGATTTGGATGGCGAAAGAAAATTTCCAGAAGCTGTGAGATCTAGCGGTTTAAAGCCGGATATAATTATATATTTTGACTTGGCCAAGACAATGCTCCTGATTGAACTCTCTGTGCCATGGGAAAGTAACATGGAATCTAGCAATATTTTCAAAGAGGAGAGATATAGGGGTTTAGCATGTGATTTGAACGCCAAAGGGTTCAGGACTGAAATTTTTGCAGTCGAGGGTTAGTTAGCAGCTCAATGTTAAAACTGCTGAAAGCTCTTGGTTTTTCAAACCGAGAAAAAACTCGAGCCATCAAGGAGATCTCCCAGACAGCTGAAGCTGCATCTTTTTGGATTTTTGCTAATAGAAAAAAGAAAGCGCTACAAGATGCACACGAAATGGTTTAGCCTTGTTTACATTGAGCGATAATCGTTCCGGAGATTTCAAGTTTTGTTTCGAACAGTTTTCTGCTGAACTTTGAATTTTCGTGTTTCAAGTTAGGAATTTGGAAATTTTTCTCGCCGAAGGGCGTCCGCCTGATCAACGGACGTGGGCCCACCTCTCTTAAAAGCGTCAAGAAGTTTAATGGCCGAAATGCTAAAAATGAGAGGTTCTTCTTCTGAAGACCTTCGGCGACGAAAGCTCGCAAAGAGTTATAACACATTTAACACATACATACATACATACATACATACATACATACATACATACATACACACACACATACATACATACATACATACATACATACATACATACATACATATACATACATACATATACATACATACAGACAGACAGTCATTTATATATACAGGGTGGGCCAAAAAAAGTGAGACGGTTTCATATTCATATTCATGAAATATAATCATCTCAAATTTAGACAAAATATTTCCAAATAAAATATTTCAATATTGCATTCTTAGCGGAAATACATGTCTTTGGAAATTTTCAAGTCAATTGGATTTGTTGAAGTGGTCGAAAAATTCGTACCCTGAAAAGCGTAGCCAGATTTTAGTTGAGGGTGGGGGAGTCTGAAAAAATAAAACGACAAAAAGGGCACTTAAATTGTTTTAAAATATCTATTTCTTATCTATATTGAATATTCATGAGGGTCATAACCATAACATTAAATCGGTTTCTATTCCTTGTGCCACGCTTGTGGTCTTTAAGTCTCTTTAAGCTTCAGAAAGTCATTCCGGCGTGAACACGAGTGTAGCCAGAGGAGTTGAACAAAAAAAAGCAGATTCTCTGAAGTATGTAGTGACAAACTTTACGATAATTTACTATTTTGGTTATCTGGTCGTGAACATGAGTCACCAATTGCAAGGTTGGGTAAAAGCACCACAGTGTACATAAAAAATATTAATGAATTAATAAAAACACTTTCAAATCGAAATGCCCTAAAAAGATGAAATAATTTTTTTCTGTTAATCGAAAACATCTCTCAATTAGTTTGACAAAGAAATACAAGTGTGGGAAGTTGATTTTATATCAACTCAGTCAATCATAGAAATGGGGGATTTAAAAATGGGGCTTTGAAAAACCAAAAGATGCGGGTCATTAAATATTTATTAAATTCTGATTACATTTATATTTAAGAGTCATTAAAAATTACCTAGACTACAATTACCAACTGTTTTTTGAACCATCAAATATTTATCACATTTTTATTGAGAAATGTTTTTATTATATTTCTTTTTAAAATGAATCTGTTAATTTTTTCACTAAAAATTTTATTCATTAAATATTTATAAAATTAGCCTTTAATAGATTTTTGTTATATAAAACATCGACCAAAACGTCCTCTGCTTCAAAAGGGTCGCGCCAAAACTCCCTGCTTTCTTACAGGAGTAGATGAAGTCTCTTATGGTTGTGAATGTGTAGGTATGCGTGTTGGTGATTTAGTTGTGGATGTGTGTGTTGGTGATTGAGTTTTGAGTCAGAAAGTGAAAAAAAAAATAAAAAAAGAAAGAATATATAAAATGTGGAAAAGGAAACACGAAACAGTGAAATGAAAGGTTATAGAAGATATAAATAGATAACAAATAAAAAAATATATTAAAAGATGGATAAAATTGGAGAGGATGAAAAAGTGAGAAAGAGAAGATTGAAAGTGCGGAGAGAGAGAAAAAGAGAGAGAGAGAAGAGAAAGTGAGAAAGAAAAAAAGAAAGAGAAAACGATGAAAGCTGGACTCTTACAAATTCGAAAACTACGATAAATACATCTTTAAACTGAAACTGGGAGTAACGAGAAGAAACAAAGATAGAAATATAGGAAAAGATACAAGTAGGATAGAGAAAGATAGTAATATAGGGAAAGATACAAGTAGGATAGAGAAAGATAGTTATATAGATAAGGATAGAATTACAGAGAAAAAAGTAATAATTAGAGAGAGCGAGAGATAGATAGAGATAAGGATGCGAGACATGAAAAAAAAATAAATAAGAATTACATTAACATCGTGTAAGCATCTGCAAATGTGAGAAACAGCATGACTCAAAAACTCTTCTCTGCTCATTTCGGTACACGACCGGAAAAGCTTTCATCATTTTCATCATCTATAAATAGAATAGATACACCTGAACAACAACTTCCATTTTCTATCTTTCTTTCTTTCTTTCGCTCTCTCCTGTCGCTCTCTCTCTCTCGCTCTCTCTTTCTCTCTTTTTCATTTACCGATCAAGGACACAAAAAATGATCGGCTCATGCGTGAAGTGAATACTGATGGGAGAAATTGGGATGAGAAAATAGAAAGATAAAAGAAGTTATGGAAAGAACGAAAAAGAGAGAAAGATAGAGAGAGAGAGAGAGAGAGAGAGAGAGAGAGAGAGAGAGAGAGAGAGAGAGAGAGAGAGAGAGAGAGAGCGAGAGAGAGAGAGAGAGAGAGAGAGAGAGAGAGAGAGAGAGAGAGAGAGAGAGAGAGAGAGAGAAAAGATAATATGAAGGACGGAGACATCGAATTCATAGAAAGATAACAAAAAAGCTTCGAAATAAAACTTTGTATGAAAACAAGAGCAAAAACATTAAAAAGACAACCATAAAAGGAATAATTTCAGCGCTAGAGAAAGAAAATCATATAAAGAAATAAGAGATAATTTTTATATGCATTAAGAGTTAATACAAAACTTTTAAATGTAGTTTTATGATTCATTTTTAATTTTTATTGCTCAACATCAAGTCGTTTTAAACTCAAAAGACGTTTTCAAAGACAGACACGAAAACAGAGATAAATAGAGATGGGCGGATGAAGAAAAAAATCAAGAGTGTCGACCAGCTGTAGAGGCCAATCAGGAAGAGGGCGTATTGAGTGGAAAGCCCTCAAGAAAATTCAAATCAATACCATCCACATAAGAGCTGTTTTATATTAAAAGACATAAGGTAAATCAACATCAACGGCACCCTTAACCTCTGCTACTACGATGACTATCACACCCATTTTACCACATCCACTACCAAAAATGGCCTCTTTACATCCCATGCGGTTCATCTTCTTCTACCTTTCCCCTTCGCCTCATCTCCACGATTCTCGGCTAATAGCTAGCGATTTGTATCGTTATCGTCAGTAAAAGCGGCTCAGTCTCAAATAGGAAATAAAACAAAATGGATGACCAACTTTAGAGTGGACGTTTCTCTACGAGGTGATGAGCTGGAGAAAGGGAGGGGCAGTGAATGAGTTTGGTAGTCAGACGTAGACCGGGGTTTCAAGAAATTATCTTGTCATGTTAGAGCGAGAAAATAGAAAAGCAAATTGACGCATTAAGAAAATTAGAGAAAAATAACATTTTGTTGATGAATTCATGCAAAGAAAATGTCTCGGCTGATTCTTTATTTGAGGTCACAAAAAATTAGTGAGAAATGGAAATCGAGAGGAAAATATAAAAGGAGATATGGAACAAGAGATATAAAGAAATATGTACAGAAATATGCAGAAAAATAATGAGATAAGTAGAGTTATATAGAATAAAAAGATATGCTGAGATGATAAGCAGAGTTATATAGCACAATATTCGTTTCCTTCACGTTCAACAAACAGTCCCTCGATTTAGAGCAATTTTTCCAACGTACATAATTCAATGTCATTGAAACTCGATGCGATGACAATTAAAAAGGAAAAATTAGAAAATATTCAACAAATCAGAAGATAGGAATGAAGCACTTAAGAAATGAATGAATGAATGAATGAATGAATGAATGAATGAATGAATGAATGAATGAATGAATGAATGAATGAATGAATCAATGAATGAATGGATGGATGGATGGATGGATGGATGGATGGATGGATGGATGGATGGATGGATGGATGGATGGATGGATGGATGGATGGATGGATGGATGGATGGATGGATGGATGGATGGATGGATGGATGATGGATGGATGGATGGATGGATGGATGGATGGATGGATGGATGGATGGATGGATGGATGGATGGATGGATGGATGGATGGATGGATGGACGGACGGACGGACGGACGGACGGACGGATGGATGGATGGACGGATGGACGGATGGACGGATGGACGGACGGACGGACGGACGGACGGATGGATGGATGGATGGATTGACGTCGTCCACTGAAGATATGTCATGTCATTGTTACTTTATATCCGAGTTTATATCATACCGAGTATCATACCTTCGTGGTTGCATATGACTATATGAGTACGGAAAACTCTTTAAAAGAGAATTTTAATTAAAACAAATGCCTCCTCCCAATACCATCAACAATGGCCTGTCCTTTAGAGAACTTTCTGAGATTCGGCTTGAAATAATACTAGAGCCGGATGAATAAATGTTAATATTTAAATGGATTTCTAATCTCTCGGTTCATTTGTGTGAGTGGCTATTGTGTTTAAAATATTTATACTAAACGATTTGTCCTGGAGAGGGGAGTGGGACGGGAGTGGGAAGATCTTTACAATCTCGGTGACGTCAAAGCCTCATTCCCGATGACCACCACGAATTTCTTCATCATCTACATATTTATCATAATTCATATAAATATTCATCATCTCCATATTCATCATAATTCATCTAAATATTCATCATAATTCATCTACATATTCATCATAATTCATAACCGTCGTCATCATCATTCTGTAAGTTAAAAAAAAACACAAACAAACGTATGATTGAATTAAACATCTCTTGATTAACCCATTAATGGTCACTACCATACAAAAATACTAAAAATGACGCTGCGTTTTCGCAACCGCAACCGTTAATGGGTTAATGCAAACCAATAATTGGTTAGACGAATCGGATGAATGAGGTTGGATGGGGAAACATCGAGATAGATGTTCGAAATGTTAACGTCTTAGGAATGAATATCTTGTAAGGCCCTCCCCATCTATTCCATCTCTTGATCATCTAATAATTCCGTCCTTCCATTTATCGACCATTATTTCAATCACCTGTACCTAACCTTTTTAAACACAATTTTTATTTATTGCAGTTTTAAGGAAAGAAATAAAATCAATGCGAATCGATGTTTAAATGTCATCGAGCAAGCTTGTCGTGACTGAACGCTTTTTATAGACAAACGCATTTCTGCCTTTTAATAGCACTCCGGAATAATTGTTTACGCAGAACCCCATTATGTGGAATTATTAATACTTACCTCCATTATTAATTACATGGGTCCCAGTATAGGCAGCCGTCTAACCCTTCTAATATCCATACAAATATAAAACCTTGTTAATTGAAAACAAAATAACTCTGCCTCGCAAAAATGCGAACCAGTCCCAAGCCTGGATAAAGGAGGAGGGAAAACGAAAAAAAGATCAAATTATGATCCGCGACAGGAATTATATTTCGGTATTTTCTAAATACGTGACATACACCTCTATCAGTTTTAAAACACCTGGTGTAAAGGACTATAATATATTATATATATATATATATAAAACAAAATATGGTGGAACCATTAGGTGAAGGGAGTTATTGATCAAGTATGAAATGTCGGGCATCAACCTCCAAACTAATCAAACTATCACCACTCCAGGTGAATATTAAGTTATACGACAACTGCGTAAGTAAGTTATATACTAAGTTTGTATTTTTAAGTACAATACAAAATAATATGAGCTGCAGCTTTCATAACCCGAAATATTACTCCCTTGCATTTTCTCTGTTTAAATACTAGCAATAACTTTTAAAAAAGCGTCTGAAACTTGAATCTTACCGAAAAGTTTAACATTCTGATTTGGATTCGTTAGCATTTAATATAAAATAACGTTTGAAGTTGTATTGATTTTATCGTAAAATGTTCTGAGCAGAAGCCAAACATGGAAACTGTGGAAAGCGATAAAAAAAACTTTACCGAATGAATTGTTTGACATTTCTAGCAGCGAAAATGAGATTTTGAAAGAAAATTTATAAATAAATAAACACCATGTCTGATAATTTAGCATTTATAAATACAAATCATATGAATTGTTTTATAGCTCACAAAACGTCGTAAATATGTTAAAATTGAATTTTTTTTAAAGAAATGATAAATTACAACCAACCTCTGTTTGTCATCATAAAAACATTTCTTGGCCACCACTATTCTCGTTTTTTTCATGCAAGTAAGTGTGAAATTCATTGTGCTGCGATTATAATAAAAACAAATTATCGCTCAGTCGCATCTCCTGTGAAACTGGAAGACATTATTACATCAGAAACCCAACAAACTTTCAATCCAAAACTTATGTGCCAGCGAAAAACAAAATCTTATCAACATATAGTCACTGTCTTCATTTTAAGACGAGTGAAATGTACAACAGAGTAACTTGCATTGAAGCATAAAATACTATGCCTTGAATGCATTTAAATATGCATAAGAAGATAGTATGCAAGTATGCATTGTATCAATTACTCACAACCCACATCCCTGTTCCCATGTCGGTGTGCAGTGTGTACCTACCATCATCTGATAGAGATACGGTCGCACTGTTAAGCTTTTTCTTCGTGCGTATACTTGCAGCGAGCGTCCGCCGGCTCAAAAACACGTTCGAATACAATACAAACATAATCAAATAAAAACGAATACACATTTACAAATGATATTCTTTAGACATACACACACACACACACACACACACACGTGCTACGCAGATGCTTTTGTCGCACAAAATCGATTCATCACCGCTGTTTTTCACGCCGCTCTCAACGAACGCCGTCACCGTGACTACCACACGCTTGCCGTTTCGCTCCGTCGAATGTTAACGACAAGTTTGAAGAAGGAAAAAACACGAACAAAGTATGTTACGATTTTATTCAATTTTACAAAAAGTACCACAGTAACGCCAACGCCCGGCATAGCTCTGTGAAATGACCCCTAGCGAACACCTTATAACAGCCGGCCTACCCAATCAACGAGATCTCGATAAACAGACACGGAACCTCAGCAGGTCAAAATAATCTTTTGGATCAACCAAAATAATAAGCCGTACACAGTTGAATATAAATGACTATGCAGTTTTGCCAATTTACATAAAATGGATAGAAAGCAGCTGGAGGGTGAGATGAAGTAGGAAAGGAAGCCATCAACTCGCTCCTGGAAAAGAAAACAAATTAGATATAAAAATGAGCACCAATAGCAAGTTAATATGAAGTAAATATATCATAACATAACAATAACATTTAAATATAAACTAAACAAAATGAATCATTCTCTTAACAACTCACACAGAAGTTAAATATTCATTCAAATTTAATTTAATTGGACAATAACAAGATAAAAATAGTCACATTACGACAACATCATCTCGTAAACAAACAAGTCCCTAAAAGATAGTTATCCCCATAGCAGCGGATCATCCAGGAATAAAAAAAAACATCCTTAAAAGCAATTCGACATCAAGCTAAGTAATAAAATAAAATATAAGAGCAATGGTAAGAATGAATGAATAAGTTATAACACCAAATCTGACGATAAAAAGATAGAAGTATCAACTTAAAAATAACAAAAATTATAGAAAATTAATAAGTTCACACCGCAATATACTAGATCATACCACCACACCTTCATGCCATCATAATACAAAACTTACCAGGGTTTGTACCAGGTGGTGAGACTTCTGGTACATTCGGCTCATGATCGGGTTTAACGTCTTCTAAATCTGACACAGCAGGCTCCCGAGTGGTCTGGTTGCCATGGTTATGTTTGTAATCTTTCGGTCCGTGACCTCTACAAAGGTGAGTGCAATGCTCGTCATCACTGTCTTCAGAATCTGATTCGTCGAAAGCTTTTGGCTTTGTGTATATACAACAACCTTTAGAATTAAAAACATTAAAACTTTCAACCCAACTTCAAGTATATATCTATTCTTAATTGTAATTAAGAATATTAAGAAAATAATTATTGAAATCAAAATTAGAAACAAATATCTAGATCTAACCCTACTTTAATAAGAATTTAACAAAATTATTTATTTGCAGATAGTTATATGCTATAAAATAAATACAGTGGTCTAAAAAAGTATGCTACCATAAAACAGACTTACATTTGGACTTCTTCTTGTTCATGAATTCATTGTCTACAGTGTTCTGATCCCATTGGACACGTCGATCTGTTCCTCCATTTGATTTAGTCAGCTTTAAAACCACATTTGGACTCTGCCAGAAGAAAAAGATATCTTGATAAATGAAATTGACTAAAAATATGCAAATCATATTATTTATTCAGAAAAACATCTGCTTCCTGATCATAAGCTCTACCTACTAATTGGAAAGTAAACAATTTGTAAGCAATCTATGATTATTATTTTCATTTTGGTATTCATATGTTATTCTATAAAGTGCTTTTAAAAGATTTTATACTAATTTTTTACTATATTTGTACAAAAACATAAATAAACAAAGTCATAAGTTGTCTGAAGCAGCAGATGCTGTCTGTTGAGCCATGACCAACAACTTACTGACTGTCTAATATCAGATTGTTTAGTACACATTAGATCCCGATGAGATTGCATACGATGCACAAAGAAGTCTATACACAATCATTTACTCCACAAAGAAATCTATACACAATCATTTACTCCACAAAGAAATCTATACACAATCATTTACTCCACAAAGTCTATACACAATCATTTACTCCACAAATAAGTATACACATAATCATTTACTCCACAGCTGACCTACAATTGGTCTATGAACAAAATTATTCAGTGTGACCTGGCAGAGTTGTTTTGACAAAACAATGGTTGCACTCAACCCGACTGAGATAACCCTGCACGAAATGCAGGACTTGGAAAGTTTATTCAGTTATAGAACAGTTTGGTCTCCACATAAAATAAACCAGAGAAGGTCAAGGTAAAGAAAAAAAGGATGAGAGCATACAAACGGAGACCAAATAAATAAGGAAAACATTTATCATAGAAGTGCAGCTGAGGAATGTTGTGACACTTTCAATAATTATATTATTCAACAATATTCGTTATTATTATCCTATTTTATTCAAATTTCAATACTTGAGTTTCAGTAAATTAGCGAAAACAATTTGTCTAACATTGTTTTGTTGTGTTTACTTTTAAATTAGTAAACGGAGATCAAAATATCTGTTATGATTTTTGTGTAATAAAACCTGTGGGGTGGATTGTGCTGCTACAACTACAGTGTCTATACCTACTTATTTGACAAAGCCTACAATGTTGACCAGCGTAAAGGTTCACATTAGTTGCACTGTTATTTTTTGAATCAGTGGAGTAATACAATCTCAGCTATTAACATGACAAAAAGTACCACTAAAAAAGTGCGTAATGTATGATGACGAAGAATTTAAAAAAAAGCTTTAAAATAAAAAAAATGAGTAAAGTTTCATATAAGCGGCACCACATTTTTAGAATCTGTGAAGTAATACAATCTCAGCTATAAACACGACACTGCGATTCCAATCGAGTCTAGCTCACTGTGGCTAATTATGCAAAATATTCAAAATATGCAAAGTGGCTACTCGTTAACACCTCCTGCGTATTCTAATGAACTTTAGGAAAAATTTTATTTTTAAGAAAATCTATTGAAGTTTACGATTACAAATTTTTATTAATGGAAAATTTTGTTAAAAAACTAACTATTTAATAAAATCTAAGCATAGCATGCAAGTGAAATGTTTCGTTTTAAACTCTTCCTTAGAAAATATTAAAACAGTGCATTTTTAGCGAACCCACCTTCTACACTTTTCGCACTCCACCCAGTCCCGACCTGCACCCTCTCCACAGTTCCCGCAATACAAACAATAGTTTATCATGTCACGCAAGGGACCTTGGCGGTTGGTCACGCAAGGGACCTTGGCGGTTGGTCACGCAAGGGACCTTGGCGTAATGGAAACCTCAAATTTAAAAAACACATCGACAGTATTGTACATGCGGCATCTGTTAGATTACGGCTGATCAATTTATGTTTCACTACTAAAGATCCAGATCTCTTGACGAGAGCATTTTCCGTGTATGTACGACCACTACTTGAATATTGTTCTTCAGTGTGGAATCCACACCACAGGCATTTGATCGACAGGCTCGAGAGAGTCCAAAGACGATTCACAAGAACAATTCCTTCTGTCAGTCGTCTCCCTTATTTAACTCGCCTCAACATCCTCGGTCTCAAATCTTTGGAACATCGCAGACTCATTGCTGACCTATGTCTGTGCTACAAAATTCTAAATGGTCTTATTGACTCAACTTTGGTCACCAGTTTTGAATCGTCTGGTTACCAGGCCACAAGAGGCCATTGTTATAAAATGAGGTCTGGCCTGCACAATATCGATGCTACCAAGTTCTTCTTTTCCAATCGAATAATAAAATCCTGGAATGCCCTGCCTCACGATGTGGTCAACTCAACATCCTACAGCCGTTTCAGATGTCTGATAAATGAAACCGACCTTTCAAAATTTCTAACACCTAATGGTCAGATTTAAATACCCGATGACTTATATGCTTATTAGTTTGAGTTACTATTCTTCCTATATTTTTGCTTTGAATTCTGTTCGAACGTACGCTTTATGTTGTCCGAACGGTGTTAGTGGCCTACGGGTCCTTCTGTTGGAGAAATGAATAAATAAAAAATAAATGTCCGATTTTTTTTAACCATTGTTCCCTTTCACTATCTGGATTAAAAGAACCACTCAGATCTTCTCCACGATCTAGTCTTCTAATAAAAACGCCTACAAAAATACCACAATTGTAGGCATCATTCTGATGCTTAGTCACGGGTGGCTTTATAATGTTTAGACGTGATGGATATATAAAAAAAGCATTATTTTTAAAAAAAAGTTCGTTAGAATAAGCAGGAGGTGTTAACGAGTAGCCACTTTGCATATTTTGCATAATTAGCCACAGTGAGCTAGACTCGATTGTCCAATCGCAGCGTCTGTTTATGTTTCGGTTTGCTCGAAGAAATTGGTATACGGTCCGATGTTTTATTCGATAACTTTTTTATTTATTAACTTTGAGAAGCGAAAGTTATATTGTTGGATTTGATATTGAATTATCTAAAAACAAGCGTCTCGGATATACCCAGGGCAGCAGTTTAAAACAAATTCGATTTTCTCAAAAAAGAGCCAAGATTGATTTTATGCAATTTTCGGCGGAAAATCGTCGTTTTTCGATTATAACTTTTTTATTTGTTGAACCGAAGACAATCCAAGTATACCATTCGATTTCATTTTTTAGACCCCATCCAACAATGTATAGCATAGCCCCAGAGCAAGCAATTTTTTTTTTTTTTTTAATTAGCATTGCGAGCCTCGAAGCTAACTTCACACGCATGTTAGGGCCTCGATTGTGCGTTTTTTAAAAATATTTGTCAATACAACCTCTCTGACGGGATTACCCCACCAGTCAACAATTCATCCATACTAACTGAATAAAACACTAACTCTGGAAGCGTCAACAGTCACAGTTTCTGTTATTGTTACAACAGCGGCGCCTGCGGCATCTTCGCTCTTAGTACCTTCGGCCATCTCAGGATAGAAACAAATATGACTAATAGATACTTTAATTTAACTTTGATGCATTAAATTTTATACTGAAAACTAATAAAAATAGCGCGCTTTACCAGAGATAGAATTGCAGAAGGCCGACAGAGAACTTTTTGTGTTTCTAAAAATGGACGATCTTGTTTATGTTATATAACTTATAATTTATTATACCGCTTCATTATTTTTGAAAAAAAGTAACTTAAAATGCAAATTTTTATCACCAACAACACATTTATAAAATTAATTATGCAATCAAACCAATGTGAATTGAAAAAACAAATGTCTGACTTAATTAATTATAAACATGCCGCAGGGAAATAAAAGAAGACATAAAACGACACAACGCCAACACTTTTTCGTCAACAATTTGCTTACTTTAAAAAAAGAAGAAACACAATGGGAAGCATTCAAAAATTTCTCTCGATCAGCGCTTTTCTCTTCGTGGCTTATCTTTCAGCCAATGGAAGTGCAGGTAGTTGTGTTGAAGTTTATTAAAAAAAATAAATTTAATGATCGACTGACTAGCTTTATTATTATATAATTATGCGCATCACTAAATTTGATAAATAAATATTGCTTAATAAAAAAGGATTTGAAGCTTTGCAAATAATTTCTTCAGAAAATTCTCCCAGTCGCGGAACGTTTGTGGGTAAATTTGTAAAATTCTTCCACAATGTTGAAGGATCTCTGTACGTCGTCGATAACAGAACTTTGAGAATTGAAAACTTCAACTATGATGGTGAAGGCCCAGGTAAATGTTAAATATCAGTTGCTTTGAATTTCTATTGTTTTTTAATTTTATTATTCGATCTCAAATACAACACTTTGAATTTTCCCTCACGGATGACTTAGCAACCGCTTTCTGGCTTGGCATAAGAGACAAGAACACATTGAACATTGACAAAACTGGAACCCTCACTCCGGACGAAAATGGAGAGTACGTACTTATTACAAAATATTTGAATGGTGTTAAATAATCTACTATCAAAGTGTTATAAAGTTGCGTTTTACCAGACAACAAAATAGCTAAAAATAAATAAACGATTGAATGTTTGACAAAACAAATTTCTTGGGAATGTGGGTAGTAGGGTTAGCAATCAAATAAATAAAAAAAATCAGCAAACAATAATTGAAAGCGTTGAAAAATGAGAAGTTTTTGGTTTTGGAGTTCCCCATGATGCATCATCATGCATACGGAAGACCACTTGATTTGATGTCCACCTCGCTTTATACTGTACACATTAGATACTGCATGAGCTTTGAATTTTAAAGTTTTCAAACTGGCTGGGCCAAAATATTTGTGCCAAGGATAGAGATTTTTGGCCTGTAAAAACGGATCAGGCCGGGCCCAAATAAGACGTACTGGGCAAGGCCTGAAATGTCGTCCTATGAAATGGGCTAATGATTTGTTGTTTCAGCACTGGACCACTGAAGAGTTATCTATTTGCCAACTTCACTTTGACCTTGCCCGATACCATACACACCAAGGATCTCATTTGGGTTGCTGTTTGGTGCCAGATCTTTAAGGTAAAAGTAATTAAAAAATCTGCAGTTATTTTGCATTCATTATAACTTTGAAAACGTCGTTATCTTGTAAATATCTGAATTTAAAACAAGTAAAGGGAAAAACGAATTTTTCAACACATACTTTTGTTATATTCAAAATACAGAAGTAGATTTTCCCAACAATTTTCAAAACACTATGCAATATTCCCTCCGAAAATAGCTGGTGACCCTAGGGTAGTTTGAAGAACTTTTTTTTTAATTTCTAAAACACTATGAACTTTTCCCTTCGAAATAGCTGATTACCAGGGTGATGTAGTCAGAGGTACATTTTCTAAAATTTTTCTGAAACACTATGCACTGGTCGGGGAATGGGTAGTCAGAAATACTTTTTCCAAAAATTTTCTAAAAGCATATGCACTTCTGCTTTTTTGGCAACTTTTTTCTACAAAATCCTTGTAGGGAGGGGAAATTACCTTCTGCCCTCCAAATGACGCCCCTGCCTCAGCCTGGATTTTCAACCGACCAACTTCGTCGCTGCTCGTAGACATCTCAAATTTTCGTCTTCCGTAATATCGTCATGCCCACGTCGAGCAAAATAACTTCAATAATTCCAAAACAGGTGGTTTGGAAACTCTCAATGCTGCAACTTGCAACTGTGACGAACCCTCGTTATTGAACGTTGCAATTGTGTGTGTGTGTGCAAAAACAAGAAACTAACCATGAAAAGTTATTTGAAACAAATTATTTCTTGCTACTGCCACTAAACTATCTTCGGTGAGCGACAGTGACACGTATCAATTACCTTACACCGCCTGCTGATCTAATATAAACATTGAAGAAAACACTGGTGACATGAACACATCTACCTTTAAAAGTTAACAGAATTTGTTTCTAAAAATGATGATCAACTGCTGTGGTGGAAAATGATTAGGTCATATTTCTAAGATAAGCATTGCTTGCAAAGGCCGTTTTCAATGCTGCAGCAACATAATCAGTGCCTTCTGAGATACTGCTTAATTCAGCTGGTTAGTATTTAGTATACTGTGAACAGTTTGCACAACTGGATAAAAGTGGAAGATGTTTTTTGTCGGTACTTTTAATTTTATACGCACTTCAATTTCAGTTCAGTTTTCAAGTACACTATTTTGAAAAATAAATAAAATTAATAATTAATTTTGATTTTTAAAAAATTAATTCTGAAAAAATTATTAACAGTCCTAATAATGATGTCATTTCTGTAGCTCGATTTTGGCCATGTCATCTTCCCGGAAGACCTGAAGTACGATTTCTAAAGATAAGCAAGAACAATTAAATTAATATTTTAGATAAACTTTTTAAATTTCTCGATGATATTGCTATGTATTTCGTATTACCACTTTCTGAAGCTGCTGTAGATTTTTGATTACAAACATAATTACGAGATATATGTATGTTTAACCATGTAACATCTATATATAAAAATGACTGTTTGTCTGTCTGTTTGTTGGTCTTCTATGCTAATCCAAACCACTAGACGAATTTTAACAAAATTTGTTGTTAGGTAGATCTCAAAAGGTAGAAAGACATAAAATAGTTTTTATTTTTTTTTAAATTTTTTCTATTTTTTATGACCAAAAAAACTTTTTAGGCCAAAAATGCCTATGTAAGAACATCAAAGGTTATTACGTAACAAAATTCAAATTTAGTTTACGTAACAAAGTTTGCAAGTTTAAAGCAGCTTTTAGCCAATTTAATTTACGTTTTATGGGCAAAATGAGTTATGAGAGAGTGGAAGAAAAAAAAGGAGTTAGACAGAAAGCGGGAGAAAGAGCAGAAGAGCGAGCAGGATTGGAAAAACCAGTGGGAGCAGGAAAGCGAGCAAAATGGGAGAGCGAGCGTGAGAGAAAAAAACAATAATAAACCCCGAGCAATGCCGGGTAATATAAAATAATACTGGCTGGATTTTATTATTAAAATGCAATTTTAATGAAAATGGAATTGAGGGATCTATTTGCATTTTTGTCAATATTGTACGTTTAATGGCATAAGCAAAAAAAAGTTTTTTTTAAATCCCCTATTTTTGTAATGGTTATTTAGAACAGAAAACAATTTTGTAAATTGAATTGTTTAAAAAACTTCCAAAATTAAATAAAGCGTATTTAAACGCATAGCCATGGAGAACAAGTCTATAACTCTGCTCCGCTCATTGCTAGTCAGTTTTAAGCCTGGATAAAGGAGGAGGGACAAGTTAAAAGGTTCAAATTATGATCCACGACAGGAAGTAGGTACTTTGGTATTTGTTACGTTCTGCTTTATCTAGTAAGAGCGCTTATTTTATCACGTACTGGCTATTTCAACGGGTTTTTGGTGGAACACCGAAGTTCATCTTCAACTATCTGGCGTTCTTCGAGCGGCCGCTCGTCTGATGTTTCGACTTCGTCATGCGAGTGGCGCAGCTGAACGGCTGCGTGCAGCTTCTCACTGGCTCGACGTTCAAGCGCGTCGTGTTCAAGCTCAGCTTGCGCATTCACCGATAACTCATGGGTCCGCTCCGTCTTATCTGGCGTCTTTCACTACACCTGTGCGCCCCATCCCACATCGCTCGCACCTCCGGTCTGCACTGTCGGCTACAGGCCTGCTGCTAGACAGCTTGTTGATTACATAAAGATGAGTCAGCGTTCCAGACCCAGTGACTGAGACTGGGACATTATATAAGTAGAAAATTGAAGCCAGCAACCTTTTTGGTAACCAGCCAAAAGTAAGTTTTACAATTTATTTTTAGTTTATTAATAATAACATTATAAATAAATTAATATAATGACATTATAAATTGAGATTCATAAATTAAAAAAAACTAAACAATTGAAAATAAATAATTTTCTTTTGTACTTGAGCGATCGCAGCAATTGCACCCCACGCTTTCATGTTTATAATTTATTTTGGTAAAGCTATTATTTAATATTTTTTTTATCAAATACAACATATTCTTCTAGGCGTCTTCTCCATCATACCCAAAATATCCTACAAACATCTGTGGCAACGACATCAGTCCGTCATCCACGGTCAGAAACCTCAGAGTTTTCATAAACTCTAACCTTACCATTTGGTCACATGTTCGCAATACCGTCATCTCGCGCTTTTCCATTTTTAGGCAGATAAAGACCGTGAACAGATTCTTATCCATCCTTGGAAGAACGACTCTCGTCACTTCTTTCATTTTGCCACGGATCGTCTACCAGTCTCACAACTCAACTGCCTTCAGTGATAACCAAAACAAAGAAGTACGATCACGTGACCCCTATTTTCTACGCCTACCGGAAGTGGTAAAAATTGTTCCAAGCTTATAGAAATATTGTGTTTGTGCCTGCAGCTAGCACTAGCACATCTTCAGAAAATTTTTTTTCCATGGGTGGATCAACTGTTAATTGTCGTAAAATCCAGCTAAGTCAAAACAGTATTGATGGAATTTTGTATTAGTGCACTTTAGTAAATTAATACTTATATTTAATACAGCATTATTGCAGATATATATATTAAGACTTATCTATAATTAAGATGAAATGACACTGAAAGATACTGACTACTGGAGGATTTATTTAAAATTAAGATGATACAGTGATGGTATGAATTTGAGACTGCGGAGATGGGGATGAAGACTGCGATGGTGGTTAGGGATGAGAATGATAATGGTGGTGATAGATGGGGATGATACTTATGAAGATAAATGGAGAAGATAAGTGGTACCTGAGCACGCTTCTATAGACAAAACACTGTTTGTTTTGCTATGATGGTTGAAGGAATTATAGAAAATTATTAAAAAATATGTTTTTAAATGATTAGTTAAACGATCTTTTCTTAATAAGCTAACGACGTATATTTTCCAGTCGCTTCTATACAATACAATTTAGATATTAATAGAAAAACATATTCTACCTTTGCAGGAGACTGCCAAATATCACTAATAACTACATCAAAAGGTTTTTATAGAAGCGATTAACGACCGACTAAAAAGTCTCGATCGGACGTCATCTGTCACGTGAGCGTAGGAGGTCACGCGGCGTGACGTTGCTTCAGGGATGTGCTTATAAAAAGGAAATAATATCTTTGGTTAGGAAAATGAGATGGAAGCGCTGGTTTTTCTTTCTCCTTCCAGGCAAATATCAATTAATGAATGATTCAAGTAAAAGCATTAGAGAGAACATTTTGCACAAATAAAACTATATCAATTTATTCCTAACTCTCTAAATTGTGTAATAATATATAAAATTTAATTTAAAATAAATTTTATGTTTTAGTTGTTTCATTTTACAAATTTTTTGAATAAAGTAAACAGACTCGTATCACTAGCCATTCATTATAAGTTTTCAATTATTCAACTATTGAACATCACATAAAAACTTTTTCATCTTTTTGGTATTCTTCGTAATTATCCTTTCTTTCGACAGCGTGGTTGTACCTCTTGGCATCGTTGGTCCCAGACCCCCGTGGACTCACGGCCCTTCTACCGTAGCAGGCTCGACGAGCGTCACACGAGTTTTTGTTTTGAGTACAAAACATACAGAGTAATACCGACTTTCTGGCGTAATACGCTCTTGGGACAACTTCAATGCTATCTTCATACCCGTGGCAGAATTCACCTGTTGATAAAAATGATGGTCAACAATAAAATAATAAAACTATTAATAAAAAGAGAAAGAAATAAGAAATAATTTCTAATTTTTGTTTTTTTTTAAATTTATTTTTTATACGTTATTTCGTTGTTTTGATGGTTACGAGACTTTAAAAAATCGTAGTTCTGCCTTTGAGTTGTAAACAGAAAAAAATATATAGAAAGCCGAGAAAAAAATGTGAACCATCAATCTGCATTTAAATTTACAATGGACCTAGTGCTGCTTTTGATGCATAAAAAACTCAAGAAAAAATTGAACAATGGAGACTTTTTTGTGGAGAAGTGTTTAGGTTTATTAAAAAAAGCTAATGGAATCTGCATTCAATGTAGATTTTAAAAAAAGCTCAAAAAATGGAACCGGTGATATTTGCCATTCTAAAATTTGCATCTTTTTAGGTTCTGCTGCTTGCAAATTGAGTAGCTTTTCAATTAATTAGAAACAACATTATTGGGATATTAAAAGATTATTCAACATTAGCAAAATCCAAAATTGTGGGTATAAATATTTGATAAACTATTGATTCTCAAATTTTCTTATTCAAGGGTCAATTTTAATGTTGGATTGTTTTCCACGAACCACTATACTGAAAGTTGTAACTGCTTATAATTCACCGAATAAGTATGATTACAATTACAATATTTATTACTGTTTTAATTGAAAATAACGAGGCATATATAGTAATATTTATTTTTTTGTACGGGTATCAGTAATTATGAAATTATTTCAATGTTGTTTAGAATGATTTAAATTTAAAATCAGTTATTATGAAATTCTTTTGGTTTGAACTTTTATTTGAAAAAAAAAGATAAATTTATTACTTAAAAACATTGACTAATCCAATGTGAATCGTGACTTTGCATATATAAGCATAATTAAAGATTCTCCAAACAAGCAGAAAATCATCGTTCATGAAGATACGACGTTGTGTAAGGTAGAGGTGGTTGAAGATTTTTTGGAAAGAAATGCATGGTGACTTACTGGCTGACTGATAATTTCCGGATAAGCCAAATCGTTGCTTGGTAAGCCAAAATATTTTGGAATAAGAATGCGATTTGAGACTCGCCCCCTCTCCCGCAATTGGTGCGTTTGGAGAAAATTACTTCCCTTTCCCGGTTATGGAATTTTTTGGAAAAAAAAATTAAAATTGGCTTTCCATCCCGCTCTGTTTCCGGCTTTTTGTACAAGTATTTATTGATATTTTTACAGTAATGTTTGACAATCTTTTTTTTAAAATAATTTATTTCGAAATTTTATGAAAATACATCTGGAATGGAAGTTTCCAACACCACAACTAAGGTATGTCACTCGCTTCAATGAGATAATCTCAGGAATGTGGAGAACATCTTGCCCCGGGTAAAATAACCAACAATTAAAATTCGAACCTAGTTACAGTAGACTTAGACTTAGATGGTTAATAAAACTTGTGAACACATCGTATGTTTATTCTAAAATAAACAAAATATGCAATCTGCTTTTGCTAAACATTAAGGATTTTATAGTTCGATCGGAAAAAATTAAAGCAAAAATAAAACAAAAAGTCGCTAGAAAATTAAAACGCAGTTTTACCTGCACTTTGTTGTTCTAAATAAAAACCTCAGCCGTAAAAAGGACAATTCTTTTTACCACCGAGCTGAAGAAATAGCGTAAAGCTCGGTTGACTTTCAGACGCGTACTGCGCTGAGAGTCGTAGCCCCTCCCTTGTAGGTCACCACTAATAAAGTTCTTTAACAATTTGGCCAAAAATTTAAAATTTCTTACTTGTAAGGATGAGGATTATAATTATTGCTGCCGTTGAATTCTGCTGTCTCCACGTCTTCGACATTTTGTTTTTAAATCTAACAGGACATAAGATTACAATTTTTTATTGTGTTTATTATATAAGGCGTGCCAAATCATGATTAAACTTATAAAGCACATTGTTGTAATATAAAACAATGTTCAAATAGAATAATTGTTTGTTAATGTATATTCGAAATTATTATTCTCATCACAAGTGCCATATGTAACAACTTAAATCTGACCTTTTCCAGTAATTCCAGGGAAATATATGAAAATAAAAAAAATAACACCAGACTTATTAATTCAGCTAATTGTTAATTAAATGTAATTAAACATAAATGTAATAAAACTTCTTAAGCGACTTTGTTTCTTTCAATTCGTTTTTCCAGTTTAATAAAACACAAGTAGGACACACACGCGGATAACAATCCCAGCGTCTTTTTATATTGGAGGAAGAGTTTTTACGAACGCGATCACTTCATTCATAATATGTTATAAAAATGCTGGAAAGCTGCTTTAAATAATTTTTTTTGAAAGAAATTTGGCAGAACATTATTTTGTACTGTAATTTGGTAGAACATTATTTTGTACTGTAATTTGGTAGAACATTATTTTGTACTGTAATTTGGTTGAACATTGTTTTGTACTGTAATTTGGTAGAACAATATTGTGTACTGTAACTTGGTAGAACATTCATTTTTACCAAAACTTTACAGGTTTTGTTTTAAAAATGTTTACTTGATGTCAAAAAACACTGAAGATATGTTTTGTAGCATTTCCATTTCTAAAAAAATAACGCTAGGAAGCTGGCCGTAATTTTTGTTGTGTTTATTTATTTTTACCACGTTGTTTTATGTTTTACATTATTAAGGTTTCATTCAAAAGCTATAAAATTTACGCGTGCGAGTAATTACCGCAACGTCACTGAAGGCGCTGACTTCCCTGACGGTGCAAAAAAAAAATAAACAGCTAAAAACTAACTTTCGAAATAGTTTTATATTAGAATTAATTTAAACATACTCTGAAAATGGCCCAAATAAACTTTCTACATACTTTTGAACTAAAATTATTGTAAACATACCCTGAAAAAGTCAGTATTTAATAAATAAAAAATAACTGCAAAACTCTGCTCAACAGCCCTGATGGCGCGGACGACCATGATGACGGCACTGACGGGCTGATAACAACCTTTTAAATTATTCTCTGCTGAAATTATTCTAAACACTCTATGACAATTGCGATAATTGATTAAAAAACCTATTAAAGGTTCTGATGGTGCTGATTAGGCTATACGGGCCGATTCTTCGAGGCATGGCCCGGCCCGTTTTATACGCCAAAATATCAGTTTAGGCCCAACCCGACCCACCTAGCTTGACTACAAGCTCGTCCTGGGCCGGCTTGTTTGACAAACTTAAAAATTAAGGCCCGGCCCAGCCTGTACAGTATACTCTAGTGTTAACGGCGCTAAAAACAAATCTTCTGCGTATTTCTGTACTAAAATTATTATTTTAACCCCAATATGAAAAAGCCTTCAGTAGGACCGTTAGCGCCGTCAGTATGGCGGTCAGCGCCGTCAGCTCTGATATTAGGGCCATTCGCGCCATCAGTCTGTTATTAGTGTCGTCAGCGCCGTCAGTATATGTTTAAAATAATTTCAGTACAGAATTATGTTAAAAGTTTGTTTTCAGCACCGTCAGTAAGGCCATCGGGACTCTTGAGCAGAGTTTTTCAGTTATTTTTATGAATTATCGGCATTTTATAGGGTGCTTATAATAATTTTAGTACAGAATTATGTTAATACCGTATAAACTCGGGTATAAGTCGATCCGAATATATGTCGAAGTGTACTTTTTGAGGTAAAATAGCGTCCAAAATCGACGGCTACAGTATAAGTCGAAGCCAAAAAAAATAATATTCCTAATAACAAAACTTAATTGAATAAATCTGGAGCCTCGTCATCAAAAACACCATATAATAATAACTAATTGTTAGCTTTATCGTACGACCGCGGACGGTAACACTAACGCACTTTCAAACACTACTTCTAGCCATTTTCAGGCTTTCGACATTATACCGGTACCGCTAGTACCGGTTTTTGGCCCGAAAATACCGGTACCGGCAAAAAAACTATACCGGTACAGCCCTAATATTTATATACCATACTAGCGGGGTACCCAGCGTTGCCCGGGCTTTTTCTCTTGTGCTCCCGCTCGTTTTCCCGTTCCCGGTCGCATTCCCGTTCCCGGTGGCTCGGATGAAGCTACCAAGGATTTAAAAACGGACGAACCTCTAATGAAGAAATACGTCAAAGCTAACTTGAAAAAAAAAGAAGACACTGATTTGAGAAACGATGACGATGATTTGAAGAAAGATCCGCTGAATGATACGAAAGTTGACACCGATGAAAGAACCAAGTTGGAATGTGAAAAGAAAACGGTCGATTGTAGCTTGGAAGAAAACAAAGACGACGGCGATGAACTTCTCCAAAACAACAATAGCAATGCAGCCAGCAAAAACTCTGAAAAAGATGAGCCAAGAACAGAGAACGGTACCGAGGATTCTAAATCAGATGAATCCACAGAGAATTCTAGATCAGATAGACTAAGAGTCATTTTAAAATCAAATAACAGTTTGATGAAGGGATTTATTGGATTTATGGAACGTATTTTCGAAAAACCTTTTGAATAGTTTCTTGAGAAAGATCTAAAAGATGTGAAGGAAGAAGAAAAAGCAGACAGTTCCGATAAACCGTGCAAAGATGTTCAGGACGAGGCATGCAAAAAAGGCTGTGATGAACCGTGCAGATATGGCGACGATGAGCCAAAGAAAAACTCTGTTGATGAGCCAAAGAAAGACTGGAATAAACTGCATCAAACGGTCAAGGGACTTGACCATGTTGTTTGCGAATTGCGGTCAAAGCCACGAGTAAAGATCAAGGTATTTTGGTGTTCGTGGCCGAGTTGTAACGCTTTGTCCTGGAAAAGTAGCGAAGTAAAAGTAAGTCCGAAAATATTACTTCGTTACAAGTAAAAGTACTGAAAATAATCTGTACTCCGTTACAGACAAAAAGTACATCGGATGTACTTAAGTAAAGTAACGCGTTACTTTTACTTCGTTACCGAACAACACTGACAATATATATATATACTAGCGGGGCACCCGGCGTTGCCCGGGATTCTTAGAGCTTTTTCTAATGTTTTTCTCTCCCGCTCCCGTTTGTTCTCGCGCTCTCAGTCGCTTTCCCGCTCCCGGCAGTTTTATCGCTCTTGTTCGCTTTCCCGATCCGAACGCTTTCCCGCTCTCAGTCGCTTTAGCTTTCCCTCTCACTATTTTGCTCTCAGTTGCTTTTTCGTTCCCTCTTGCTTTCCCATTCCCGTCTCCGCTCATTTTCTAATTCCCGTTTCCGCTCGCTGTCCCGCTCCGCTCATTTTGAGACGGATTTCAATTTTTTTCTCTATGTTTGATTCCCCTTGACTGTCAAGGTTCTGTGAAAATTTCATTACGATCGGATGAATGGTGTAGCAATGCATAAAGGACATACATACATACAAACATTCATTTATATATATATATATATATATATATATATATATATATATATATATATATATATATATAATATCTATCTATATATATATATATATAGATTAGAGAAAAGAATAAACTTCAATGGAATGTATATTTTTATAAATGTAGGTATGTGTCTATACCAAAACAAACAAACAAACAAAACATTGCAAACAGCTAAAAAAATTAAAATCTGTAACACAATTGATAAAAGAAAACTCCTCAACCACGTTTTAAGCAGCAGATGGAATAGTTGATATGGAATGCAAATAAAATATATTCTGACTTTTCTAGATGGAAAATAAATGGAAAAAAAGAATTTAAATTATAAGCAATTAATTATTAAATAAACTTCTGCAACTAAATATTTACTAACCAAATGCAAGTTTGTAAACCTTGAAAGTTTGAGATAAAAATCTCAGTTTCATGTAAAAGTGAAGACAATGATAATAATGTCAATGACACAGTTATTTGGCACAGGGCTCGACAACAAAATTGAAAAAGTTCTTGAGAGACGCACAAGTCAACAAGGAATGAATGAAGCATAAAAAAGATTAGCTGAATAACAGCAAAACAATGAGACCAATAAACTCCATAATACAAAAATATGACTAAAAATCCATGCCAACAAAGGCACTCGCATACTTGCATAACTATAACGCCAACACACGATTCTCAACAATGAAAGAACACAGATGACTTACAAATACACAATTACATATTTGATCAATAAATAAAGTAAATGAAACAAAATATTTTCAAACTCCCTTAACAACATTGGTCGTTTTTCTTTGTTAAGGTACCGGCAGTGTCTTTCAATTGGACGACACTGACCCTGTGGCCCTTTTTGATACCCTCCCACATCCCATCCTCCTGGAAGGGAGCATTGATGGCTACTTGATGAACCTCTTGGACTAAAGTCATGAATGCCTCTTCAATGTTTCTGCCATCAACTGATGAAGTCTCAACATATTTCATGTCATGGAAGTCTGCAAAAAGGGTTGCCTAGAAAAAATTTCAAATATTTAACCACCACAACTTCAAAAACATAAACAGTTAAAATATGAACTAAATAATTGATCTTATGATTCTAAAAAAACTGAATTACTTATAAACTTTTTCAATGCTCAAACCAGCCTAACAAACTTGAAATATTTCATAAATTTAATTGAAATTTAACTGGCAGTGGTGGTAAAGCAGTAAAGCGTTCGCCTGTCGGCTTATAGGTCGGCGGTTTGAATCTCATTGGTGTCACCATCGTAGCTCCCTTAAGCAAGGCGTTTACACGCATTGCTCAGGTTGAGTGTCTCGTGGGATTAACTAATTCCTTTCACTAACCTTAAAATAAATAAATAAAAATAAATCAATTAAAAAAAATTAACAGCTTCAACAACCTCTCTTTTTGATATTTCCCTGTGGGCTTCCAAGTCAACTTTGTGTCCAGTGAGAATGAAAGCAACTCTTTGAGAACTAGCGTGTTGACGACATTCGTTCATCCATCCAGGGATATGACTGAACGAGGCACGGTTAGTTATGTCAAATACTAGAAGGACGCCTGCGCAGTTTCTGAAGTAGGAAGTTGTTATTGACCTGGTGGCAGAAATAAAAAAAATATTTAATAAGAAAACCAACAACTAAATAGTTTGAAAACATAGTTGTCCAACTCCTACTAAAATGTCAAATTGGTACATGAAAAAGCAAAGCTCTGTTTTTTGTCATTTAATAAAGAAAGAGATAGTTGTCCTTTATCTTGATTTTATTTATTTTTCCCAGGGTAAGCTTAAGTTGAATTCTTCCTTTATCAAGAAAATAAAAACCTTAACTTTTCACTCATATAAATTTTGGAGAAAGTTTAACCTGAATACCTTGCCAGAAAAAGTTTCTTTAGTTTTTGCACACTAGTCAGAATAAACAACCTACCTATACCTGGTCACATAATTCATTAAAACAGTACAACATTGCAAAATTTAACAATGATCTAGCAAAAAGGAGTATGACTGAACTATAATAACTAGATCCAAGATCCTATTATAATGTGAGCAATATTTACTAGAACCACTCTAGAATCCAGATTAAAGATTAGGTCACTAAGTTCAATCATCAACCAAAAATTTTAATAACCAATCTTGTGAGTAAAAGGAATAACTAATGGTCGACTCTGACACTGAAAACAAACAAAACGAAAACAAGTTCTCACCTGAATCTTTCCTGACCTGCAGTATCCCACAACTGAAGCTTGATCCGAATGCCTGGTTCGATGTCAACCGTACGAATATAGAAATCGACGCCAACGGTCGGCTCACATTCCTCCAAAACTTCACCATAAACAAAATACTTGAGCAGTGACGACTTGCCGACGGTGCTGTCGCCGACGATCACGAAACGAAATTGGTAGTCGTAAGAAGTTGAGTCGGCCAGCCAACATGACATTGATAAATTGATTTTAATAGGCTAAAACTTTGTAAATATGTTTAATTATTTTATTTTCTCAAACAGAAAGCCTTTGGAAAACTTGGAAAAGACAGACAGCAGACGTTTTTCTCCGGTAAGTAATATAACACGACACGATGTTTACGTTTAAAAGTCAATACACGAAAAGTTAACTGACTGAATTTAGTTATTTTAAATTACTGATCAATTTTTTTTAATATTAATAAACAATTTTTTAGTAATAAAAAAACAATTTTTATTAAAAAAACAGTATTTCATTGTAGCAGATCACTTTTAAACATTTTAAAAAGGACAAAAAACAGCAAAGTTAGTATAGATTGCTTTTAAAGTCTTAAAATAATAAGTAGGAACGTTGGAAAGCAAAAACACCTTGTTGTCTTGGTTTGGTAGTCGTGGCATGTGTCGTGTTCCCTCGGATCTATAGTTCTATAGCGCTGGTATAGCAGAGGATCAAGATAAGATCAAGACATTTTAGGTCAGGTCGGTTTATTTTAGGGTTGGATTATTGGAGTCGGTTTATATATAAGAGTGAAGTTTGTCAAGTTTGTGGGTTTGTCTTATTATACAATCACACTGACTTGACTTATATATTATAGTTTATATTATACTATTATACTCTTACTGACTTACTGTCTTAACTTAACTTAACTTAACTTCTTAACTTAAGGTCCCAATGTTGTCAGATCACACTAGTGGACTAGTGACACTAGTCACCTCTATTTATATAGTATAATAATCTCTAGTCTAATGTTTTAATCTACTAGAACTACTAGTCTAACAGTAAATAGTAATTACATTATCAAAGGTTTATTTTATCTTAGTTTTTTGTTTTTCAAGGCAGTCTGCATTCCATGATAGAAATGGCCTGTTATTCAAGAAAGGAACTAAATTACTAACACATCTAAATATAAACTGATATTTGGATGATAAAGGAATCAGAGTGTAGTATATCGAGGGCCGTATTCTACTATTTGGCCATGAGAGTTTACATAAAATGGAAGCTAGTCATTCCAATATTATTGTTGGCAACTGTATTTTTTGTATTACTTTATCAAGGTTAAAATTTGGATTTTTTTTCTAATGACTAACTGTATTTCATATTTAATAAATTGATGAAGTAATTGCCTAATTAAAGAAAAATAAATTTAGTTTTTGCTGGAGAGAAATGTCAGATTTCAGAAAACTTGAACATTTATTGTAACAACCCATTCCTGCCAGAGCAAGGATCTGAAGGTAACAATCTTACTGATGAATATCAATTTTAAAAATAATTTGGAATTATAGTAGACTATCAAAACATTAACTTATTTTAATAATACACTTCAGTTATGACAAATGACACATCTATAAAATTTGTTTCAAAGTCGATTTGAAGATTGCCAAATTAAAACTTAGTGTGCAGGTTTATCATGATTTAACATAAAACATGTTAAGCCAACTTATATGGTTTCCATCTTATAATTCAGATTTAAACCTGATTCGTATTATTTTTTTTTAAATGACATAATATTTATTAATAACTAGGTGATGTGCCTTTCAACCAATTCAAGCTGACATCTTTGCATATAATCACCAGGCACGGTGATCGAAGTCCGATTCATGTTTTAGATGCGAGGGACATTCCCGTAAAATCTTTTCGGTGTTTTTTTGACGAGTTGCACAGAAGAACGATGCCCATTGTGGTTGATTTTGAAGATAAAATGAAAGAGCAAAAAGAAGTTATGAGAAGCAAAAATCTCAAGCATTACAGTCACTTTTCTCTTTATCCTGATTCTAAGATTTGTTCCTCTGGTACCCTGACACCTAGAGGCAGCTCCCAACTTATCAGAAATGGCCTTTTTCTTCAGGGAAAATATCGCAAGCATAAACTTTTTGACAGAGAAGACTTTGAAAAAGATTTCAAAATTGTCACTACCTTATTTAGCAGGACTTTTCAGACAGCCCTGTCTTTCCTCTACGGTTTTCTACCGAGGTTTGACATGTCAAAAATAGAATTTGAAACAGCTTCTCAAGCTGGGATGTGTCGGGACAAGCCGATGGGGCTTAAATGCAACTGCCCTGCAACAGTGGGGGCAGAGAACACTTTTTCTTCTACTTTTGAGCAATCATGGTCAAGTCAATTTACTAGGCCCGAGAATTTGTACAGCCGAGTGTCGAAAAGATTTAGGTTTGATTCTAGCAAACCCAACCCTAGGCCCTCTCACGTTTATGACTTTTTGGTTACCCATTATTGCCACAACCGCACGATTGTTGACTCATGTCTTCTTGATGAGATATTCAATCATGTTCAGAGCCATGGTGTTCGTTCGAGCAGGAACATTCGTTACGTTGAGCTTGCTTCGTTAAAACTGCTACCATTGATGGTGGAGATATCAAGGAAGATGATAGAAGCGACTAAAGCTCCTCCTTCTAATGATAAAGAAAGGGGTCCTTTTTTTGTTCTTTATTCAGGACACGACTCTACAGTGGAACCCCTTGCTACTGCTTTAGGCTTTGGTATGGGCTACTGGCCAAAATATGCTTCAAGGATTGTCATAGAGCAGTATAGAGAGATATCTACAAAGAAAGACTTTGTGAGGGTTTTAAGCGATGGGGTTCCAGTCACCCATCAGAGCTTTTTTTGCAGGGAAAGTGAAGGTTTTGTGGATCATTCCCTATGCCCACTTGAAAATTTTATCAACTTTGTCAACATGAAAGCTAGAGACTACAGAACAAGCTGTTATCGAAATTCTGGAAGGAAGGATGGAGAACGACTGCCACCGGATGTCACAGAGAAAATCCATTGATTGGATTTTGTGATATTTTTAATGAAAACTTTACTGTTATGTCAACTACTTCACGTCATTTTGTAAAGCTGCCCCTTTCAAATTTACATATCGAAACATTAATGATTTTCAAATTTAATGTTTTGAAATATTATGTTAGATACTTATGCATAATCAGCGCATTTGTACAGAACTTCATACAAGATTAAAATCTAATATTATTCTGGAACATATCTAGAGTTTATGCTTGAGAAAATATGCCTTTGCTAATAAAAAAAGTCTGCTGTGTTTTATTGTCTTTGTGATATTTTTCATTCTTGTTATTTTTCAACTCGACCAATAAAGTGCCCTCTTTCAAATGAAAGCCTTAGATCTAAGATCTACCTGCAAAAATTTATCACTGCTTGGTTTTACTGTTCGAATTCAACTCGGTCCAGACAGTTTATTTCTTGTGACTATTACATGATATCGGATTGTATGCATATTGTTTACAACCTGCTGGCATTTATTTATTATGTAATAATTTGAATTATCGTTGTTTTGTTAATCAAATGATCATTTACAATGTGTCATTGTTTGGTTTTTTGAGAATTCATATTCAACATTTAATCGTTTCGTCTTTTTCCATAGATGAGTGACCAGTTTTATGTGACTAAAGCTGTTTGCAATACAAGTTTAGAGTTTTTGTTTTGTTGTACAGTTTATTTTATTGCTGTCAAACAGTTTTTATATTATAGTATTGTAAAATCATTTTAGTGGATCAAACAAAAGATTTGTAAACAAGCAGTTAAAGTAAATTCGTGTTTGTGCTTTCGAGTGTAAATATCAAATTTCATTCAGGTCTTGAAAACTATCACTTCGGCCGTATCTCCGCGTCTGACAATCGCATAAATCTGCTTACGCTCTTCACAGAGACAGATTCCATAGACTTTAGTTGAAGAAGTTTTGCATTTTGAAGTCGATAGAATTATGTCGTTGGTGGTTTTCTTTGGTGCGAAGACCTTTCTTTCCTTTTGATCGGTAATATATTTTCCTTGGGTGTACAAATACTTGACAATTTGTCCACCGTTTTTGTCTGATAAGTAGATATTCAAGTTACGATCCATTGCTATCGAGTAAGGGTCAGCCATGGAGATCAGCGGTAGCTCAGCGTTCAGCTTCAAAATAGAAAGGATCAGTCCGGTTTCGTTAAATGTTGTGATCATTCTTTTTGCGTCGATGGTTTTGATGGACAGATTCGTCTTATCAGATTTTTTATTTTCTTTCTTTGCTGCATATATTTCATCTTTTGACTGACAGTCTTCAAAAGTGGCAAAACAGTTTGAATAAGAATTCCAGGTTAGATCGACAATGTTGTTAAACTCAATCGCGATAACTTTCTTTTTTAGTTTTGAAAGAAATCTTCCTTCATCACTTGTAGTTTTAAATTTTATGGCCTTAGTCAAAACGCAGTAGTTTTTTAGAGAGTAGATGCTTATTTGATTAGAATGGGCGACGCCAAATCGCTTGCCGGACATGGCCACGCAAGCTACTGCTGGACTTGAATCAAGAGCCACTTCTTCTAACAGATGACCGGAAGGATTGAAGAGTCGTGCCACATCAGCTGTAGTGATTGCTAAAATGTCGTCTGTGACAAAACAGCAAGCCGTTACACCGGCGACGTGGAAACAGCGACGTTGTGTTGATTGACTCGCTATAACGTGTACAGAGTTAGCCGGCTGGTCGACCAAAACCAAAGTTTCACCGTTAGTCGATGTAGCCAGACGAGTTGGTGAGACCATCCATCCTAATTCTGCTGCTTGAGTAAGACTATTAGTGTTGTATGCAGTTGTAAATGACTGAACGTATTCGGAAACTGCAGACTGTCCAAATTGGCAAATAGTTGCGCTTTGACTTTCTTGCCGGCAGGTTATTTGATTTCTATCTTTAGATTTATTGCTGCTGAGAGCACTGCTGGGATTAAAAACTTCTTCGTATGATGGTGGGGAGGAGGTACGTGAGAGTGGCTTGTCGTCCGCACACCATGTTGTCCAGTTTCTATCTTTTAGTTCCTGAAATTCAGGGTTATACGGGGGTGGTCGCGAATATCGACTTCGTTGATCCGTCACAGAATAGCAACGGCAGCGCGGCGATCTCAGCTCACTAAAGGAAATGTTTGGCACTATCGGTGGGAAGGCAGAATCCTTGTCTCTGTTATTGACTTCTGCTTCAAAGTCAAATGGAAGAAAGGATAAAGAGCGGGACCGACGTTTATCGCTGTCTTGTGTGTTTGTGAAGCCGCGATCGAGACAGCATTCGTGATTCAAAGTCATTGCACAACTTGGGTCGGTTTTTTTGACCCGAGTAAGTGTCTTTGCTTCATTTGTGGTATTTTTGTTGTTTGTTTTAATAGATAACTGCTTGCTATTGAACTGAGGAAACTCACCACAAGGGTCGACCTGGCATCTCTCTGCAATATGAACCCTGGTGTTGTTTAAAACAAATTTCTGATGGTTTTCGTTTAATGTTTGATTAGGGTTTCTTTTTCTGTCAGCGATGGAGATGACCCCAGATCCTGTTGGATGTTTACAGTTCGATTCATTAGTATGGTCGTCTAAGCCAATTTTCTTTTGAATGAAAGTGTCAAATTGAAAACGCTGCTCTGATGTTGAATCCTTGAATTGAAGTTCATGAAATGTTTTGTCTTGCGTCCACCTGCTCTGGTCTTTTTGCTCCACTTTCAAACCCGGTTGTCTGAGACTGCTTGAATAACATCTGTGTTGTTTATGTGTTCTGTTGTAATTCTCTAAGAGATCTTGCAAACTATTACAAGTAGTCAGGATTTTACAAAGAGGACAAATGATCTCTAAAACGACAGGATGCATTCCCGAGTGGTATTTTACAGATATCTTTTTCTCAACACATCTGTAACAAAAGGTGTGGCCACATCCGGTTAATGCCAGCGGCTGATTTGAAGCAAAACTTGTCTGCTGGGCCAAAAGAGGTCGTGGAGTCAGCTTTGGCAATACTTGGTAATGACTTGGACAGAGGCCGCACTTAGAAAGATCAGAATTAGCTCTACTGTCAGTCATGACTGATCCTTCAGTGTTAAATCAATTTTTCTTCGAGATATTTTTAGATAAAACAGAATTGAAAAACAATTTTTACCCACTTGAAATCATTAAAAGTATTTCAATGACAAATTCAAATACGTTTCAACAGTTACAACAATGTTTATTCAGTTCTTCGGCGTCGTTGAACCCTTTAGAAGTTAGAC
Organism: Erpobdella octoculata; assembly: GCA_963978895.1. Lineage (NCBI taxonomy): Eukaryota > Metazoa > Annelida > Clitellata > Hirudinida > Erpobdellidae > Erpobdella > Erpobdella octoculata. Next base: position 15,777,955 of record OZ022242.1, read on the forward strand.
CGCTGAGTCTTCTTCTTTCACAAAAATGTTTTTCGAGGATTTGTATTTCTTATTGCGTAACTGAATTGAAGAGTTGAATAAAACGAATATTTCGAGTTTTACGAAAGCCGATAAGTGGTCTACCAATAAGTGTTGGAAGACCAACGTTCGCTAACGTCGTGTTTATGCTTAGACCAATCCCTTCAATTTAGACCAGGATTCATAAATAAATAACAATGATAAAATATTAGTAGAGACATAAGGATATGTGCCTTTTAATGTCGGTTTTTGTGAGCGCAAACTCAGTGGTTATTTAATTAGTTGGAGAAATGTAAGATAGGAAAAAATATCTTTATTTGTTAAAATATTTTCTATTTTTTTTTATATTTTCTATTTTTTTTTATATTTCGGCAACATTACAGCTAATTACCACTGGTTCGCTACTAGAAAATGAATAAATTATCACCATTATCAATACGATAATTATTAAAATTCGACACTTCAAAAGTTCAAGTTGAACAAAGAAATACAAGGACGGGCCAAGTAAAAGACACTTGTTTTAGATCTAAAACCAAAGGCTTTTTCTAAGAAGACAATGAATGCATGAATGAGTGCAGGATGAGAATATAGCAGCTGATCAATAATACACGTTTGAAACGCATTAACTGGTGTAGTAACTTTGTTAACAGCTCGTTTGGTAATAATAATACATGCTAAAAAAACTTCAAGATAAAATAAACTTTCTCGCTAGTGGAATTGTTGCCTGCGTGTGTTGCAGCAGCGAGGTGGTAAAATAAACATAAGAGTTGAAAACACTCGAAACGATTAATAACAACAAACAAACCCGTGAGTTTTTTGCGTTCTCTCTCAATCGCTTCTTCACAGTAAGTAACAATTGACTTTATTCTCTTCAAACAGCTCCCGACACTTCTATTCGGCGATGTCTTCGCTGTCGCTTGGCGGTCGCAACAGCAGCTGCGATTTTGGAAGTAAAAAAATCTGGTCGCTGGTGAAGTCGGAATTCTCGAAGTTAACATTTCTGGATTGCAGTATATAGATTATAGAGGAGAGGAAACGTGGTTCTCTAGTATTTCATAGGATATAAAAATATAACAAGATTAGGAATAACAAAATCAAAGAAGAAAAATGCCTACTGCGTTTGAAAAATTTTGCGGAGGAACATTTTGGGTGAGTAAAAGTTCTGGTAAATAAAATAAATAAATAAAACATAGTAATATATTCGGCAATGTGTTTTTCTTCATTTGCCGTGAACGTCATCGGGCAATAAACAGAGAATGGTGACGTCATACAATTGACGTGTTATCAAGTTTTAAATTTATGCGCTAACGGTTGTTTTTTCAAAACCACTGACTGAATCCACTGTAGAGCACGATAGTAAATTGGCAACCAACATGCCCAACCCAAATGTTCATTCAACTTCTCCTTTCCACAGAACTCCAGCTTAACATGGAACACATACTCGCCGACATTTACCAACTGCTTTATGTGGACGGCTCTGACCTGGATTCCTTGCGCTTTCTACGTCATCTTCGGTCCCATCTACTTCTTTGCCTACCTCGTTTGGCTCGAGCCATGCAAGTTCACGACCAGGAGGGTCTCGGTGCTCTTCGTCCTCAAGACAGTAAGAAGTCGTCTCTAATTAATTTAATGTTTATTTAATAATTAGTTGGAAATAACAAAGTTGTCGTGTAAACAACTATTAAATTTTTAGCGACTTTTAAAATGAAATTTTTGTATTTAACAAAAAACATATATATTTAATTTTTTATTTCTTTTTTTCAATTCCTAATAAAGATCTTGTCAGTGTCTCTGATCCTGACTTGTCTTGCCTCACTGGCTTACTGCATCGCCCGATATGCTCAGGGCTACCTGCCCATGGTGTCCATAATCACTCCCATTCTTGTAACTTTGGTCTTTGTGAGTTTACGATCGAAGTGTCCAATTTGAATACGTTTAATTGATTAATCAACAATGAGAAATTGTCAGCGTTTTGTGTTTAAAAAACATTTTATAACAGCAACTAACCAGTAATGGAATTAAATCACTGCTCTGTTAGTTAGCTTTTGTTGAATTTATTATTCTGAAATTCATTCACGTAGAATTATTTTTAAATATTTCTAGTATTACTTAGCCATAAACCTATCTTTCGTACACAAATGTGGAAAATTTCACTGCAGGTTTATTTGCCGAATTATTACAATAAATGATTCAAATTCAACAATTATAAAACCCCAAATCGATTGCAATTATACTTTATTATTGTCTTGCGACACCACGAGAATAAAATTTTACAACTTATTTCATCCTAATGTTGACCTTCCGGCTATGTTACAGCTGAGGGAGCGGCGTAGCAATACCATAGCCTATGAGCCGGTCCTTGTCCAACTTATTGCACTTATTAGTTGGCGGGCTGGAGTGAGTCGAGCCATGTGCCCACGAAAGCCTTGTGCTTTCGGTGGCCTCCCTGCCTCAAAGCCAACATAAACACGACACCAAACAGTCAAACATACATACCGTCTAAATTGTCTTACTGACAGATACAGACGTTAAACAAACCACAGACACACACATTCCGGCTATGTTAAGCGATCCGAGAAAGATGTGAAAACTGTTCCGAGTGGGGGCGGGGTTTTCCAAAAAGCATGATTTTATTGGAGTTAATAAATAATAAATAAAGTTTCAAAAAAGCACATAACCCGATTTGAGAAAAAGTGAATAAAAAAACAAAGTTTTTTAAAAACACTCTTTTATATAATCGATTGTGTAGGCCACATTCTGTTACTCAAACAACGAGCTTATTAGCATAGACAATAAATAGTTCGACGAAAATATCACAAATAACTTAATTATTTAATTAATTTTTGTCCAATCGATCCGAAAATTTGATAGAATGCATTGTTAATCAGTTCGGAGGTATATTTAAATGTTTAAGTCTCTAGCTCATTGGAAAGTTAGTTTAAAATCGATTGCAAAATTTGACGACAGACAGAGAAGTCAAGTTAAGTAAAAGTGTGTAAAAATAATTGAAAGGAACGACAACCAAAAAAATAAAAAATATTCATTGAAAATGTATTTTAATAATAATAATAATAATGATGAATTTATATAGCGCCAGATAAGTCAGAGGCGCTTACGAAGGTTCTTTTGGATCGGAAACTTCGAAGAA
>OZ022242.1:15786120-15801120 GCA_963978895.1 Erpobdella octoculata
TGTAGTTAATCGTTCTAAGAGGACAAAAAACAATTTATGTTTCGTTGATTTTTTGTTTTCGTTTCCGATGGTGCTTCTACGCGATAATTAAAAATGTCACTACTACTACTACTACTACTACTACTACTACTACTACTACTACTACTACTACTACTACTACTACTACTACTACTACTACTACTACTGCTACTGCTACTGCTACTGCTACTGCTACTGCTACCGCTACCGCTACCGCTACCGCTACCGCTACCGCTACCGCTACCGCTACCGCCACCGCCACCGCCACCGCCACCGCCACCGCCACCGCCACCGCCACCGCCACCGCCACCGCCACCGCCGCCGCCGCCGCCACCGCCACCACCACCACCACCACCACCACCACCACCACCACCACCACCACTACTACTACTACTACTACTACTACTGTTCAATCATTTATTTTCTCAGATTTCAAAAATCCAATAATTTACAGCCAGGACAAAATAAACATAAGAATAAAATGTCCTATAAACTTGACAAAAATATTTCACGTCCCCACGTGGGCCTGAGATTTCCCCGAGACGATTATAAATCTGAACCATGAAATTTCTACACTCGATAAAACATACAATTTCATGCAAAAAATAATTCAACGTTTTCCAACATTCTTCAATTTGTTGCGTCGCCGACCTACTCTCCATGTACAACATTTAAAGAATTTCCAAATATTGTAAGTATTTAATAACACTGAAAGTATATAGTAAGTCAACAATTTTTTCCCGACACCAAAGCTAGTCCAAAACTTGTAGGACTTCTCTGACATCACCCCCCTCCAATTGCACACAAAAGCTGTAATGACAGGCTTTAAGTTGAGAGCCTGACCTGGGTTGTTTTCTTTCATCCATGCGTGGACGTCCCTGATATCGTACTTTCTGATTTTCCTGTCATGTTCCTCATTCAGGTTTGCAAGATCAGAAACAACAGAAACGTCGCATACAAAATATTGGTCATCCTTCCATGCACAAAGGTCCGGAATTCTCAAACCCATTTCGGTTTTAATTCGCGGTTCTACTTTTGTAATGAATCCCTTTGATTGGAATTTTTCTTCCAGTTTGCGAACGATGATGTCGTGACGTTCTCGCCTAGGTCCATCACTCTTGGGACAGATTTGAATCATGTGTCCTAATGATTCAGGTATTCTGCATCCAGCGTCGCATGACGTATCGGCCAATGGTCGTCCCCGCGACGCCCTAAGCTTGTTGTAGAGAACGGCTGCACGAACTTTAATGCACTTGATGAATACATCTGATGGCACTCTGTTCACTCCGTCTACGATCCAGTCACTCAATCCTATTCCTGATGAAAAAGACTTCAAACCATAACCATCTACAGATTTATAAAGATTTTCAGTTGTTTTGAGTTGTAGTGATTTTTGAGCACCTTCGATTCCACTCCCAAGTCTTCCGAATTTCCTAATTTCTGATAACACAGATAGACTTTCCTGCAGAACATTCATCAAAAACACATCGTTGCCATATTTAGCCTGAGTCAATAAGTTATTGAGTCTTTTTAGTCTTAGAATAGGGGCCCATTGCCTCAGCTGCAAAATTCCCAGCCCTCCGCTTCTAAGAGGAGCATGGAAGAATGGCACAGGCGTATCCTTTGGCAACCTAAGCCAGCGCCTCACAGCAGCTCTAATTTGTAAGTCGGCGGCAGTTAGTGAAGACATCGTTATAAAATCGAATGTCAGATGGTGGACCAAACTTGGCAAGACATGCGTTCTGAGAATATACATTCTTTGAAATGGTTTCAGTGGTGCTCTTGATATTGCGTGTAAAGAACTTTGAATAAAACTGGCAATTGAAGTAACTATCTTTTTGGTCCAACTTCAGTACCAAGATACTTGTACGTTTCTTCAATATTCAAAGTTCTTATATTGGAATTTTGCACTTTTAGATATGAGTGGGGGTTTACAATCCATAGTTTTTTCTTGCTTGTGACTTCAGTTCTTAACGACGCGCATTTGCTGGGATTTATGTGCAAGCCAACATTTGCTAGAGCACTTTCAACTTGTTCCACCAGCATTTGCATTCCTACGTCAGTTGACGACATGAGAACTAAATCATAAGCAAAAGCGATGTAATTACATTTGACAGAATCCTCGTTTCCAGAAACTCCGATTGACTGATCAACTTCATTCATTATCATATCAATCACTGCATTGAACAAGAGCGGTGACATGGGATCACTCTGTTTCACACCTCTGTTTACTGGGATTTTTATTTATTTTTATTTTTTATTTATTTATTTGACAAATTTAAAGTGGCGTAAATCAAACGACTTCAAGGCCACATACAAAAATGAATAGAACAAAAAGTTAAATTTTCATAAGGTATTGTTTCAATTCTTTTTTAAACATTACAAAATCAGGTGCTGCTCTTATCTCCAAGGGAAGACTATTCCAAATTTTTGCTGCTGCAGCAGGAAAACTTCTATCACCAGCACTTTTTAGACGAGTAGAGGGAACGAAGAGAAGAGCTGAAGATGCAGATCTGAGATTCCCCCTTGATTGAATATTACTAATGGGCAAAATTACTTCCATTAAGTATGAAGGAGCCAAACAGTTGAGACATTTAAAGACTAGTTGAGCTACTTTGAAGATAATTCTACACCTGACGTTCAACCAATGTAGTTCTTGAAGTACTGGAGTGATGTGATCGCAGCGTCTTCGACCGGTCAAAAGCCTTGCTGCCGCATTCACCACTGATTGAAGGCGATGAGTCAAGATCTTCGGGAGTCCAACCAGTGTGGAATTACAATAGTCTAGTTTTGAAAACACCAATGAAGTAATAAGCAAGTTAAGCGCCAGGGGGGGTAGAGATGAAGCAACAGTTTTGATTTGACGTAAGGTTGAAAAGCAGCTTTGGGTGATGCGACTAACGTGAGTGTTCATACGCATGTCTGAATCAAAGAAAGCACCCATATTGCGAACTGAAACAGATGGAGAAATCCAATCTTTACCCATTCTCAGCGGTGCTGCTTGGAACTTACGTTTCATCCGACTGGTTGACAGCCAAATTACTTCAGACTTGCTTGAATTCAGCTGAAGGCGACTGGAAGACATCCATAGGCTCACATCATCAATGCATGTAGAAACTACTGACGAGAGTTCAATTGCCTTAACAGGATCACAATGACCATAGATCTGTGTGTCATCAGCATAAAAGTGCGCACAAAGTCCATGATTGGAGATAATTTTTTCTAGGTGAGCTATATACATTGTAAAGAGAGTTGGTCCAAGAACTGAACCCTGAGGCACTCCACAGTTAAGTAGCAAAGTACCAGAAATGTCCTCTCCAACCCTAACCTGACATTTACGTTCATTAAGGTATGAGTCAACCCACTCTAGTGCAGATCCGCAGAAACCAAAGTGTGAGTTTAGCCGTTGGAGCAGAATAGAGTGATCAACCGTATCGAATGCAGCTGAGAGATCTAAGAGAACTAGCAATGTTATTTTCCCGCTGTCAGCAGCCACCAGAGCATCAGAAAAAACCTTAAGAACTGCGGTCTCTGTTGAAAATAGTCATAAAAAGCAAAATTTATAGGAAAAAACTGTTTAAGTTCAGAAGATATGAGCTGTTTAAATAACCAAGCAAAAAAATATGGTAGAAATAAAAAAGCAACAATGAGGGGGCAGCAGTTGGTGAGTAGTGGAGGTTTTCAGATGGATATGATGGTGCAGAGTGACATGGGAGTGAACAAACTGGCTGTAGGATATAGTGCTGAAGAACTAGAAAATTTAAAATCAGATGTGAATATGACTTCAAGAAATGATATCAGTTTGAAAGAAATTGACAAAGTGATAGAGGGTGAAGAATTGAAACAAACTAATCCTAATCCTGATAATAACCATATTGATAACTCAGTTCCATTAAAACCCACTAATGAAAGTATTAAAAAACACAGACTTATTAATCTAAGAGAACGCCACTCTAGAACAGTCACAAAGAAAGCTAACTTCGGTCTCCTTAACATCAGATCAGTCAACAATAAGACTGATGATATTCATAATATTTTCCATGAACATAAAATTAACATTTTGCTTCTCACTGAGACATGGCACGATGAAGACTCAATCTGTTTCAAGAAATTTCTCAAGCTTGGTTTTTCTGTTGTGGACAGACCCAGACCAAGAGTGAAACATGATTCCCTACGCTGTAACCACGGAGGAGTTGCTATTTTGGGAGCTCCTGGTTTTCGGTTGAAACAGTTTCACCCAGCTGTTACGCCGACAACATATGAATGTGCTGCTGGTAGGGTAACAGCTGGCTCCTACAGTTGTTTGATTGTTGTAATTTACAGAACAGGAATAATCAATAAACAATTTTTTAGTGAATTTTCTGATTTACTTGACACTGTTTCAGCCCTGAATGATGATGTTGTTGTGTCTGGTGATTTTAACATAAGATTGGAACGAAGTGAAGATAATAATGCTATAACTTTTAACACTATTCTTGCTGATCATGGATTCATTCAACATGTTAAACAACCAACTCATGTGCAAGGTGGCACTCTCGATGCTGTAGCCATTCGATCTGATTCTCTAGCTCAAAGTATTGAAGTAATTGACACTGGCTTTTCTGATCACTTTCTCATCCGATGGAGCTCACTAATAACTCGCCCTCCTCCTACTTATAAGAACTCTATGCGTCGAGACTGGAAAAAATTTATATTCGATGATTTTGTAACTCAGCTTCAGGCTTCTTCTCTCACCCAAGAAGTTACATGCAGTCTGGATGATGCAGTTGATACATATAACAAGGAACTACTAACCATGCTTGATTTTCAAATACCCCTAAAAATGTCCAGGTATCGTCAACGACCTTCTGACCCATGGTTTGACTATGACTGTCATAATTGCAAAAAACTAACACGTCGACTTGAGCGACTAGCAATCAAAACAAATTCACCAAATGATCTCTTAGAATGGAAAAATCAACTTAAAAAATACAGGAAACTACTTCGTAGTAAACGTGAGTCTTTCTGGACTAAAAAAATTGAAGATGAATGTCAATCAACTCGAAATCTATGGACTTCCTTAAACACAATAACAGCTAGAGGTCAAATACCCATCAGAACAACCTTAACAGCTAATTCATTTCTCAAGTTCTTTGAAAGTAAAACTGAGAATGTACGTGCTTCAACTGCATCTTGTCTTGCTCCACCTCTTGTGGACTGGGCCATCAACTCTTCTCTTAACATTTTTGCGCCAACAAATGTGGATGAAGTGACCAAACTTATAAATAGTCTTCCAAACAAACAATGTTTACTAGATCCGATACCAACTTGGCTACTAAAAAAATCAGCTTGTTTACTGGCACCTTTTTTAACCAGCTTGTTTAACAAATCCTTCATTGAAGGATACCTACCAAAATATTTCAAATCATCCTACATCACTCCAGTTCTAAAAAAACCCAATCTTGACTGTGATGACGCTAGCTCTTATCGACCAATCTCCAATCTGTCTGTCATTTCAAAGTTGTTAGAACGGCTTGTTCTTTCGAGGATAACCAGCTACTTGGATAGTAATAACCTTTCTCCACCTCATCAGTCGGCTTATCGGCAATATCATTCAACAGAGACCGCAGTTCTTAAGGTTTTTTCTGATGCTCTGGTGGCTGCTGACAGCGGGAAAATAACATTGCTAGTTTATAAAATTTTGCATTTTATGACTATTTTCTTTTCCCAGTTTCATGTGAACATAGCAACCGTTATACAAATCAGTCAAATATTTGAGAAGCAACGGAGGTGTTCCGAGACGAGTCGCCGCTCTAATAATTGATCCTTGTGAAACTGTGTCGAAAGCTTTACTGACATCAACAAACGTCAAATTCAATTTCCGTAACTGCTCTCGTTTTTTACGAATTAACGATTTAACTAACCAAATATTGTCTGCAAGACCATCTCCTGAACGGAATGCTTTCTGTCGTGGTGACAAGGGCCAGTACTGCTCCATGCGCCTGCAGAGGACGCGATGAAATAGTCGACTGATGATCGAGCTGACTGTAATTGGTCTGAACTCGGATGGATTTTCTGTTCCTTTCTTCTTTGGAATGCAGGTTACAATGCCAATTTTTAATGCCGAGGGAGGCATTCCTGTCAAAAGCCACAGTGACATGTGTGCCGCCAACTCCTCAATTGCAACTTTGCAGAGATGGCTTTTCTTCACGCCGTCAATTCCAGGAGCTGAATCTTTAAGCTTCTTTATAGCTGTTATTAGCTCTCCACTGGTGACCGGCGATTCCATTTCATATTTCACTGCTGAAGTAACGATAACTGGTCTCACATCCACTTTAGAGTCCTGAATAAAAATTCTTTCCCAATACTCAAGCAGCTGATCGTGAGGAACCGGCCTGACCTCTTGTTCATAATCACCATTCAGAACCGAGCGAGCACCAAGAGCTAAATTTTTTTTAAACAGCTGTTGCACTCTTGAATAGCACTCGCGCCTTTCTTTCTGTTTTTTAGCTCTTTTTGATGAACTTTTTTCCGTTTTGACAAACTTCCTGGTGTGATTTTCAGATGCACTCAAAACTGGATTTTTTTTTGTAGTAATTTTTTTGTCGTTTCGGACTTTTGCCATTTTGAGTCTGTCAGCCTCGATGAGAGGAGATATTTTATCTGAAAACCAATCATTGAATTCTTTCTCGAGGAGATTTCGTTTTGTTTCCGCGTCTGTCCTGGCATTCAAAAGGCTGGAGAATTCGTCTTCCGTCAATTTGAAGAGTCGATACCTTTCTATAACAAACTGTTTCAAATTCAAAGAACTCTCTCTGTCGTTGCTAGTTGTATCGTGAGGAAAAGAATTATTTAAAAAATGGTTATTTATATCAGGAACTCTGGCTGCTGGAATTTCTGAGATTAGAAGGGATTGCAAAAATATTCGATATTGTGACGTATTTCTTATTCTTTTGATGGCGTCAGTGGTCAGAGCAGGAAAATGATCGTGCAAAACAAGATTAATTCGTTTCTTTTCTTTTACGGTTAATTGAAGTTCTGCCTCAGCCAACTTTTTCCAATCTGATTTTATGTCTGGAATAATTCTGTCTTGAACTGTGTCGGTGTCGTTGTCCCTGTTTGAACGGTTGCCAGAAATATCCTGCGATCTGTCATCATATTGCTGCAAAAACGTCTTGTACTCTGGAAGTCTTCTATGACATTTAATTGCTTCTAACGTACGATGATTAAATCTTTTCTGTAGTTCAATATTTATTCGTTTCACACCAACCCCAGCTAATTCTATTTCTAATTTTGCCAACATCTTAGATTCTTCCTCGAGCCATCTTGACTTTGAATAAGATTTACCAGCTCTTTCGGCATGATATTCTCTTGGGTGTTTTTTGACCTCGTGTAGTTTTACACCCTTCTCTGTGTTGAAAGTGGCAGAACAAAAGTGACATTTTGGCTTTTCAATCATATCAACATGTTCAACTATAACGTGTTGTTGTACAGGAGACACAATATCGAAGGCAGAGTGAACGCTTAGAGGAGGAACACTCCTTGTATTTTGAGCAGTTTTATGCCTCAAATTATAACCTTTGCGTTCCACGTTGAAATTTTCAGTAATTTTCAAAGTTTTCATTGAAAAATTATGTAAACTGCTATTCGAAGTTTCTTCATCGTCCATGGCTCAGATAAATTTGTTTTGTAGGTTGCGTAGTCAAATCGATAGAGATCGTTAGACAAAAAATATAACGGTTAATTTATCGCAACCTACGATTTTCCCCTTTTAAAAAAAAGTTATTTCAGGTACTCACCGACCCACTGGGCAGGTAGGGGACACGTTTAAAACAGTAAAAGCATTGTTAAAAAACAACAAACTTTATAAATTCAAAGTAAAACGTCGGAGCAAAAGCCGCACGTCCGCACTGTTCGCTCGCTCGAGTACTACTACTACTACTACTACTAGTACTACTACTACTACCACCACTACTACAACCACCACAGCATATTTACGAATTCATATGAATATTTGTGAAAGCATTCTAAAAGCACAGTAAAGTGTCAACGAAATTGACCAAAATATTCTGTGAGTTTTTGTATAAATGTACGCCATCTGTTTCAATTCTCAGCACTTACAGAAATAACAATTTCTAGCTTAACAATGCTTGATCAACTAACCACTTTGTTAACCTTTTTAGCAAATCTAGAAACTTGAAAAAATTTGAATATTTTATGATACCGGTATCGCAGAATTTTTCAGATTTTTTGAAGTTTTTGAAAAATAAATATTTTCTACAACCCAGCTAATATTTCATTTTAGCAACAACATTTTATCTACCTAGCGCCCCCGACAATAGTACAAAAATCTTAATTTCGTCAATTTACTTTTTTACGCAGAACACTTCTGCACATCTTGGTGAGAATATTTGGACCTCAACTTATTCTGCCTCACTTTTCCATGTTACTTTCCACTGTTGGAATGTTTATCATGCCATTCTTGCTCAAGTCAGTTCTTTAACATCATTCAATATCGATTTATCAGTTATATTTTGGTTTTTAGCCTGTTAAACGTTTTTTTTAAATAAAATGAACTTAAGGACTATATTTGCAAATTATTCACTATGTCATTTGAACATATTTAACGAATTTCAACTTTTCACTTATCAGCTACCAACTACAAATCATCATCAGCAAAAACTTACAATTTATTGCTGTAAAAAGTTACAATAACGTTTTAGTAACCATTTATTACCTACACTTATTCTCTACAACCCAGCTAGTATCACATACCATTCACCAGTTATCGTCCACCTCTAAAAATTACAACTCATCAATTATCCCACACTTCCCATTTACAGCATTTTCATAGATTTCTTTGACGACCCGACCGTTGAAATGTGGAAAGGTGTGATGATCAGTTTTCTGTTTTTCTTCAATTACATTATCGAGTCTCTCAGTTGGCAGCGAATGATGTACCACAGCTTCGATGTCGGCGCCAGAGTGAAGGCGGCCTTGAATTCCGCCGTGTTTCAGAAGGTACGTTTGGTTGAATTATATCAGATAGATGAGTATTAAGGTTAATCTGCAGGTGGCCAAACTATGGGGGTTGAAAACAAATCTATTCAATGATATCTTCTGTTTCAATTTCTATACATATATTTTCACATGACGTAGATATTATACCTGGACACGGCCACTGCCAGCGAGTTTCTTTCATCGGCCACAGCTACTTCTGACAACGATGGCTTAATCGATAATAATAATATCATCAGCGACAACCACAACAACAATGCCTTTAAAAAGAAGAAAAACAAAAAAAAGTCAAAAGTTACTCTAACAAGTACCGGAGAAGCGGTCAACCTAGTTTCAACAGACATTCACAACCTGGGCGAGGCTACAGGTCAATTGCATCTCGTATGGTCGATACCTTTGCAGTCGATCCTGGTGATCACCATCTTGTTTTGGTTGCTGAGTATCTCCGTGTTTGCCATCATCATTATCTTGTGCATCACCATAGTAACCGTCATTTTTAGTTCTTTCTTCCTCAAGGCCGTTCAGGTAATTTTATTCAGTCGATTAACTGAATTTGATTATTTGATTGATTGTTATAGGCGGGCGCTGGTGGTATAGCGGTAAGACATTCGTCTTTGTACCTGAAAGTCGGAGGTTTGAATCCCGCCGGCGTCACCAACGTCTGCCGGGGGTGTGGGTAGGTGCCTTTAAATGGCTGTCTCTGGTTGTTCTGTCTAAATCCCCCACTAGTGAGTAAAAGTTGGATAAGTGATTCGTGGCTTAGAAATTTTATGATTAACGCCACGTTAAACATTTTCAAACTTTAATTGATCTGCTTATTTCATTTTGTTCAAAACTAATTCGGTTGAATAATTTGTAGAAGATTTTTATTTATTTAAAAATTTTGTATTTTTATTGGCTTGATTCAAATTTTAATGTATAAATAAATTTTAATTATCCTAATTCTTTACAGCTTTCCCAACTGAAGCAGAAAGATGGACGAATAAAGATTTTCGCAGAAGTAATCAACGGCATCAAGGTGTTCAAGTTGTCTTATTAATATTTCTAAATATGCTTGTTCTGCTTAATATTCATAAATATTTTTTGCAGTTGTTAAAACTGTATACTTGGGAGAGAGTTTTCGAAGAGAGGGTGATGGAATACAGACGGGGAGAACTGAAGAGTTTGAGGAAGTTCTTTTACATTAATTCCGTCAACATATTCTGCTCTATCTTTGTTCCGAATCTTGTTAGTCACAAGTTTGCTTATTATGAATAAATTATTGTAAATCGAGCAATGTGATTAATTGTATTAATAAAGTATCTATATAAGCAAAAACTGAAAGATTTAATAACTGAATGAATTAACTTGACCTACATTTCAGGTGACTTTCACTACCTTTTCCATCTACTCGTGGTTCATTGGACCATTGGATGCCAAGAAGGCATTTACCTCGATGTCGGTGTTTTATATTCTTCAGAATCAACTCCTCATGACACCCGTCATCTGTTCGCATTTTGTCAAGGTGGTAAAAATGCGTGGTGTATTTTATTAATATTGCCGTAAACTGTTTAAAAACTATTAAATTAAAAAAGTTAAAGTACATTATTTAATTTCAGGCAAAGGTTTCGCTGAAGAGAGTTGAAATGTTTCTTAGGCTGCCCGAACTGCGAGGATACGTGCAGAGTTATTCGGTTCCTACAACCGAAGGTGGTCATTCTAGAGATTATTGTGTTTAAATTAAAAGATTATTGTGATTAATAGAAATGTGCTTGTGGAGATAATGAAAAAAAATTGTGAGGGTTATGAAAATTGCTGTATAGGTTATTGTGAGATTATGAAGAAGATTGTGTGATTGGGTCGGTTATGAAGTGAGCTTGAAAATGACGATGAAAATGTCAAGGTCGAATTCTAAAAACTGTGTAAAATGATCATCAACAGAAGTTAAATCATCTATCGAAGTTGAAAATGGAACATTCACATGGGACACTTCGTCCAAGCCAACTCTTAAAGAGTAAAATTTATTTGTTACAATACAACATTCTCTCTAGTATTTGAATGATTTATGCTATAAATTTCTTATTTTGTGAATGGACAATTTTAAGAAGGATTTAAAAATATAGAAGAAATTTTCAAATTGTAATTTAATTAAATTATTAAACATTGTGAACGTTTATCATTCAGAGTAAACATTGAAATAAAACACCAATCACTGACAGCCATTGTGGGATTGGTTGGTTCGGGCAAATCTTCTATTTTGTCTGCTTTTCTGGGAGAAATAAACAAACTCAAAGGTCGGGTGAAGGTCAAGGTGAGTTTGAGGTTAAAGAATCCATTTTTTTTATAAAAGTTATTTATTTCATAATTATCAACATAGAATAGAGTATACTTTTTATAATGAAAATCTACGATGTATTACACTATCAAGGGTACGGTGGCCTACGTGTCACAACAAGCCTGGATACAAAACGCCACGTTGCGCGACAACATCTTATTTGGTCTTCCATATCACGATGCCAAATACAGCAGAATTGTTGAAGCGTGTGCACTGAAGCAAGACTTGGAAATCTTACCCGGTGGGGATATGACAGTCATCGGAGAAAAAGTATCCACGTTGTTTTTTAAGTTATATTTATTTAAACAATATCATAATATGGTTGTTTATAGATAAACCAATCTTTTTTTAGGGAATGAACTTGAGCGGTGGACAGAAGCAGAGAGTGAGTCTTGCAAGAAGTTTGTATCAGGATTGTGATGTTTATTTGCTGGATGATCCTCTCAGTGCTGTTGATTCTAACGTAGCTAAGCACATTTTCAATCACGTAATTGGACGAGGTGGACTGTTGAACACTAAGGTTTTGTTATGTTATAAAATTTTCACCGTCAATGCCACCACCATCATCGTCGTCGTTGTCGTCATCGTCGCCATAATCAGCACAATTATCACAATCATCATAATCATCACAATCATCACAATCATTACTATCATCACCATCATCACCACCACCACCCCCCACCACCCCCCAAAACCACCACCACGACCACCACCCACAACCCCCCCCCCAAAACCACCACCACGACCACCCCCCACCACCCCTCCAAACCACCACCACCCCCCAAAACCACCACCACCATCATCATCACCATCATCTCATCCTCGTCGTCATCACCACCACCACCACCACCACCACCACCATCATCATCATCATCATCATCATCATCATCATCATCATCATCATCATCATCATCATCATCATCATCATCATCATCAGCATCATCATCATCATCATCATCATCATCATCATCATCATCATCATCATCATCATCATCATCATCATCATTATCATCATCTTCATCAACAGACACGAGTGCTGGTCACCCACGCAATCAACTTCTTGCCTTATACTGACCATATAATCGTCCTCGATGATGGCTTTGTAGTCGAGAGCGGCAGCTATAATGAGTTATATAGCAGCGGTGGTCGACTTGTCAGCGTCATGGAAAACGTAGAAAAAAATGCAGTTGATGAAGCTGACGACGACAAAGCTATTGGTGCCGTGGTTGCAGCCATCGCACCGTCGGAGCGCCAAAGGAGGGTAAGCGCAGGAGGGATATCCCTCAACAGGTCCTATGCCAGACAGATGGAAAATGCTGACAGAATGTCCATCAGGAGTCGGTAGGATCTTAAATTTTGTAGAAGAATTTACAGTATTTTTCAGAAGTGGCGATTTGGGGGGGCTTGGGGGGGTGGGGCAACAGCCCCCCAAGATTTTGTCCACCAAAAAAAATTTAGCTCACTCATGCTTGAGTATTTAGTTGATAAACGTAATATTTTTTCATACATTTTGTGCTTAGTTATATCATATATTTCTGCTAATATTTTTTAATCTTGTAGGGCCTTCGGTCCATCCGATCGAGCTCGTATGAACTTTACCCTCGTGTGTCTGCAAGGGCGCAACTAGGTGGGGCACAAGTCAAATCGGAGGGCCCTGCAATTTTTCTAAATATGATGAGTTTTTCTTTGAGAAGGGGGTGCTACACTTGTTCTCAATCTATTGTATACCTATATATTTATATGTTTATACATATCATAAACTTATTTTTACCAATGCTTTTATTAACTCGTCGTCTCTGTTTCTCTGTCTGTTTCAAATCTTGCAATCAATTTTTGAGTCACTTCCTGATGATAGATTTTTTTCAAATTTTGCATACATGCTCAAAATAGAAGACAATGCAATATTCAATTATTAGTTTTACAATAAGTCAATTAATTTAGTTAATTTTAATTAATTTCGATATTTCGATATAATTAAGATATTTCGACTTTAATATAAAATAAAAGAGTAATATAAGAAAAAATTGATTGCAAAATTTGTGTTTTAATTACATATAAGAGCATTGGTTTTAAAAATTCGTTTTTAATTTACTTGTTTAGCATTTGTTTTAACTGGTTTGAGACTGAGTTTGACTATCTTCAGTTTGCAGTCTTGCTTTTTTATCATTAATAAATTATCACAGATACAAAAAAAAACCAAAAAACTGCAGACTAAAGATAATAAAAAAAAATTTTTGCTTGTGGCGGGCTTTTTTTCTTTTCCAAACTTCAACCCCACGATTTTTGGCAACATAAACTCCGCCTCGCTAATTGCGAGCCAGTCCCAATCTTGGAAAAAGGAGGAGGGAAAAGTAAAAAGGATCAAACTCTGATCCACGACAGGAAGTACTTAAGTGCTTCCAACATACAACCATTAGAGTCTTAAAACACTTGGTGTAAAGGACTATAAACTATAATAAAACAAAAATTTAGCTACATAAACTCCGCCTTGCTAATTGCGAGCCAGTCCCAAGCCTGGATAAAGGAGGAAGGACAGTTAACAGGATCAAACTTTGATCCACGACAGGAAGTACTTATGTGCTTCCTACATACAGCCAATTCAGTTTTAAAACATTTGGTGTAAAGAACTATGAACTATCATAAAAAAAAAAATTGGCTACATAAACTCCGCCTTGCTTTTGCAAGCCAGTCCCAAGCCTGGAGAAAGGAGGAGGGGAAAGTTAAAAAGATCAAATTATGATCCACGACCAGAAATATATATACTAGCGGGGTTACCCGGCGTTGCTCGGGGGTTTTAAGAGTTTTTTATCGTTTTTCTCTAGCTCCCGTTTAATTCCCCGTTTTCTCTCCCACTCCCGGTCGCTTTCCCGCTCCCGGTCACTTCCCCGATTCCGGTCGCTTTCCCGCCCCATCTATCTCTTAATAATTTGTAATAACGCGCAATCGGTCACATTATGCAAGACTGGGAAGCAAGTCATGGACTTCTTAATATTAAGAAGTCCATTAGCAAGTAATGCCTGTTACGCAATTGTAAACAGTGCTTCGAAAACTTATGCAATGATCATGTATAGGCACTTTTGGCCCGGAAGGTTTTTTGGCCCCCTGAGCCGGGGGATCGGAGAAGGAGTCCAAACCTTTTTAACGTTTTTACCTTCTTAACTTTCCAGGCCAAAAGTTCCTATGTACGACCATCGAAGGTAATTGCGTAATTAAATTCAAATTTTGTTTACGTAACAACGTTTGAAGGCTTCAAGCAACTTTTAGTAAGTCTATTTTACGTTTTATGGGCTAAAATAAATTATGAAAGAGTGGAAAAAATGAGCGCGAGCGAGAACGGAAACGGGAGAGCAAGCGGGGAAGGAAACGGGAGCAAGAGAGAAAAATGATAAAAAACCTCTGAGAACCCCGAGCAACGCCGGATAACCCCGCTAGTATATATATATATATATATATATATATATATATATATATATATATATATATATATATATATATATATATATATATATATATATATATATATATATATATATATATATATATATATATATATATATATATATATATATATATATATATATATATATATATATATATATATATATATATATATATATATATATATATATATGTATATAGTTCCCGCTCGCTCACCCGCTTCGCTCCGCTCA
>OZ022242.1:15806120-15816120 GCA_963978895.1 Erpobdella octoculata
TCGAGGAAAAGTAGCCCAACAAAATCGATGATATTTTTTTCAATAATTTAGAACTAAATAAGTAATTAAAACACAGGAAAGACAATATATATATATATATATATATATATATATATATATATATATATATATATATATATATATATATATATATATATATATATATATATATATATATATATATATATATATATATATATATTATATATATATATAGTTCCCGCTTGCTCACCCGCGCCGCTCCGCTCATTTTGTGACGGTTTCAAATTTTTTTCTCTATATTTGATTCCCCTTGACTCTCAAGGTTGTGTGAAAATTTCATTACGATCGGATGAATGGTGTAGCAATGCATAAAGGACATACATACATATATACATACATACATATATACATACAAACATTCATATATATATATATATATATATATATATATATATATATATATATATATATATATATATATATATATATATATATAGATATATATATATATATATATTAATGTAAAATCACTGGTTTGATGATCAACTTCCTATTGATAAACCTTAACAGATTCAAAACATTTATTAGGGACATTAATGATTAATTATTATTAAGAGATTTGAAGGTATAAATAGCCTTAACAAAGCTTCATTTATTATTTTCCAATAAACTGCAAAACCATTCTATAGAGCCCGGTATACGATTTGGTGATATCGTAACAATATATATATATATATATATATATATATATATATATATATATATATATATATATATATATATATATATATATATATATATATATATACACACATTTGAGTTTTAAGATTCTCCAGGTTAAATTTAAAAAATCTTCGCCCATAAGTTTTGCTGAATCGCCGCCACTGAGTTTTTGTTGCATTTTTTGCTTTAATTAATTGACAAGTGAGATATTAATATTGTGAGTTAATCAAAAACATTTTTAATTGATCAATTTCAATAAAAAATAGTAATATATTTTATTTTTTTAATTTAAAAAATTCAAGAGTTTCAATAGCTTCGACAAAACGATCAAAGTCATTCATGAGAGGAGAAAGAAATCTTAGATCAGGTAGCATTGTCAGTGGGGGTGCTGATGATGATCTTGATGAAGCTGACATGACCGTTCTCAACCCGGAAGCTGTGGGAGCTGTGAGTTTCAGTAAACGTTATAGATACATAAGATGACGCATTGTTGATTATTGGGAAGAAGGAATGGTGTATAGATATATAAGATGATGGTGTTCTAGATATATAAGATGACGCATTGTTGATTATTGGGAAGAAGGGATGGTGTAAGTCTGTAAGTAATAACTGGAGTAGAAAAACTGCTTTAAATAATTTGAATAATGCTTAAGAAATATTTATTTAATTCCGTAAACAAAATTATCAGTCATCAAAAGTTTTTTTTTACTACCGATTCTTCAAATAATAAATCAGATCATACCAACCAGGTAAAACCTGTTGCCTACAAGTTCTATGCCTCGCAGTTGGGCTACCTGGCTTTTGTCCTCATCCTCATTGTCTTCATAACGTACAGATGTTTTGCTGTCACTAGTCTTGTCTGGATCAGCAAATGGAGCGGTGACAAACAGTTGATTGACTCTTTTGCAGCTAAAGATATTAGCAGAAATTTCAGCACAAATAGCAGCAGTAATTACGACTACTACTCTGGACAGAGATACTACATATCCATATTTGGATCTTTCCTTATAGGACACGGTAAATATAAAAAGTTTCAGCTGTTATTATTGTTTTTCGATTTTTGCTTTCAGATAAAAAAGCTGTTTACTCTCACCATAACGATAAGTGCAAATCCGCTTATAAATTTATTTGTCAAATATGTACAAATAAGTAAACATGTACAGGTGTTACTTCATTATAAAACAGTAATTTATAAAGCTGTATACTTTAACTTATAACAAGTAAATTAAAAACGAATTTTTAAAACCAATGCTCTTATATGTAATTAAAACACAAATTTTGCAATCAATTTTCTCTTATATTACTCTTTTATTTTATATTAAAGTCGAAATATCTTAATTATATCGAAATATCGAAATTAATTAAAATTAACTAAATTAATTGACTTATTGTAAAACTAATAATTGAATATTGCATTGTCTTCTATTTTGAGCATGTATGCAAAATTTGAAAAAAATCTATCATCAGGAAGTGACTCAAAAATTGATTGCAAGATTTGAAACAGACAGAGAAACAGACAGACAGAGAAACAGACAGACAGAGAAGCAGACAGACAGAGAAACAGAGACGACGAGTTAATAAAAGCATTGGTAAAAAAGCATTGGTAAAAAAGCATTGGTAAAAATTGTCTAAATTTATAAAAATTGTCTAAATTTATAAAAATTGTCTAAATTTATAAAAATTGTCTAAATTTATAAAAATTGTCTAAATTTATAAAAATTGTCTAAATTTATAAAAATTGTCTAAATTTATAAAAATTGTCTAAATTTATAAAAATTGTCTAAATTTATAAAAATTGTCTAAATTTATAAAAATTGTCTAAATTTATAAAAATTGTCTAAATTTATAAAAATTGTCTAAATTTATAAAAATTGTCTAAATTTATAAAAATTGTCTAAATTTATAAAAATTGTCTAAATTTATAAAAATTGTCTAAATTTATAAAAATTGTCTAAATTTATAAAAATTGTCTAAATTTATAAAAATTGTCTAAATTTATAAAAATTGTCTAAATTTATAAAAATTGTCTAAATTTATAAAAATTGTCTAAATTTATAAAAATTGTCTAAATTTATAAAAATTGTCTAAATTTATAAAAATTGTCTAAATTTATAAAAATTGTCTAAATTTATAAAAATTGTCTAAATTTATAAAAATTGTCTAAATTTATAAAAATTGTCTAAATTTATAAAAATTGTCTAAATTTATAAAAATTGTCTAAATTTATAAAAATTGTCTAAATTTATAAAAATTGTCTAAATTTATAAAAATTGTCTAAATTTATAAAAATTGTCTAAATTTATAAAAATTGTCTAAATTTATAAAAATTGTCTAAATTTATAAAAATTGTCTAAATTTATAAAAATTGTCTAAATTTATAAAAATTGTCTAAATTTATAAAAATTGTCTAAATTTATAAAAATTGTCTAAATTTATAAAAATTGTCTAAATTTATAAAAATTGTCTAAATTTACGTGAAAAATTGTTCTCTGGTCTCATCATACATTGGCTTCTGCACATGCAGTAACTTTTGCATCGCTTTCAACTACCGAAGTCATTCTACCCAGTGCACCAACAGCGCACCTATAAATCATTTTCAACTTATTTTCAGCTGTCTTCTTGCTGGTATTCTGCGTTGTCTTTTTTGAAAGCGTTATAAGGGCGTCCAAGCGAATTCACACAACGTTGCTATCAAGCGTGGTCAGAGCGCCCATGTCATTTTTTGAAGTTACACCTGTGGGCAGGATCCTCAATAGGTGAGTTGAATTAAAAAAAATTCAATTTATCGTGACCTTAGTGATCATTTGCATGTATAATATAAATAAGATTTCCCAATATATTAATGCCGACAAAAATGAAGATGAACACTTGATTCGGATGAGGTTAATGGATTTTCTCTTATGACAATGAGCTGGTTGGTAAATAAACAAAAAAGGATAAACTAATGGTATTGTGTGCGTGCGTGATTGGGCGAATGAATAGGTAATTACTTTGGAGGAGACTGGGTTTTGGATCAGTGACTGAATAGATGAACAAGAGATATGAACATTATCAGATTCTCAAGAGACCTTGACATTGTGGACACAAGCCTTCCTGACCTTTGGTACCAATGGTTGTCCATCTTCAGTTCATTACTTTCCACGATCATCATCATCATCGTCTCCGTGCCACCTTTTTTCGCCGTGGCAGTCGTACTGGCCGTTGTTTTTGTTCTCTTGCAGGTGATTGGTTGTCTGAGATATCAAAATATGAAAAATAATTTAATGCTCCAGTAAAATAAAATAATAAATGTTTGTTCTTTAAAAAAATTATTTATAAATAATTTGAGACTTCTTACGTAGAATTAATTTAATAAAATGTATGAAGTACAGTACAAAAATATATAAATAATACCTGCTAAATTCACTGAACCTGATATTTCAAATCTTTTAAAATAACTTCATCATCCTTGCTTGCTTGAGGGAATGCTTTGAAATTTTTTGACGCTTAAAAAACGTACCTACTTCCCATCATTCAATCAAACTAAAATTTGATGTATTGATTAAAATTTAATCAAATTAAAAAAATTGACCAAAACTTTAAAAAAATACAAATTTTCCTCAAAGAAATAAAACTCAGTTTCAAGTTTATTCAAAGAAAGCGTGAATCTATTTTTTGAATAAAGGATTTATAATAAGAAGTTTATTTTTTCCCATTTATCAGCACTTTTTTCTGCCAACCGTCCGAAAACTCAAATGGGAAGAAAGCAATTCGAGATCTCCAATCTACGCCATGGTTTGTGAAGTATTGAATGGTCTTTGGACAGTTCGAGCCTTCAACAAACAATCGATGTTTCTTAAGAGGTTTGAGCGGCTGGTCAACCACAACACAGTTTTCAACTTTGCTATCAACGCTGCAGAAAGGTCACTGAAGTTATTGTTAATTCATAATTCTAAATCATATATATTCATGTCCTTGAATAAAATACCAGTTTTTCAAAAAACTAAAGCACTGAACAAAGTTTCAAAGTCAAATCTTTTTTAGTTTTTTATAGTTTATATTCCAAAAATTTAATGTAGATGTTCACAGTTCAAAATCTGGTTGACACACACACACACACACACACACACACACACACACACACACACACACACACACACACACACACACACACACACACACACACACACACACACACACACACACACACACACACACACACACACACACACACACACACACACACACACACACACACACACACACACACACACACACACACACACACACACACACACACACACACACACACACACACACACACACACACACACACACACACACACACACACACACACACACACACACACACACACACACACACACACACACACACACACACACACACACACACACACACACACACACACACACACACACACACACACACACACACACACACACACACACACACATATATATATATATATATATATATATATATATATATATATATATATATATATATATATATATATATATATATATACTAGCAGTGCCCGTAGCGGCTTCGCTCGCATGAAATTAGAGAATTTGAACCGTGCATACATAGTAGAGTACCCACTGCACGGATCAATTTTTTAGGTCTCGGCTCCGCCCGTCGACAACTTGGCCCAGCCCGTTTCAAAAACCGAAATTCCTAGCCCGGCACGGCCCGTCTAATATGGGCCCGGCCCGTTTTTCCATGCCTAGAAGTTCTATATACTTGATGAAAAACTTCGGCCCGTCCCACCTTGACTTCAGGTTTAGCCCGGCCCGTCTGAATACCCTAAAATCACTCAAATGTCTATATACTTGGTTAAAAATATCGGCCCGTTCCACCTTGATTTAAGGTTTGGGCAGGGCCGTATGAAAACCCTAAAATAACGGCTTGGCCCGTCCGTCCGGTGATAAACTGAACTCATCTACTTTTAACCGGCCCAAAACCTCAAAATACTAATTTTCACATCTGTAGCATAACCCCTTTTCCACTTCACATTTGAGGTCCTGGAAACCAAATTTTCAAAAAATGGTGAAACACGTATATTTTTATTCTTAGAATAGAAACTAAATACTAATTTTTACATCTGTGGTATTTACAGTTTTTGAGTAGCAGTTACTTTAAAAAACAAATAACCCTATTTTCCACCCCACATTTGAAGTCCTGGAAACCAAATTTTCAAAAAATGCTAAAACACGTATTTCATTATTTTTGAAGTATAAACTAAATACTAATTTTTACTCTTGTAGCATTCACAGTTTTTGAGTAGCAGCTACTTTAAAAACCAAATAACCCAATTTTCCAACCCACATTTGAGGTCCGGTAAACCGAATTTTCAAAAAATGGTGAAACACGTATCTTTTTATTTTTCAAGAAGAATCCATCTACCAAATTTCAAATTCTCCTCATTTTTGGTTTTCGAGATAAACATTGTTTTTGAAAAAAGTTTGTTTTCCAGTTTCTTCCCATCAGGAGGTCCGGTAAACCGAATTTTCAAAAAATGGTGAAACACGTATCTTTTTATTTTTCAAGAAGAATCCATCTACCAAATTTCAAATTCTCCTCATTTTTGGTTTTCGAGATAAACATTGTTTTTGAAAAAAGTTTGTTTTCCAGTTTCTTCCCATCAGGATGTCCGGTAAACCGAATTTTCAAAAAATGGTGAAACACGTATCTTTTTATTTTTCAAGAAGAATCCATCTACCAAATTTCAAATTCTCCTCATTTTTGGTTTTCGAGATAAACATTGTTTTTGAAAAAAGTTTGTTTTCTAGTTTCTTCCCATCAGGAGCAAAATTTTCACAAATCCTTTCTTAGTGGATGCTTACGCAATAAAAGTAATATAAGTTCCAAATTTCACGTTCCTAGGATGAGGCGTTTGAGCTCGGCGTTGATTATCAGTCAGTCAGTTAGTGAGTGAGTGAGTGAGTCAGTCAGGACATGTTCTTTTATATATATAGATACTAGCGGGGTTACCCGGCGTTGCACGGGGTTTTTAGAGGTTTTTCTAATGTTTGTCCCTCTCGCTCCCGTTTCCTTCTCCACTTTCCCGTTTTCGTCGCGTTCCCGGTCGCTTTTCCGCTCTCGGTCGTTTTCCAGCTCCCGGTCGCTCTCCCGCTCAGAAGTTTTGTTATCGATTTTCTCTCTTGCTCGCGTTTCCTTCCAAGCTTGCTCTCCCGATTCCAGTCCAGTCGCATTCCGCGTTCCCGGTCGCTTTCCGCGTTCCCGGTCGCTTTCCCGTTCCCGGTCGCTTTCACGTTCCCGGTCGCTTTCCCGTTCCCGGTCGCTTTCCCGTTCCCGGTCGCTTTCCCGTTCCCGCTCACGCTTGCTCTCCCGTTCCCGGTCATGCTTGCTGTCCCATTCCCGGTCACGGTTGCTCTCCCGTTCCCGTCCCCGTTCACGCTCATTTTCTCTTTTCCATTCTTTCATAACCTCTGTTAGCCTATAAAACGTAAAATAGATTTGCTAAGACTATATATATATATGAATGTTTGTGGGTTAGTTTGTCTATTATAGAAACGGGAAAGCGACCCGGAACGGACAGCGAGTGGGAGCGGGAATGCGACACGGAACGGACAGCGAGCGGGAGCGGGAATGCGACCGGCAGCGGGAAAACGACCGAAAACGGGAAAGCGAACAGGAGTGGGAAAGCAGGTGGGAAAGGAAACGGGAGAGAAAGAGACAAACATTAGAAAAACCTCTAAAAAACCCGGGCAACGCCGGGTATCTCCGCTAGTACATACATAAACACAGACACAGACACACATACATGCACATACACATACATACATACACACATACATACGTACATATATATATATATAGTTCCCGCTCGCTCACCCGCTCCGCTCCGCTCATTTTGTGACGGATTTCAAAAATTTTTTCTCTATATTTGATTCCCCTTGACTCTCAAGATTGTGTGAAAATTTCATTACGATCGGATGAATGGTGTAGCAATGCATAAACGCCATTAACATATATACAAACATTCATTTTTATATATATAGATATATTATTTTTGGAGTAGAAACTAAATACTAATTTTTACTTCTGTAGCATTAACAGTTTTTAAGTAGCAGCTACTTTAAAAACCAAATAACCCAAAAAATTATGAAACACGTATATCTTTTTTTTTTGAGTTGATACTAAGTATTAATTTTTACATCTGTGGCAATTACAGTTACTTTAAAAACCAAATAACCCTATTTTCCACCCCACATTTGAAGTCCTGGAAACCAAATTTTCAAAAAATTGTGAAACCCGGATATCATTATTTTTAGAGTAGAAACTAAATACTAATTTTTACTTTTGTAGCATTAACAGTTTTTGAGTAGAAGCTACTTTAAAAACCAAATAACCCAATTTTCCAACCCACATTTGAGGTCTGGGAAACCAAATTTGTAAAAAATGGTGAAACACGTATATCTTTATTTTTTAGAAAAGAAACTAAATAATAATTTTTACATCTGTGGTATTTACTGTTTTTGAGTAGCAGTTACTATAAAAGACAATTAGCCCTATTTTCCACCCCACATTTGAAGTCCTGGAAACCAAATTTTCAAAAAATGCTAAAACACGTATTTCATTATTTTTAGAGTAGAAACTAAATACTAATTTTTGCTCCTGTAGCAATAACAGTTTTTGAGTAGAAACTACTTTAAAAACCAAATAACCCAATTTTCCAACCCACATTTGAGGTCCGGGAAACCGAATTTTCAAAAAATGGTGAAACGCGTATCTTTTTATTTTTAAAAAGAATCTCATTTTTGGTTTTCGAGATATACATTGTTTTAGAAAAAAGTTTGTTTTCCAGTTTTTTCCCCTCAGGAGCAAAATTTTCAAAAATCCTTTCTTAGCGGATGTTTACGCTATAAAAGTAATATAAGTTCCAAATTTCACGTTCCTAGGATGAGGCGTTTGAGCTCGGCGTTGATTATCAGTCAGTCAGTCAGGACATGTTCTTTTATACATATATATATATATATATATATATATATATATATATATATATATATATATATATATATATATATATATATATATATATATATATATATATATATATATATATATATATATATATATATATATATATCATTGTGGTCAATTTAGGCTGACATTATATATTGCAAGCTATCATGTAGAAAAAATTTATTTTATTCAGTTTAGAAGGGCAAAAGCTTGATCGCTTCCTATTGCAGATTAACCCTGCCACTGAATTTGGACTAACTTTTATTTTATTTGTGTTCATAGGTTAAATTTTGACTGTGATTACTTTTGAAACCATAATCGGCCATTTTACAAAATGGCCGATAACGCAAAATACATCATCAAAATCAAATCATAGAAGAGGTTCCATGTACTACTGCACTAGCTTTAAAAGGTTTTTATTACCAGCACCATCCCACCCATGGGGAGAAGAGTCTTTAACTTTCTGTGATTTTTCGAGTTATTTTTTATATTTTTCAAAGGTTTTAATATAAAAAAATATTTTTTTTGAACATTTTTTCAAGTAACAGTGACTTAAGACTATTTAGCTATTAATTCAAGTTCATAATTACCATTTAAACTGAGTTATGTCTAATATTTTACCTACTATAAGAACTTGTAAAATTCGATATAGGACATTTTTTTCAATTGCCGCCAACGCCACACCCACCACCAAATTTGAGGCAAACAAGCGGATTTCTGTACTATTGAATCTCCTCTAAAAAGTCCACATAACTACCTTCCCCCGCCGGGGGAGAGTTGGGTCTATAGCCAGCTTAAGGCTTACAAGATACAAAGAAGCAAGCTGCTACAGCATGGGATAGGTCATAACAATATCTGCCCAATAGGAGAGTGGATTTGCTGAATACTTTGCTATTAAATCTTCACCAATAATAGTGCTTGCTAGATATCCATCGAGCTCAAGTTGTAATTTTTCTGCATCTGATCTTTTGCTAAAGTTGCATTGTCATTGAGTTCAGCCAGAACTTGTAATGTGCGAAAACCATAGACATCAATGGTGAGAACGCTTTGTATGGCTGTAAAGTTTATGATTTTGATTGCGGCTATGAAGAAATAATTAATTTAAAAAAATTAAAATTAAAAATTTTTTAAATCACGGCTAGTCGCGATTTTTGCGGCTGGCGAGGCTTAATTTTTTTGTGGCCGGCTTGCAGCTTAGCCCCGATTTTCGCGGCCGGCGGCGGCTTCGCACTTTCGCGGCTCGGCTCGGCCGGCTAAACCGGCGGCTGAGGGGTCAAATTCAACGAAACTAATACTAATATAACC
>OZ022242.1:15821120-15993620 GCA_963978895.1 Erpobdella octoculata
ATATATATATATATATATATATATATATATATATATATATATATGTATATATATATATATATATATATATATATATATATATATATATATATATATATATATATATATATATATATATATATATATATATATATATATATATATATATATATATATATAGCGTAGCGAGGTATAAGATTTTCGGTAATACACGCTCTGTTAAAAATACACCAGCACTTGACGCACGCTTCGCGCGCGAAGCGTGTGAGTTTTTACATATTAGTCGCACTCAAAACGCACTCTAAGCACAAAAACAACACCAATGCGCTAATATAGTAATAATTTTACGCACGCTTCGCAAGCTAAGCGTGTGACTAAAATAGTTAGTAGCAGATGATTTTTCACTTGGACACGTTTTGGAATGGTCTTCTATTTGATTGGATGATTTAGGAAAAAATGCCTACGTAAAAAAAACCTTTAATCAGCGATTTGGAAAAAACTGCCTACGAAAAAAACCATGTTAAATGGGTGATAGTGAAAAAACCGCCTATGAAAAACACTATTTATTTGATGGTATCGGAAAAACAGCCTACGAAAAAAACAACAATTATTGGGTGTTAGTGAAAAAACCGCCTACGAAATGAACAACATATTTTGGGTGATAGTGAAAAAAAAACCTAAGAAACAACCCAACTTTTAATGGCTGATAATGAAAAAAAAAGCCTACAAAAAACCCTATCTTCAATAGCTGATATTGGGAAAACCCGCCGATGTACTACTTCGGTGATTTATTTATTTTCAATTTGTATATAATGAGTTATGACGTATGCTCAAATTATATTCGCAAAGCGTTAAACTTTCGCGGCTAATAACTTTTTATTTAATATATTAATATATTATATATAATGTATTAAAATAAATAATGTTGTTAATAATAATTTCATTAAATATATCTACAAAGCGTCGAACTTTCCAATAATAGGAATAATATTAGCAAATTAGTTAATTTTTGTAAATAATAAAATTATTTTTAATTAAAGTAAGAGGAATAATAATTGCAAAATAGTAAAATGTCGTTAATAATAATTTCATTAAATGTATCCGCAAAGCGTCGAACTTTCCAATAATCGGAATAATATTAGCAAAATAGTTAATCTTCGTTAATAATAATAATTAAAATAAGAGGAATAATAATTGCAAAATAGTAAAATGTCGTTAATAATAATTTACAGCTTGTTTAAAATTGGGAAAAACCCGCCGACTACTACTTCGGTGATTTATTTATTTTCAACTTGTTTATATTCAGCGATGACGTACGATGCATTATATATATTCGCAAAGCGTTAAACTTTCGCGGCTAATAACTTTTTATTTAAACATTTTAGCAAAAAAGTGCCCTAACAAACCGTGTTCAGCGTCTCATAATCTATCAACGTGAGTTTTTTCAGACCTGCAGATGCTAATCGGGTGACATAATACATAATACATACATCATTGCGCTTTTATAGTAGGGAATTTGTATTCGCCGTTTAACACTTTTTTACAAAGACTTTCCAGCTTTCGTTTTTTACGTAAATAAAAACTAATATCCTTGTTCATGGTTACATATTTATTAGCCAACTGGCCAGTTTCGACATTAACTTGTCATCATCAGGGCTTAATTTTAAAATGTAAATATTATATAGAAAAGTAAATAGACGTTTAAAAGTTAACTTAGAGACATAAAATTATACAGATATTTGAGATATTATGGAATATACTATGAATTACGGAACAATTAAAATAAACTATTATAACTAAAATTAACTGTCTTCAAATGTAACGAATAATATTTATATTTGATGTAATGCCTTTGAAATCATAAGAAGTTAATTTTAGTTATAATAGTTTAGTTTAAGTTGTCCTGTAATTCACGATATATTCCATAATATCTGTATAATTTTATGTCTGTTTAATTTTACTTTGAAACGTCTATTTATGTATAAAACGTAATAATAAGAATAATATTATTCATTAAATTTGAAGACAGTTAATTTTCAGCCACACACACACACAAACAGAGATTGTAACCTAAATAAAAGTTTGTAAAAAATGGTTTTGCAGTTACTAGACGAACTTTCCATGGCTGAATTGAAACGGAGCTTAAGAAAACGAAAGCTTAATGATAAGTGAAAAAAGTCTGATCTCGTGGACCGCCTCCGGACGTCATTGGAGGACAATGGGTGTGACCCAGAGGAGTACGAATTTGATGCAGAAGATGAATTGATGGAGGCTCTGAACAAAATAATGGCAGAAAACAGGGCGGCGCGGGAGGAAACCAGAGCAGCGCAGAAAGAATTTAAAGCAGCCATGAACAAGATGAGAAAGGAAAACCAAGCGACGCAGCAGAAAATGAAGAAATTGATTCTCGGTGGTCAGGTCGATCCAGAGAACAGAGTAGCAGAGGCCAGTGTGGCGTTAATGTTATAAAACAACAACAGAGAAAATGAAAATGGGGGTGTTCCTGGCAGTCGTTTGATTGAGTGATGACTGGACGGTACGAATGTTGAGAGTTTGGTCGCAGAAACGGCTGAGGCAGTGGTGGACACGCATTCGTTTTTCGTTTGTTTCTCCGCGTTCTCTGTCCTCTATGCCTCTAGCTCTCTTTCTCTACACAAATGTGATTTTGTACTTAAAAAAAATGCAGAATAGTAGCGTGTGTTGTGTTCTGTTCTAAAGCCGTTCGGAATACATGGAATCTCCGTCGCGTAGCACGTGCATCGGTATTCTAGGAGAATCGGTCTTTGCAGTCTGTTGCTCAATTCAAATAGTGGAAGTTCTCCAGTACATAATGGACGATGAAAGCGCGACTAGTAAAACTAAAAGCGACGCGAAGCAACTCTCTATAATCGAATATTAACATATGACTTTCTAATGTTGCTAAGGTTTTGGAACAAGATCTTAATTCGTATTGACTGCGTTCAAAAGAGGTTGCAGGACCCTAAAATGAACTTTAATGAAGCAACTTTAAATTTAAAAGCTCTCCAAAATTATTTTCATGATGAAAGAGAAGTTAGTGACTCACTGGAAGAAGGAATTCGAATTTGCAATGAATGGGACACTGAATATGAAAGACGTCAAAGAAGAAAGAAAAAAATGGATGGCGAACATCGGTTTATTAGCTCTAGAAGAAATTTAAAGAGTTATAAAAGGGACTGTCGACTAAGGTCCTGCGTTTGATGCGGGATTGTGCGCATTATGCGAAAATCGCACAATTGTGCGCAATTCTTATCCGATCCGAATAGGTTCAAATAAATTATTTTATTTGATGCGCACTCATTCGCAAAAACGCACAAGAACAAAAATTGTTTGAAAAAATCGCGCCCAATTTCGCATAAAAAACCGAATAATTGCGCATATAAAAATATTAATTTTGGTACAACAAAGCACAGGAGTTTTATATATTTCCAAGTACCTCTGATTTCAAAGTTCACAAGAATTTTCTTGACTGTTTGTTGTGAATTTTACTGAATAATTTCAATTTTTCATTAAGTGATCATTTATGTTGTTATTTATTTTTCTATTCAAAAACATTCTGTTATTTATTTCATTATGATGGATGTTGAGAATGTAAATTAAATTTCACAGAAGTTGTAACTTCTTTGTCCATTTTGAAACATTTATTACAAAGATTACATTTCGCCGTGTAACCATCGTTGGATTTACTTTTCTTAAAATACCTCCATAACATGTTACTTGACTTTTTAATATAATTACTTTCGCTTCCTACACTGAAACCGCTAACACCATCCTCAGAACCAGTCGCTGACATTGAGAAATTTCAAGACGGTTGAAAGAATTTCATAGCAAGCTAAAATGGACGACAGAGAAGAGAAGCGGAAAAGAAAGATAGTAACGCAATCAACAAGAAATTCTTTTAGAATTTTTTTTATGACGAAATGTTTCAAATAAAAATGAATTTATGTCAAAAATTCAAAATAATAATTATTTATACTAATTTTCAAAAGAATTGTAATTAAAAATGCTTACTGACTCACCTTAAAAAAATTTCGGTATAAAATTTTTAATTCACATCAAATAATCGCAAACAATTTTTCAAATAATTGCAAACAACTGCAAATAATGCGAATTGTGCGCATTGTTTGCTATTTAATTGAAATTATTCGCAGAACGCACAAATTGTGCGCATATATTTGAAAAATGCGCATCTTTACTCAGCATAGAACGAGAAATAACCGAAGAAATTGACTTTGATAATATAATTAAACAATTTGCGTCAGCTAAAGCAAGAAAGATATATTTGTAATAAAGTGTTAATAGATTTAACTTGTGTGATTTTTTACCCAATTCTAAAGTAGTTTTTTGGAAAATAAAATGTAAGTAACCTATCGTCGGAGAGGGGCGCAAGATCGGTGTTTGCCACAGACGCCATTTACATTAGGTACGCCACTGTGCTCGTGGGAGTAGAACTGGAACTTAGGAAGGTTCGACAGTTCTGCACTAACGACAATCCTGTGTTTCGGAGCTTAAGGAGCGGTGAAAAGTCGGAAACTGACTGTGGCGTGCAGTTGCAGCTTCGGTTGCGCAGAGCCTTCAGTAGCCTGGTGTGGGCTCGCTGTGATCAACAGCCGTGTGTAAGGAAATTGGAATGTAGCGATTTGACGAGATGTTCAAGCCACAACGCCGAATCGGAAGATCACACAGGCTCCAGCGAGACTGGAGGAAACTGCGTCAAACAGTCAAGAGACTTGTGCATGTTGTTTGCGAATTGCGGTCAAGGCCACGAGTGAAGATAAAGGTATTTTGTGTTCGTGGCCGAGTCGCATTTTTCAAAAGCGACTATACTGTTCGGGACGAACAGAATTAAGAAGGGGATATGTCAAAACTTCTCCCCCAAGGC
Organism: Erpobdella octoculata; assembly: GCA_963978895.1. Taxonomy (NCBI): domain Eukaryota; kingdom Metazoa; phylum Annelida; class Clitellata; order Hirudinida; family Erpobdellidae; genus Erpobdella; species Erpobdella octoculata. The sequence goes on from OZ022242.1 coordinate 15,826,000, forward strand.
GTTCCCTAGAGAATATCGCTGCGACCAGGTTCTTTCAAAATTTATTTGTTTCTACCACCGACCACCACGACTGCACTGGACACAGATATCTCCAGTCACCCGTCGTACCTACAAGACTTTAATACAAGAAAACAACACCGCACACAAGTAGCGGTTAGATAATCTTTATTTAAAAGTTTGCTTCAAATAATAGAATGCGGCCAACAAATGCAATAGCACGCAAGCGAGATTATGGAACACAAATAGCACATGCACAATGCGTAGCAAGAGTACGGAACCAAGAGTCTAACGAGTGACTGGAATCGAGACAGCTCGCTTAGCGACAAGCTGGAACAGCTAAACAAAGAGATTCAGCATGGAACTTTCCGATGGCGAACAAAGAAAATACCACACATAAAGATGGTACAAATTCCAATATAATGATTGACAGGAATCATTATTGCGTAGGCAGGCAGAGATTCAAGCAAGCGTATGACACAAAAGCGATTAGAGTTTATATCGCAATAACCGCTCGTTACAAGTTCGTGAAATTAACAGAAAATAATATCCAAATTATATGCAACCTATTGATGTAAGTTTTGATACAAAATTCGGGAAAAATGGCAATTAAGAAACAAACTAAAGCGTACATGCAAACATACATCGACACAGATTGGTAATTGGATCGGTGCGAGTTCAATTATACTGGAGGTCACCAGATCTGGTGAGTCACACGGAGCTGGTGGGAAAACTAGTGATGATAATAGTAGTTATGGCTGGAGTTCAAGTGTACTTATAAGAATTTAGGTAGTTATGATAATAGTTATGGAGCAAGGTCAGATGCATGTTAGAAGAAACGAATGAATGAATGAATAGTCATAGTAGTCACAGTTATGATCTTGAATAATTATTCATAGTTGTGACAGCATAATAAAGTAATATCGCTGATTTCATTATCAACTTCCACTCGATCCACTTTATAGAATGTAAACCGTTATTATTATGATATCAGTAGGTGTAGAAAAACTTATAGCTTATTTCTTATTTTTCTATAAACTTCAACAAAACCATTCCAAAGAGCCCGTTATACGATTTGGCGATATCGTAACAATATATATATATATATATATATATATATATATATATATATATATATATATATATATATTATTTATATATATCGAGAGAAAGAGAGAGAGAGAGAGAGAAGAGTAAAAACCACGGATGCACTGACTTTCTTAGCTAGTATAATGTTTGAATTGGTAAATGGTAGCTTCAAATCTTTCAATTGTGCTTGTTGACATCTGGGTGGGTCTTCATTTTCTCTAACAAATTTCCCCGTTAGAAGAATTTTTGAAAAATTGTTTCAACTGTACAAATCAGTTATTAAAAACAATCGATCTGCAGAGGGTCAAACGAACTTATATTCAACCAGTGAATATTGCAATTTATAAGACACAAATAGATGTATCCAATGTCTTATATGTTCGAAATTTTAAACGTATTGCAAAATGTGTTGAATTGTATGAATGAGAGCAGTACAGATATGTTAACGTGCGTCTTTGAATAAGAATCTGAACGACATCAAAACAGTTTTGTGCTATACAATTAACAATTAACGTATCTCAGTAATAATTCTAGCAACATTTGTTAGAAATTTTGTAAACGCAATGGTCTGGACTTTCGAGAAATTCTGTGGAGGAGAATTTTGGGTAAGCATACAACAAGTTAATGGTCTTTGTTACGTAAGAAAAGTCATTGCCTTGAAATTATCACATTAAGCATCAGGATCGATTTGTGTATATGCCGTATATGGAATATCAACAATTTACCTGTCATCAGATTATCTTTTTTAATAAGAATGAAACGTGCTTTAATTATTTTATTTAAAACATAAACTTTTATTTGGTAAAGAAAAGATAAAGTTAAATCAACTTCCATAAGGAGTCGAACATACAACTTTTAGTCGTGTGCAACAATTGTCCATTTAAAAAAAATTTGTATGACAAAACTACACGCGAAATTTTTTATACTGTGATTTATATAAATATTAACGAAATTGAAAAAAATATTTCAAAGAATTCTTCTGTCACATGGTACACGACAGATCCAAGTTTCACGGAATGTTTCTTATGGACAGCAGTGGCATGGACGCCATGTTTATACCTTCTGCTAGCATCACCTTTCTACTTCTTCTGTTATCTTGTTCATCTCAAACCTCCAAAGTTTGACATAGAAGGAACTTCTTTTTATTTTGTTTTAAAAAATGTAAGTAAACATTAATTCAACGATTTCTATGTTTTGAGTGCTAATTTTGTTAAAGTAAGCATTAAGTTTTGGCTTTTATTACATGAACATCTAATAGAACGTGTGGGTTTATAGATTTAATTTAGTGAGCAGAAAGTTAGTGAGCCTTAGAAAATGATGAAATTATTAACAAAGTTGAGTTCTACATGTTTCTATTTGATAACGTTTTTCAACAACATGGGCTCCTAATTTTTTTTCGTAACCAAAAATTTGTATATGATCACTAAAATATAAATCATATATAACTAGCTGTAGATGGAATTTTTTTGAACCATGGGTCAGAGTATAAAAGTTCAGAAAAATCAAAAAAAGCATCAACAACATTTTATTCTAAGTTATTTGATTTTATTTGAATATAACGCTGTTATTATGCAAGTCGAAAAATCAATTGTTAAGAATAAAAAAATTTATATAAAACATTTATAAAAAAATTAAAAAGACAGGATAAAAAGTAAATAAATAAAAATAAATAAACAAATTTAAATAGCTTACATCATAAAGTTCAGCCCGAGTTAACCTGGCTGAGAAGTTGTTACAAGTTACATTTCTGAAGGTACCTTTCAAACTTGCACACAGGTTTTCAACCACATGTTGACCATGATTGGTTTCCCTTGTTCTCCCTTGTTTGCTTCAAACAGAGCATCTTTTTTACAAACTTATTTAGGTTACAATCTCTGTTTGTGTGTGTGTGTGTCTTTTTCTCCCGTTTCCTTTGCCGCTTGCTCTACCGCTCCCGGTCGCTTTTCCGTTCCCGCTTGTTTTCCCGTTCCTGCTTGTTTTCCCGTTCCAGGTCGCTTTCCCGCTCCCTGTTGCTATCCCGCTTCTGGTCGCTTTACAGCTCTCGGTTGCTTTCCCGTTCCCGGTTGCTTTCCCGCTCCCGGTCGCTTTCAGCTCCCTGTTGCTATCCCGCTTCTGGTCGCTTTACAGCTCTCGGTTGCTTTCCGCTTCCAGTTGCTTCTCCCCTCCCGGTCGCTTTCCCGCTTCCGGTCGCTTTCCCGCCCTCGGTTGCTTTCCCGTTCACGCTTGTTCTCCGTTCCCGCTTGCTCTCCCGCTCCAGCTTGCTCTCCTCCCGCTCCGCTCATTTTGTGACCGATTTCAATTATTTCCCACACAAACATTCCACCATTGGCTCCCAAGGTTGTGTGAAAATTTTATTACACTCGGAAGAATGGTGTAGCAATGCATAAGAGACTACCTACATACAGACAGACAGTAATTTATATATATTTATTATTATTATTCTGCAAAAAATTATGGAGATCAGACTATCCAACAAAAAATTCAAATAATAATAAAAATTAAAAGCTCATTTCAGTAGTCAGAAAATTAAAAAATTGTATCTAAAGTTTGCAAATAAACACCCAATCACAATAAATGACTGTGCCAAAGTTCACAGTGGTGCTTTTTTTCAAACTTTTATTTAGGTTACAATCTTTGTTTCGTTTGTGTGTGTCTTTCTCTGTATGCAAATCTTGCAAGTAAAATTTAACCAGCTTTTTGACTAGCTAGGAAGCTGAAACTTTCAGCATAGCTTCATATTAGATGACAATACATGATTCAATTTAAAAAAAAGTTTGTGTTGAAAAACTCGTTTTTTCTTTACTTGGTATTTGTTCACTTCCATTTTTCCAGCAAATTGGGCTTTCTTAAAAACAACCAAAAGCGAAGTATCTACGTTTCTTGCGCATATTGTGTCGGGCCAGGTTTGAAAGGCACGACAATAGTGGATGAACGTTTTATCCTGGCATACCATGCCGTATTGGCTTACAATTATAAACTGTTTTTGACTTGTGACCTCAAAACTTCAATATCACTATTATCGCTAGTTTTTGGCGATTCATCTACGGCATTAGGCCTATAGGTCGGCCGTTCCGATTTCACCGGCGTCACCAGCGTAGCTACATTAAGTGATGAGCTTACTCGCATTCCTCAGCTGAGGTAATTAAAAGTAGTGCTTAATAATTAATTGATATAACGAGCCTTCTCTATGTTTTTTTTGAAAATGACAACTGGTTCAAATCTAAATAAAACTTTAGAAAAATACAAAATCTTTGCAGTATACTAAATAATTTTCGTGACTGAATTCAATAAAAACTAGTCTTTGCTGTAATCAATATTATGCCTCAAGTCAAACATTTTAGGGTTTGTTTAAGAAATTAACGAGGCTGTTCTATCCTTGTTTTCATGATTTCAGAGTGTTTATTTATAAAGTTTTTTTTCCAAAAAATACCCACTCTTTTTCTTTTATTGATCACACATAATAAGTGATTATTAACCAATATTAATCGTTCAAAAGTATTAACTTTTTGTTTAATTTTATTTATTTAAACGCTTTGACACATTTTATTCCAACAAAAGATTGTATCAACAAGTTTAATTGCAACAAGTCTGGGACATCTGGTTTACTGCTGTGCTTTGTTTTCAAATGATGATTTACCATTGGTAGCATTGGTGTCAACCGGTATGATGATCTTGACCTTTGTAAGTTAAACCTTTTTATTTATGAAATTTTCAAAACACTAAAATGTGCATCTATTTTAATTTAAAAAAAACCAACACAGAATTAAAACGTTTTTTTGACTGAGACAATATCTTGTTCACTTCAAATAACATCTTTTATTTAGCTTAGGTTTTTTTTACTCTAACTTGTCGTCGGTTCCCCAAATTCTATCGGTTTTGTCTTGTCATTTTCGAATGTAGGACATTTCCCCCCCCCCCCGGACGTTTCCCCCCCGGACATTTCCCCCCCCCCCCCGACAGACCCTAGGACATTTCCCCCCCCCCCCCGGACATTTCCCCCCCCCCCCAAGGTAGGACATTTCCCCCCTCTGTGGTTATGTAGTAGTATGAATTTGTGGTTTTGCAAGAGTGTGTTCTTGCATGGCATAAATATGTGTGTGCGTGAATTGTGTACATTCCCCTCCGGACATTCCCCCGCCATGAGTATGATAATTCTCACCCAACGAGGTAGGACAAGGCAGAGTTAAATTTCACAAGTTTTTCTAAGAAACACAAACCCTAACCCTAACCTTAGGGTTTCTAAGAGTGTTTCTAAAAAACACAAACCCTAACCTAACCCTAACCCTAACCCTAACCCTGTCTTGTCATTTTCAAATACGTAGAATCAAGCAGCTTCTCCAATTTTAGATGATCTTTTTCTACAACTATTGGTTTTTTCTATTCTGTCTAGAATTTATTATTATAACTTTATTATGGTCTTGCTGATACTATTCTTTCTCCACTTACTAAAACCTTTAATTCTGCTGCTCATTTAATCTCACGCACTTCCCAATTCTTTTATATTTCACCTTCTCTTGTTCTTCTGCAATGGTTACCTCTTAGATATAGAATGACTTTTAAATATGTCTTATTATGTTTTAAATTAAATATTCTTTTATGGTTACGCAACAAAAACCTAGGAGGTTTTATGCTCACAAAACATAAAATAAGAAACAGATTTTATAAAAAATAAATACAAACTTTCTCCTCAATGAGGATTATGTTGTGTACAAATATCATAACAATTGGTCCAAACTTTCTTAAGTTTTGCGCTTAGCAACACTTTTAGCGACTTAATTTTATTTATATAGAATAGCGGTTTAGATTTAGATAACAGACAAACAGAGGTCCTAATACGCACAGCTTCTATCTAAATAAAGAAATCCTGCTGAGCGATGGAAGATAATTAAAAGGGCTACAGGCTCTACAAAAGTAAAAGAAGCTACGGAAGTGTTTTCATCAAGGGTCTTTTCAAATTTCTTCTAACAAAAACTACATGTGACTTGCCAGATGACCGACACGGCCCCCCACCTACCTACTCATTTGTATCTCCGACTTTCAGTTGAACTGTGTTGGAGCCTACCATCTTGGATAAGACACTAAAGTTAACTGATTCTCTCCCGAACAAACAATGTCAATTAAACCCGATCCCTATGTGGCTCCTCAAGAAACTCCTTCCTGTACTGGCCCTTTACTTAATTTGCTTATTCAATAGATCCTTTGCTACCGGTTACATTCCTGAGTGTTTTAAGAGTGCCAACGTCTATCCAGTTCTTAAAAAATCAACTTTAGATTCTAGTCTTCCGCCATCTTATAGGCTAATCTTTAATCTCAGTGTATTGTCAACACTTTTCGAGCGACTGGTGATAAGGCGACTGCTTGCATATCTCGACAACAACTCTTTGCTCCCAGAAACTCAGTCTGCTTATCGCCATCACCACTCCACCAAAACAGCGGTGCTCAAGGTGGCCACAGATATTTGTCAAGCTATTGATAACGAGAATGTCTTCCTACTCCTCCTCCTCCTCTTTGATATGTCCGCTGCTTTTGATACGGTTGATCATGGCATTCTTCTGGTCCGGCTCGACGTGTCTTTCGGCATTCGCCAGACCGCCCATAAATGGATTTAATCAGTACTCTCAAACAGAAAGCAGACTATCCAAACTCCAGATAGTTCGAATGAAGTTGTTGAAAGTATTACTTCCGGCGTCCCGGAAATTGAAAAGCAGGTGGCGGGGCATGGTCTGACTAGCCAACAGTATGCTGATGACATTCAGCTCTATGAACACTCTAAACCAAAGGACATTCCGACCCTCCTTCTACAAATTGAAAATTGCTTTCTACAACTGGCGGACTGGACGGCATCAAATCGGCTGTCGCTGAATTCTGATAAAACGGAAGCATTGTGACTCGGATCCAACCATGGGCTACGATTGGTGCCGACACTTTTTTTGCGTTTCACTGAAGGTGCCATTCATCCTTCAGTTGCCGTCTGGAGTCTCTGGGTCTACTTTAATCCATCCCTGTCTATGTCGACTCACGTAAACAGAACTTCGGCCGGGTGCTACGAAACCCTCCGCACTTTTAGGGAGGTCAGACTTTTTGTCTCTAAAATACTCACAACTCTAGTAGCTTAGTTGGACCTCACAAGAATGGACTATTGCAACTCCTTACTTAGTAACGTTAACAAAAAAACACTTGACACATTAAAAAATGTAATGAATGCCTCAGCAAGACTCATATTTTCTTCACGACGAACGGATCATATAATTCCCCTGCTAGTCAACCTCCCCTGGCTCAAAATACCTCAACGAATAACTCTAAAAATAGCTAGCTTGATCTTTAATGCAATGATGTCTGGTTCACCAAAGTACATCACTGCCTTCCTGATTAGCATAACAACATTGACAAGACGATCCTTCCCTTGATCTGCTGACCAACTCACCCTCATCACCACTCTGTGGGATTTGTTTTCTGGAACGCCTTTCTGCCAGACGTGCGCAAGTGTAAAGCTGCTTTGGAATTCTGCTCTCACATGATGGCATATCTCTACAAACTAGCTTTTAATCAAACTTAAATACAATTGAATTGTCTTTATGCAGTAGGTTTTTATTTATTTACTATTCATTTACATATTCTCCTTTGCTTTAACTTTATATTTGCATCTTGAATGTGTGCTCATTCTCGTTGACTGTGTTTTGAACGAAAGCTTTAGTGCTATTCATAATCTTTAAGATTTTTTACGCACTATAAAAATTGGAAGTGAATAAAGAAAAAAAAATTAAAAACAGACAGAAAGATAAACAGACAAACATACAGTCATTAGATTATCAGTCTTATAACATGAATGACTACTTAAGCCTTGTACACATCGACAAAAAAACCCAACCCGACAACACCAAACACAAAAATCAATCAGATCAAATCGGTCGATGTGAAATAGTCAAGCACAAACCCAACGCGACAAGAACGTTGAAGTCGCGTTTATCTTACATTTTGACCCAGTTTTGTTCTTCAACCAATCACGAGAAAGTGTGTCAGGTAGAACGTCAAAAAGGGCTTCCAGGCCATTGGAAAAATAATAGTTTGACAAATTTATAGTACATCTTATCAGTGATTCGCTGGCAATTTACAAACTTGCTAAACTCAGTTTGATGTCATTAACAGCTATATCACATAGACAAACTCCGATTGTACCGGACGTGTCAGATTTGGTCGGGTCGTGTCAACTCACGGTTTTTGATGTGTACAGGGCTTAAGAATACCAAGGCTTTATTCATAAATTTATTACTAGTTTTGTGCTTAACAGATTGTTTCGGCAATAGTTATCAGGATAGAATACCGAAAAAAATTGGTCACATCGGGGTTTCATTTTATCTTCTATCTTCTTCTCGTCATAACATGCATAATTTATGGTTATTCTCTAGTTAGGTGGATTGTTGGTCAATTGGTAAGAATTGTTGATGAAACCTAAAATTGCAATTTGTATTGTAAACGTCTTAAAAAATAAAGAATGCTTATTAACTAGATGAAACAATATTTTCATTTTTATGAAGTTTTTTTAAATAAACCAACTGCAACATACAATATTTCTTGCCTTTGCAGAGCTTAGAAACGATGAAGACATGGAGATTAGCAGCATACGTCTTAAGCTACGCTGTGTTTGCAGTTCAAATCCTCGCCATGTTTGTTCTCTTTTGTTTTGCAGACCAGGTGGCTGTGGAGTTGCTTAAAAAAACAAATCCGGTGAGAATGAGTGATGTTTATTTTAGTAGTAATAGTTTAATTAGGATAGCGTATTTAATGTGTTAGTTTTGATTGTTGTATTAAAAACCTGAAAAGTAGAAAAATAATTTGCTTTGCCATTACGTAGAGTTGATTATATGTTCTATAAGTTATCAAAATAATTATTCCTTCTAAAAAAGCACAATGTTTTATGTCACCCGATGGGCATCTGACGCTCTAAAAAATTGCGATGATAGATTTTGAGACGCTGAACACGATTTTTTAAGCCACTTTAGGGTAAAAATGTTTAACCAAAAGTTGTTAGCCTTGAAAGTTCAGCGATTAACATAAAAAATACGCCTTTACAATCAATCGGTCAATCGACCGATCGATCGATCAATCAATCAATCAATCAATCAATCAATCAATCAATCAATCAATCAATCAATCAATCAATCAATCAATCAATCAATCAATCAATCAATCAATCAATCAATCAATCAATCAATCAATCAATCAATCAATCAATCAATCAATCAATCAATCAATCAATCAATCAATCAATCAATCAATCAATCAATCAATCAATCAATCAATCAATCAATCAATCAATCAATCAATCAATCAATCAATCAATCAATCAATCAATCAATCAATCAATCAATCAATCAATCAATCAATCAATCAATCAATCAATCAATCAATCAATCAATCAATCAATCAATCAATCAATCAATCAATCAATCAATCAATCAATCAATCAATCAATCAATCAATCAATCAATCAATCAATCAATCAATCAATCAATCAATCAATCAATCAATCAATCAATCAATCAATCAATCAATCAATCAATCAATCAATCAATCAATCAATCAATCAATCAATCAATCAATCAATCAATCAATCAATCAATCAATCAATCAATCAATCAGTCAATCATCCAATCAATCAATAAGTTGTTTTTTTACAACTAAAGGGGAGAGGGTCCGAACCCCTATAAAGACCCTTCCCCTGTATCAGCTCCTAAACTAATGTAATTTTCAATTAGGAACACTTATCCTTGAGCTATCACCAATATCTCATAACTGGTGTTTGACCTATTTCTTTCAATTTTTTTATAATGAGCTTCTAAGCAATTATCATCACCATCATAACCTTCACCACTATATATTCAACAGAATATCTGCTCAGAACAAACAAGTTCTTTCTTCAACAGACTTATTTTTTTCTGGGTAACAAGGTTAGATTTGTCTCATCGTTAAAATTTATCACAAAAGGTTTTTTTGTAAATTTTGTGTTTTTTTTTAATTTTTTAAACTTTTGTTTGAAGTTTGATATTAAAAGGTTATAAGAAAGCGTTGACTATTTGTGACTTATGGCATCCCCTCGACGTACAAGATGCTACTTTGAATGGAAGAATCTTTTTAAAACTGTGGAAAAGAAAAAGGTAGCTTTTAAGAAATTTGAACGTCTGATTTTCTAATATAAAAATATATCACTTTTTTCATAATTTAATTGAGCAAACTTATTACACAATAGAAAAAATAACGAGCCAATTTGTGCCAAAACAATCCATTTTGAGCCAAAATTGTATAATGGGCCACTATGTGAAAAATGGCTCAAAATGGCTCATTTGAGTAGATTATCACACTTTGTTCTCAATTGAGCTAATAAATATTGGCTCATTTTGGTTCACTTTATATTGGCTCGTAAGAGTTAAGAATAGTAGGCTCAAATAAGCTCATTTGAGCCATTTACCGGACTCAAATGATCCTTTTATTATTATTATTATTATTATTATTATTATTATTATTATTATTATTATTATTATTATTATTATTATTATTATTATTATTATTATTATTATTATTATTATTATTATTATTATTATTATTATTATTATTATTATTATTATTATTATTATTATTATTATTATTATTATTATTATTATTATTATTATTATTATTATTATTATTATTATTATTATTATTATTATTATTATTATTATTATTATTATTATTATTATTATTATTATTATTATTATTATTATTATTATTATTATTATTATTATTATTATTATTATTATTATTATTATTATTATTATTATTATTATTATTATTATTATTATTATTATTATTATTATTATTATTATTATTATTATTATTATTATTATTATTATTATTATTATTATTATTATTATTATTATTATTATTATTATTATTATTATTATTATTATTATTATTATTATTATTATTATTATTATTATTATTATTATTATTATTATTATTATTATTATTATTATTATTATTATTATTATTATTATTATTATTATTACTAGCGGGGTTACCCGGCGTTGCTCGGAGGTTTTTAGAGTTTTTTATCGTTTTTCTCTAGCTCCCGTTTAATTCCCCGTTTTCTCTCCCGCTCCGTCGCTTTCCCGCTCCCGGTCGCTTTCCCGCTCCCGGTCGCTTTCCCGTTCCCGCTTGCTCTCCCACTCCCGGTCGCTTTCCCGCTCCCGGTCACTTTCCCGATTCCGGTCGCTTTCCCGCCCCATCTATCTCTTAATAATTTGTAATAACGCGCAATCGGTCACATTATGCAAGACTGGGAAGCAAGTTATGGACTTCTTAATATCAAGAAGTCCATTAGCAAGTAATGCCTGTTACGCAATTGTAAACAGTGCTTCGAAAACTTATGCAATGATCATGTATAGGCACTTTTGGCCCGAAAGGTTTTTTGGCCCCCTGAGCCGGAGGATCGGAGAAAGAGTCCAAACCTTCTTAACTTTTTCCCCTTCTTAACTTTCCAGGCCAAAAGTTCCTATGTACGACCATCGAAGGTAATTGCGTAATAAAATTCAAATTTTGTTTACGTAACAACGTTTGAAGGCTTCAAGCAACTTTTAGGAAATCTATTTTACGTTTTATGGGCTAAAATAAGTTATGAAAGAGTGGAAAAGAAAAAATGAGCGTGAGCGGGAACGGAAACGGGAGAGCAAGCGGGAACGGAAACGGGAGAGCAAGCGGGGAAGGAAACGGGAGCGAGAGAAAAAAGATAAAAAACCTCTGACAACCCCGAGCAACGCCGGGTAACCCCGCTAGTAGTAGTAGTAGTAGTAGTAGTAGTAGTAGTAGTAGTAGTAGTAGTAGTAGTAGTAGTAGTAGTAGTAGTAGTAGTAGTAGTAGCAGTAGCAGTAGCAGTAGCAGTAGCAGTAGCAGTAGCAGTAGCAGTAGCAGTAGCAGTAGCAGTAGCAGTAGCAGTAGAGCGATCGTCTTCAAGTTTAAAAAAATAACGCTTTATAAGTTTATTTGATGTATTTATTACTATTTATTGATAAAGATTAATTAATTCCTTATATTATCGCACTTCTATTGTTTATCGCCAAAAAATTCCTGGTCATGCTAGTGTTTTAAAAATATTTTTCGGAGTTATTTGAATTGGGATTTTATTGATTAACATAGATCCGTACTACTGGTTCTTCTTCAAATGTTTGGAAAAGGACTTTTTTTGGCTCAGTTATCTTCATTGAGTTTTATCATTGGAATGTTTGGCATCCCATTTGTATTGAGGTTATCAAATACAAAATTTATAAATTGTGAAAGAAACTGTAAACGTGATTTTTGAATTATTTACAATTTGTTTATCCTTAGTTCTTGTGCCTATAGTTTTTGGACTTTTGATAATTGAATCTTGTTTGTAGCATCTTTATTGAATTCTTTGATGATGGCAACGTGGAACAGTGGAAGGGCTATTTATACAGCATTCAGTTTTTAATAAGTTACAGTTTACAATCAATTTCCTGGCAACAAGCCACTTATTGTTCTGAAAAAGTAGGATTACAGATCAAATCAACTTTGACTGCTGCGGTTCCTCATAAGGTTGCTTTTATTAAATTCTTGGTTAAATTCATTATATTACCTTCAGCGTGTTTGCTTGCTTGCTTAAGCCATACGTTGGAACTTTTGACGTTTTAAAGAACCTTACTTTCCGTCATATAATCGAGATTACATTTGGCGTGTTGAATTGTTTTCAATGACATAAAAATCTATTGAATTTTCAGATTAGTTGGACAAAATTGAAATTTATATATACAAAAGGCAATGTGTATTTTTGTTTTATCACATCAGAACCGTTTGAACAATGTGAAAAAAATTTTGTAATTAAGCGGCTAATATTTGCTTGCAAATTATTTTTTGATGATAGCTAGTCCATAAATTATAAAAACACTAGCGGGGGTACCCAGCGTTGCCCGGGTTTTTAGAGGTTTTTCTAATGTTTGTCTCTCGCTCCCGTTTCTTTACCCGCTTGCTTTCCGCTCCCGCTCGCTTTCCCGTTACCGGTCGCTTTCACGCTCCTGCTCCTGCTCGCTTTCCCGCTCCTGCTCGCTTTCCCGTTACCGATCGCTTTCCCGCATCCGGTCGCTTTCCCGCATCCGGTCGCTTTCCCGCTCCCGGTTCCTTTTCCACTCCCGGTTGCTTTACTGCTCCGGTTGTTTTCCCGCTTCTGGTCGCCTTTCTTCTCCCGGTTGCTTTCCTGTTTCCGGTCGCTTACCCGCTCCCGGTCACTTTCCCGCTCCCGGTCGCTTTCCCGTTCCTGCTCGCTTTCCCGCTTTTGGTCGCTTGTCCATTCCCGGTTTTTTTCCCACTCCCGGTCGCTTTACCACTCCCGGCTGTTTTCCCGCTTCCGGTCGCCTTTCTTCTCCCGGTCGCTTTCCTGTTTTCGGTCGTTTTCCCGTTCCGCTCACAGTTGCTCTCCCGTTCCCGCTCGCTCTCCCGTTCCCGCTCGCTCTCCCGTTCCTGCTCGCTCTCCCGTTCCCGCTCGCTCTCCCGTTCCCGCTCGCTCTGCCGTTTCTGCTCACGCTTGCTCTACCATTCCCGTTCACGCCTACTCTCCCGTTCCCGTTTTGCTCACGCTCATTTTCTTTTTTCCATTCTTTCCTAACTTCTTTCAGTTTTTCAAAACGTATAATTGATTTGCTAAAACTGGCCAAACGTTGCTTGAAGCCTTCAAACGTTGTTACGTAAACTAAATTTGAATTTTATTACGGAACTAGCAGTGCCCGTAGCGGCTTCGCTCGCTTGAAATTACCATAAAAGGTAATCTAGTATTCTGGTAAGAGCGCTTGCATTTAGGCAAGTTTCGATTCTTAGTAGAGACCGGTGTTATTTCCATTCACCAAATAATTTCCATTCCAATTCTAATTCCATTATTTTTTTTCAAATAATTTCCATTCCAATTCTAATTCCATTATTTTTTTACAAATAATTTCCATTCCAATTCTAATTCCATTATTTTTTTCAAAATAATTTTCATTCCAATTCTAATTCCATTATTTTTTTTCAAATAATTCCTATTTCAATTCTAATTCCATTTTAATTTCAATAATTTCCATTCAATTCTAATTACCATTGCTAAAATGATTTCTATTTCTATTCTATTTCCATTATCATTTCAAAAATTATTTTCTAATTCCATTATTAAAAATAACAGTCACTATATTCGTTCCTTTAAAAAACCCTTTAGAGATAATAATACATAGTAACAGCAACAAGCTTATCAAACATTTATTGTTATAACTAAACCAAACATCCAAAAATAACCAGAGCAAAATGCAAATAATTAATCGGTCAAAATGAATTAAGTTTCAGAAAGGCTCTCATCTCTAAGGACTGTTGCATTCTGTTGCGTCGCCCTGCAGTCACGATGCCACAAAGAGAGAATATCCGTTCCACGTAGGCTTGAGAAACTGGAGCTGACAATAAATCTTGGGCTAGCTCATATGATGGTTGGTCCAGCAGTGTCATCGGACAATTTGTACTGATAATCATTTTCATAACGGTTTGAACTCGCACACGATGCTCTGCAGATTACTCAGGCCATGATATCATACGACGCTGTAAACATTCCCCAATAGTTTGCAACTTTACTGCACCTGAACTGTCTCGTTTTACAGCTTGACTTTTCACAACATTTCTTTCTTTTTCTTTGCTCATGCAGTTAGCATATGCTTGTTTGTGAAAACGCTTCAAATGGGCGGCGAAGTTGCTAGTGTTCTTGCCAGTAATTTGTGTTCCGCAGGCAACTTTTGTAGTTTCATCCGTCACCTGACAAGTTGATTTGTCTGAATCTTCGTCATACGAAAAGAATTCCAAGAATACGCTATCTCTTTTTCTACCACTTAAAGATTTTGATAAACTCATTGTAATTTTAAAGTCACAAAAATGAATATGAGCACACAACACACGACACAATATTTAGACCAACTAAGAGAAAAACAGTTCATTGAAAAGGGGACTTTTATTTATATATCATGGGAACGGGGCAGTTTCGTAGATCCTTTATTCTACTTTCATTTTAAATTTAAAAATAATTCCTACTTCTCATTCTAATTTCATTTTATTTAAAAAAATAATTCCTACTTCCCATTCTAATTCCATTTTTATTAAAGAAATAATTTCTAATTCTCATTCTAATTCCATTTTGGATTGAAAAATAATTTCTACTTCTAATTCTAATTCCATTTTTATCACGTGATTTCCATTCCTATTTCTAATTCCATTCCAAATTTAATTCCTATTTCTAATTTCCATTCTCAAGAAAAAAAAATTCCTATTTCAATTCCTAATTCAATTACCATTAATGGAAATAACACTGGTAGAGACTCATAATTATTTGCGTTGACATTATTTGTGGTGACAGTTAGTCATCCTGTTTGTAGGCTCTCAAAATATTTCAGCGCAATGTTTTAATTCATAAATTATCTATCTGGAGCCAATATTGGTTGCAAAGTATATAGAAATTGTAAGGTTCTAAAAACGGGCCGAGCCCAATTTTGACAAGCCGAGCCGGGTCTGGAATTTTGGCTTATTATACAAACCTGGCCATGTTGTCGACTGGCCGGCCCGAAGCGGGCCGTGAAAAATTTGCCCGTACAGTACTCTACTATGGATGTACGGTTTAAATTATCTAATTTCATAGACACTTTTGGCTTGGAAAAGGTTTTTTCGTTTCCCTTAGCCGGGGGATGAGAGTAGAGAGTCCAAACCTTCTTAGCTTTTTTTCCAAATGAGAACTACCTCTTTTCCAAATTTGATCAAGGTCATTCCAGCTGTTCAGATTTCTATAAAAAACAAACTCTCTCACTCACTCACACACAAACATATATATATATATATATATATATATATATATATATATATATATTGTTATAATATTCAGGTGCTTTGAAAATGGTCCTTTATTTATTAGTAGAAATACACACTTAATCAAAAACTTGTACCTTAGTAACTGTAATTAAGACTGGTTGATTGAAGTTATGTAAACACTCACTGTATATTTTATGTCCTACTTAATTCATAAAGTCTTCTGAGGTTTATCAGCTGTGATAGGAAATTATATAAACCGTAGATATAAAACTACCCCCTTCTTAATCCTGTTCGTCCCGAACAGTTTCATTGCCTCCATAATATTTGGCAAGGCGGTCAACATGAATTACTTTCATGTTAGTACGTTGGCCCTTTTGAATCCGGTAGATGACATCATTGATCTTTTTAATAATTCTATATGGTCCTTCCCAGTCTTGTTGAAGTTTATGCGATTTCCCAATTTTGCGTTGGGGATTGTAGAACCACACCAAATCATTTTCTTTAAACTCTTTCATATTTGATTGGCGATCATACCGAGTTTTCATTCTGTCGCTGGCTGCCTTGATCCTATTTCGGGCTACGAAATGAATTTCATTTAACCGAGCCCGCAATTGTGCAGCATACTCGCTTTCCGATTCTACTTTGTCTCCCGGACTTCCAAACATAAGATCGCAAGGAAGTCGTATCTCCCGTCCAAATAACATTTTACTTGGGGTGGCCTTCGTCGTGTTGTGAACCGATCCTCTGTAAGCCATCAAAAATAACGGAAAGTGTTTATCCCAATCAACTTGGTTTTCACCGACCATCTTAGACAAATGCTGTTGAATAGTTCGATTAAATCGTTCCACCATACCGTCAGACTGAGGATGAAGGGGAGTTGTGCGGGTTTTATGTATGCCTAAAACACGGCACATTTTTCTAAACAATTGTGAATCAAAGTTCCTGCCCTGATCTGAATGGAGTTCCATTGGTACTCCATAGCGACTAACCCAGCCATCAACAACAACGTTAGCAACTGTCACTGCTTCTTGATTAGGTATAGCAAAAACCTCTGGCCATTTTGTAAAATAATCTATGACCACAAGAATGTACTTATTGCCAGATTTTGATACTGGAAATGGACCTGCTAAATCTATAGCATTTCTTTCAAAAGGGGAACCTATATTGTACTGTTGTAAATGGTCTTTTGTTTTAGCGTGTGGTCTTTTACTAGCGGCACAGGTATCACATTTTTGACACCATTCCTCTACATCCATTTTACAATATACCCAATAAAATCTTTGGCGAATCTTGTCCAACGTTTTATTCATCCCTAGATGTCCCCCTGATACTCCGGAGTGCATTTGTTGAAGCACTTCTGGCACTTTTATTTTTGGAATAATTAATTGCAAAACATTGGTGGAACCATCAGTGCTTTCCCAAATTCTTTTTAGAGATCCGTTCACAACCCTTAGAGAGTCCCATTGTGCCCAATACGATTTAGTAGCAGGACTCAATTCAGAAATTTCTTGCCAGTCAGGTTTTTCCCTTCTTCCATCCATCTCAAAATCGGCCCTATATCATCATCTTTTAATTGTTCGTCTCGAATCACTTCATCTGACCAAGTGTCTTCAATTTGAAACCGTACCTGAAAACACTGATTATTTACTTCCTTCCCCTCCATGCGAATGCAATACTTACATTCATCATTGCAAGGTCGTCGTGACAGTGCGTCAGCATTTTTGTGCTGTTCACCCTTCCGATGCTGAATTTCAAACTCGTATGATTGTAAACGTTCGATCCACCTAGCCACTTGTTCTTCTGGATTTTTAAACTTTAAAAGCCATTTCAAAGCAGCGTGATCCGTTCTCAACAAAAACGTTTGTCTATATAAATACTTGTGAAAGTGCTTAATAGAATCAACGATTGCTAATAACTCACGTCTGGTGACGCAATAATTGCGCTCCGGTTTCGACAAAGTTCTGCTATAATAAGCTATAACCTTTTTGTTGCCGTCAACAATTTGACTAAGCACTGCCCCTATTCCTTCATTACTTGCATCTGTGTCTAATACAAAATCTTTTCCAGGGATTGGGTACGACAGAACTGGCGTCAAACTCAAAGCTGTTTTTAGCTGTTCGAACGCCTGTTGATTTGCCTTTGACCAATCAAACGGTGCATTCTTTTCTGTAAGCTTCTATAATTCCTTTGCAATGCTGGAAAAGTTGGCTACAAATCGTCGATAATATGTGCACAAACCAAGAAAGCTTCTTAATTCTTGAGAATTTCTCGGAACAGGCCAATGGTTAACCGCTTCAATTTTCTCAAGATCGGTTCCTACCCCTTCGGCAGAAACTATATGCCCAAGATATTTTACCTTGTTTTTGAAAAGTGCACACTTTGCCGGATTTAGCTTCATACCAGCATCCCGGATCCTTTGGAAAACTTCTTCAAGATTATGTAGATGCTCTTCAAACGTCTTTCCAACAACAATAATGTCGTCCAAATACACAAGACATGTTCTCCAATTTAATCCTTGTAACACATACTCCATAAGTCGCTCGAAAGTTGCGGGTGCGTTGCACAAGCCAAATGGCATCACTGTAAATTGCCACAATCTTTCACCTATTGAAAAGGCAGTTTTTTTCGCGATCCTGGGGATGTATTCCCACCTGCCAATATCCGCTCTTAAGATCTAAAGTAGAAAACATTCGAGATCCCGCAAGTGTATCGATGGTGTCATCGAATCTGGGCAGAGGGTAACTATATTTTTGTGTGACCTCGTTTAACATTCTGTAGTCGACACAAAAACGTAGCGAATTATTTTTCTTCTTAACAAGTACTACCGGTGAACTCCATGGACTATTGGATGGTTCAATAAATCCTTGTTTTTTCCTCTTTTCCAGCATCTTTCTAGCTTCCTCTCGCTTTGCCAGTGGAAGCTTTCGTGGCAGTTGACGAATGGGCTCTGTATTACCAGTTCGAATTCGGTGATCAACGATCTTTGTTTTTCCATTGTCTTCTTTGTCAATAGCTATTACATCATAATACTCTTCAATCAACTTTTCCGCTTTGTCATAGTCCATTGCTTTTAGTGAAGTTTTAGCGGCTTCAAGCAGTGCCTGAATTTGCGAGTACTTCATTCTTTTTTTATTATCATTTCTACTAATCACTGTGTTACATGCCAATATGTGGTCGACTGGGCTGCATACCGCAATTTCGTCACCTTTTGTTAGTCGCTTGTCGCATTCTGTCACATTCATAACTCTGACTGGCACGAAGCTTCCTGACTTCGTTCGTACCAGTGTTTTCCGATCATTAATCCATGTTTTTCAACTCCGTTCAGGGGCTCGATGAACCCAACAACTCTTGAGTTCTTATCGCTTTCTATTTTTGCCCAAACCAAAGATTCCGACTGAGCAGGTACAACGATGCTCTTTGTTACAAATACTCGTTTCAGCGAAATCATTTCGCTTTTATAATAAACAGGTATTTCCAAATCCCCCTGTCTAAATGTTCTTATTTTTAAGTCCAATGCAAAACCATGTACTTTCATAAAGTCAAGCTCAAGTAGACACTCTTTTTCTATGTCGGCAACTAAAAACTGATGCTGAAAGGTTCTATTTCCCAGCCTAATTTTAGTTTGAATTTTACCAACTTCTGGGACAAGCTCCCCAGTTGCAGTCTTGAGACGAATGTCATTTCCACTTTGCAAAACGTCTCCTTTTGCCAAACATGGCCTTATAATTGAACAAGAAGCTCCCGTATCAATGATAAATTTACAGTTTTTTATTCCCAGTCTGTCCTCCACAAATATACTTGCCCCTTTCTTCAAAATAAAAATTGGTACCACTTTATAAGGTAAAATATCGTTTATTGTAACAAAGTCTGGATTTTGTTTGTTGGAACGGGCCACTATGGGTCTTGCTTGTCTGACATCATCGTGCTTTTTGGAGTCTCCTTGCTTTCGTTGCCCGTGACCAAACACCTGGAATCTACAGTCCCTCTGTAGATGTCCCAACCCATCGAAATTCCAGCAACGCGGTGAGTTGTTATTTTTTTTCCAGCTAGGCCTTTCATCCATAATTTTTCGGACGCGATCATCCAGGTCATTTTCTTCGATTCCCACCTTTCTTACCCGATAAGACCTATCAGATAACTTTTCAGAGGCTTCGTAATTCAAGGCAAATGCCAAAGCCTCACTGGGACCAGCTACTCGGGCGACCCTAAGAGCTTTCTGGGTTTCGGAGTTCTTCAAGGCCGCTATGAATCTATCCGCAATAATTGTATTGAGGACATTTCGAGGGCACAAGGGATATCCCAGATTGGCGAGTCGTTCTATATCCGCTTCCAGCTGTTGCAAACTTTCTTCGGGTTTCTGGCGTCGACTCTTGAGTTGAGCTCGAAAAATTTCTGGTGCGTGTTGATTGCCGAATCTGCTCTCGAGAACCTTTACGATTGCATCGTAATCATCTCTATCTGCAATAAGCTCGAGAAGCTGTAAAGCTTCTCCCCTCAAAGAAAATACCAGATTTTCCGCCTTCTGCTGGCTGGTTAACCAATTATTTTTCCTGGCATCAGTTTCAAATTGAGCTTTGTAGACGGACCATGACACAGTGCCATCAAAAGCCGGGGTCTTGGCATGTTCAACGGAATGAATTCTTTCTTGGACTTGGCAACGATTCTGTACTTGTTTGACCATATTGTTCAATCTTGTTTCAATTTCTCCGACGTTCTCTTTCACCAGCTTCTCTAGGTTACTGACTCTGTTTTCAACTTCTGATAAACGAAGCAGATCGTCAATAATTAGCTCTTCAATTCTTCGTTGCGCTTTTCTGTTCTCTTCTTGTGCTGCTCTGTTCTCTTCTTGTGCTGCTCTGTTCTCTTCTTGTGCTGCTCTGTTCTCTTCTTGTGCTGCTCTGTTCTCTTCTTGTGCTGCTCTGTTCTCTTCTTGTGCTGCTCTGTTCTCTTCTTGTGCTGCTATACTTTCCTCTCTCATCAATGTCATCAATTCCATTGGCGTTTTGATTTCAAACTCAAAAGTATCAGGGTCTTTTCCTTCACCTTTGAGAAATTGTTGCAGCCTTTCTTTTAGCTCGTTCTTTTTGCCAACAGTAGATAAACCCCTCAGAAGAAGCTGCCCTTTTAAATCTGAGCACTTCAATTCCTCCAAAGTAATTAAACCCATTTCCAAAAGTATCCTGCTTCTGATACCAGTTGTTATAATATTCAGGTTCTTTGAAAATGATCCTTTATTTATTAGAAGAAATACACACTTAATCAAAAACTTGTATCTTAGTAACTGTAATTAAGACTGGTTGATTGAAGTTATGTAAACACTCACTGTATATTTTATGTCCTACTTAATTCATAAAGTCTTCTGAGGTTATATGTATATATGTATATATATACTAGCGGGGCACCCGGCGTTGCCCGGGATTCTTAGAGCTTTTTCTAATGTTTGTCTCTCTCGCTCCCGTTTCCTTCCCCGTTTGTTCTCGCGCTCTCAGTTGCTTTCCCGCTCCCGACCGCTTTTCCCGCTCCCGGCCGCTTTCCCGCTCCCGGTTGCTTTCCCGCTCCCGGCAGTTTTCTCGCTCTTGCTTGCTTTCCCAATCCAAATCGCATTCCCGATCCGGACGCTTCCCCGCTCTTGGTCGCTTTACCTTTCCCGCTCGCTATTTTGCTCTCAGTTGCTTTTTCGTTCCTTCTTGCTTTCCCATTCCCGTCTCCGCTCATTTTGTGACGGATTTCATTTTTTTTTCTATATTTGATTCCCCTTGACTCTCAAGGTTGTGTGAAAATTTCATTACGATCGGATGAATGATGTAGCAATGCATAAAGGAGATGACATACATACAAACATTCATCTATATATATATAAAAGAACATGTCCTGATTGACTGACTGACTGATAATCAACGCCGAGCTCAAACGCCTCATCCGAGGAACGTGAAATTTGGAACTTATATTACTTTTATTGCGTAAGCATCCAATAAAAAAAGATTTTTGAAAATTTTGTTCCTAAGGGAAGAAACTGGAAAACAAACTTTTTTCTAAAACAATGTATATCGCGAAAACCAAAAATGAGGAGATTTTGAAATTTGGTATATGGATTCTTCTTGAAAATGATAAGTGTTTTATCATTTTTTGAAAATTCGGTTTCCCGGACTCAAATGTGGGTTGGAAAATTGGGTTATTTGGTTTTTAAAGTAGCTGCTACTCAAAAACTGTGAATGCTACAGGAGTAAAAATTAGTATTTAGTTTCTACTTCAAAAATAATGAAATACGAGTTTTAGCATTTTTGAAAATTTGGTTTCCAGGACTTCAAATGTGGGATGGAAAATAGGGTTATTTGTTTTTTAAAGTAACTGTTTTTCAAAAACTGTATATACCACAGATGTAAAAATTAGTATTTAGTTTCTATTCTAAAAATAAAGATATACGTGTTTCACCATTGTTTTACAAATTTGGTTTCCAGGACCTTAAATGTGGGGTGGACAATAGGATTACTTGGTTTTTAAAGTAGCTGCTACTCAAAAACTGTGAATGGTACAAAAGTAAAAATTGGTATTTAATTTCTACTCTAAAAATGATATACGTGTTTTACCATTTTTTGAAATTTTGGTTTTTAGAACCTCAAATGTGGGGTGGAAAAAA
The DNA here is from genome assembly GCA_963978895.1 of Erpobdella octoculata. Taxonomy (NCBI): domain Eukaryota; kingdom Metazoa; phylum Annelida; class Clitellata; order Hirudinida; family Erpobdellidae; genus Erpobdella; species Erpobdella octoculata. Next base: position 15,848,576 of record OZ022242.1, read on the forward strand.
TGTTTCTTTGGTTTTTAAAGTAACTGCTACTCAACAACTGTAAATGATACAAAAGTAAAAATAAGTATTTAGTTTCTACTCTTAAAATAAGGATATATGTGTTTCACAATTTTTTGAAATTTTGGTTTTCAGAACCTCATATGTGGGGTGGAAAAAATGTTTCTTTGGTTTTTAAAGTAACTGCTACTCAAAAACTGTGAATGCTACAGATGTCAAAATAAGTATTTAGTATATGCTCAAAAAATAATGATATAAGTGTTTCAACATATTTTAAAAATTTGGTTTCCAGGACCTCAAAAGGGTTATTTGATTTCAAAATAATTGCTACTCAAAAACTGTAAGTGCTCCAAATGTAAAAATTAATATTTTGAAGTTTTGTGCCGGTTAAAAGTAGCTAATTCCACTTTATCACCGGCCGGGCCAAGCCGTTATTTTAGAGTCTTCACACGAGCCAGGCCAAACCTTAAATCAAAGTGGGACGGGCAGAGGTTTTTCACCAAGTATATAGAAATTTTAGTGATTTTAGGGTCTTCAGTTGGGCCGGGCCAAACCTGAAGTCAAGGTGGGACGGGCCGAAGTTTTTCATCAAGTATATAGAACTTCTAGGCCTGTAAGAATGGGCCGGACCTAATTCAGACGGGTTGTGCTGGGCCAGGAGTTTGGGTTTTTAAAACCGGCTGGGCTAAGTTGTCGACGGGCCGAGCCGAGACCTAAAAAATTGATCTCTACTATGGATGCACGGTTCAAACTCTCTAATCTCATGCGAGCGAAGCTGCTACGGGCACTGCTTGTCTATATCTATATATATATAAAAGAACATGTCCTGACTGACTGATAATCAACGCCGAGCTCAAACGCCTCATCCTAGAAACGTGAAATTTGGAATTTATATTACTTTTATTGCGTAAGCATCCACTAAGAAAGGATTTTTGAAAATTTTGCTCCTGAGGGGAAGAAACTGGAAAACGAACTTTTTTTCTAAAACAATGTATATCTCGAAAACCAAAAATGAGGAGATTTTGAAATTTGGTATATGGATTCTTCTTGAAAAATAAAAAGATACGTGTTTTACCATTTTTTGAAAATTCGGTTTCCCGGACCTCAAATGTTGGTTGGAAAATTGGGTTATTTGGTTTTTAAAGTAGCTGCTACTAAAAAACTGTGAATGCTAAAGGAGTAAAAATTAGTATTTAGTTTCTACTCTAAAAATAATGAATTACCTGATTTAGCATTTTTTGAAAATTTGGTTTTCATGACTTCAAATGTGGGGTGGAAAATAGGGTTATTTGTTTTTTAAAGTAACTGCTACTCAAAAACTGTAAATACCACAGATGTAAAAATTAGTATTTAGTTTCTATTCTAAAAATAAAGAGATACGTGTTTTACCATTTTTTAAAAATTTGGTTTCCAGGACCTCAAATGTGGGGTAGAAAATAATGTTATTTGGTTTTTAATGTAACTGCTACTCGAAAACTGTAGATGTTACAGGAGTAAAAATTAGTATTTGGTTTCTACTCCAGAAATGGAACTTCTAGGCCTGTAAAAACGGGCCAGGCCCATATTAGACGGGCCGTGCCGGGCCAGGAATTTCGGTTTTTAAACCGGACTGGGCCAAGTTGTCGACGGGCCGAGCCAGGACCTAAAAAATTGATCCCAGCAGTAGTCTACTATGTATGCACGGTTCAAATTCTCTAATTTCATGCGAGCGAAGCCGCTACGGGCACTGCTAGTTTATTTATATACTAGCGGGGGCACCCGGCGTTGCCCGGGGTTTTTAGAGATTTACCTAATACGTTTCTTTTTCGCTGCCGTTTCCTTCCCGCTTGCGCTCCCGCTCCCGGTCGATAGTCGTTCCCTGTCGATTTCCCGCTCATTTTTTCGCTCTCGGTTCACCCCCCCTTAGATCCGATTCTACACACATACATACATACATACATACATACATACATACATACATACATACATACATACATACATACATACATACATACATACATACATACATACATACATACATACATACATACATACATACATACATACATACAGACATACATACATACATACATACATACATACATACATACATACATACATACATACATACATACATACATACATACATACATACATACATACATACATACATACATACATACATACAAACATACATACATACATACATACATACATACATACATACATACATACATACATACATACATACATACATACATACATACATACATACATACATACATACATACATACATACATACATACATACATACATACATACATACATACATACATACATACATACATACATACATACATACATACATACATACATACATACATTCATACATATATACATACATACATACATACATACATACATACATACATACATACATAGATACATACACACTCCCGCTCCCGGTCGTTATCCGTTCCCTGTCGCTTTCCCGCTCATTCTTTCGCTCTCAGTTGCCCCCCCCCCGCCCATAGATCCGATTCTACATACATACATACATACATACATACATACATACATACATACATACATGCACACACATACGTACTTTGAATGAGCATTTAGTGCCGAAATATTGTAAAAAACACATACATACAAACATACATACATAAACACACCCACAGACACACATACATGCACATACATACACATACATACATACACACATACATACGCACATACATACATACATGCTTGCATACATACATACAAACATACATACATAATCCCGTTTTCGTTTCCGCTCATGCTCACGCTCATTTTCTCCTTTCCACTCTTTCCAAATTTCTTTTAGCCCATATAACGTAAAATAAATTTGCTAAAAGTTGCTTGAAGCCTTCAAACGTTGTAACGTAAACTAAATTTGAATTTTATTACACAAACTACCTCTGATGGTCGTACATAGACACTTTCGGCCAGGAAAGTTTTTTATCCTACCTGAGCCGGGAGATCGGAGTTGGGAGTCCAAAAATTCTTAACATTCATCCCCTGTATGAAAACTACCTCCTTGCCAAATTTCATCAAGATCCCACTCCCGCTCCGCTCATTTTGTGACCGATTTCAATTTTTTTTTTCACAAAAACCTTCTACCATTGCCTCTCAAGCTTGTGTAAAGATCCGATTCTATATACATACATACACACATACATACATACATACATACATACATACATACATACATACATACATACATACATACATACATACATACATACATACATACATACATACGTACATACATACGTACGTACGTACATACATACATACATACATACATACACACACATACATACATACATACATGCATAGATACACACACACACATACATACTTTGATATATATCTATATATATAAAAATGAATGTTTGTATGTATGTATGTATTTATATAGGTATTGTATTCATGCATTGCTACACCATTCATCCGATCGTAATGAAATTTTCACACAACCTTGAGAGTCAAGGGGAATCAAATATAGAGAAAAAAGTTTTGTAATCCGTCACAAAATGAGCGGAGCGGAGCGGGTGAGCGAGCGGGAACTATTTATATATGTATGTGCGTTCGTATGTGTGTATGTATGTATGTGTATGTGCACGTATGTGTGTCTGTGTGTGTGTGTTTATGTATGTACTAGCGGAGATACCCGGCGTTGCCCGGGTTTTTTAGAGGTTTTTCTAATGTTGGTCTCTTTCTCTCCCGTTTCCTTTCCCACCTGCTTTCCCACTCCTGTTCGCTTTCCCGTTTTCGACCGTTTTCCCGCTGCCGGTCGCTTTACCGCAGCCGGTCGCTTTCCCGCTCCCGGTCGTTTTTCCGTTCCCGGTAGCTGTCCCGTTCCCGCTCACGTTTGCTCTCCCATTCCCGCTCACGCTTGTTTTTCCGTTCCCGCTCGCTGTCCGTTCCGGGTCGCTTTCCCGTTTCTATAATAGACAAACTAACCCACAAACATTCATATATATATATATATATAGTCTTAGCAAATCTATTTTACGTTTTATAGGCTAACAGAAGTTATGAAAGAATGGAAAAGAGAAAATGAGCGTGAACGGGAACGGGAGAGCAACCGTGACCGGGAATGGGAGAGCAAGCATGACCGGGAACGGGAGAGCAAGCGTGAGCGGGAACGGGAAAGCGACCGGGAACGGGAAAGCGACCGGGAACGGAAAAGCGACCGGGAACGGAAAAGCGACCGGGAACGGGAAAGCGACCGGGAACGCGGAAAGCGACCGGGAACTCGGAAAGCGACCGGGAACGCGGAAAGCGACTGGAATCGGGAGAGCAAGCTTGGAAGGAAACGCGAGCAAGAGAGAAAATCGATAACAAAACTTCTGAGCGGGAAAGCGATCGGGAGCTGGAAAACGACCGAGAGCGGAAAAGCGACCGGGAACGCGACGAAAACGGGAAAGTGGAGAAGGAAACGGGAGCGAGAGAGACAAACATTAGAAAAACCTCTAAAAACCCCGGGCAACGCCGGGTAACCCCGCTAGTATATATATATATATAGTTCACGCTCGCTCACCCGCTTCGCTCCGTTTATTTTGTGATGGATTTCAAATTTTTTTTCTCTATATTTCATTCCCCTTGACTATCAAGGCTGTGTGAAAATTTCATTACGATCGGATGAATGGTTTAGCAATGTACAAAGGATATACATACATAAAAACATTCATTTTTACCAATGCTTTTATTAACTCGTCGGCTCTGTTTCTCTGTCTGTCTGTTTCTCTGTCTGTCTGTTTCTCTGTCTATCTGTTTCTCTGTTTGTCTGTTTCTCTGTCTGTTTCAAATCTTGCAATCAATTTTTGAGTCACTTCCTGATGATAGATTTTTTACCAATGCTTTTATTAACTCGTCGGCTCTGTTTCTCTGTCTGTCTGTTTCTCTGTCTGTCTGTTTCTCTGTCTGTTTCAAATCTTGCAATCAATTTTTGAGTCACTTCCTGATGATAGATTTTTTTCAAATTTTGCATACATGCTCAAGATAGAAGACAATGCAATATTCAATTATTAGTTTTACAATAAGTCAATTAATTTAGTTAATTTTCTTGAGGATTTTATCGAGGGGTTTCTTGAGGGTTTTCTTGAGGGTTTTCTTGAGGGTTTTCTTGAGGGTTTTCTTGAGGGTTTTCTTGAGGGTTTTCTTGACCACAAAACGCTAACCGACTGGCAGACTATTTTACCAAGTTAACACGAACCACACTCACTGACCGCGATTCTCAAGCGTGTACGAAATTTTCATGAAAATAGTTGAGATATTTAAATTCGATGCTTTTTGATGATATTTTTATTATTATTACCAACGCTTTTATTAACTCGTCGTCTCTGTTTCTCTGTCTGTCTGTTTGTTTCTCTGTCTGTTTCAAATCTTGCAATCAATTTTTGAGTCACTTCCTGATGATAGATTTTTTCAAATTTTGCATACATGCTCAAAATAGAAGACAATGCAATATTCAATTATTAGTTTTACAATAAGTCAATTAATTAATTTCGATATTTCGTCATAATTAAGATATTTCGACTTTAACATAAAATAAAAGAGTAATATAAGAAAAAATTGATTGCAAAATTTGTGTTTTAATAACATTTAAAAATTCGTTTTTAATTTACTTGTTATATATATAGATATATATATCTATATATAACAAGTATTCATTGTATCGTTTCTTGCGTCGACGTTTGGTTTAAATTTTAAATGGGCTCTGAAGATGACAATGTTAGTCGAAACGGTCCTTTAGCCCGAGTTGAATCAAAGAATGTATGTAGTTTGAAAAATTTAGAATGTCTGTCTAAAAAAATAATAAACGCAAAATGGTCTATTGTCTTTAATAGCGCGTGCCTGAAAGAAAATATTACACCTAAGTACGTCAATATATATATATATATATAAAGCTCGTGTCATAGTGTTTGACTTCAATATATATATATATATATATATATATATATATATATCTTAATAAATATAAAAAGAGGATTTTCTGAAATTTCGTGAGTTGCTTTTGTAGGAAATAATCAATTTAAATCAAAGATAAAAATAATATATATTAGGTTGCACCGGACTTGGGTTTTTCAAATCCGGCCGGGGCTGGTTCTTGCCGGATTCATAATTTATACATACATACATACATACATACATACATACATACATACATACATACATACATACATACATACATAAATACATACATACATACATACATACATACATACATACATACATACATACATACATACATACATACATACATACATACATACATACATACATACATACATACATACATACATACATACATACATACATACATACATACATACATACATACATACATACATACATACATACATACATACATACATACATACATACATACATACATACATACATACATAAATACATACATACATACATACATACATACATACATACATACATACATACATACATACATACATACATACATACATACATACATACATACACACACACATACATACATACATACATACATACATACATACATACATACATACATACATACATACATACATACATACATACATACATACATACATACATACATACATACATACACACATACATACACACACACACACACATACATACATACATACATACATACATACATGCATACATACATACATACATACATACATACATACATACATACAGACATACATACATACATACATACATACATACACACACACACACACACGTACACACACACATACATACATACATACATACATACATACATACATACATACATACATACATACATACATACATACATACATACATACACACACACACATACATACATACATACATACATACATACATACATACATACACACACACACATACATACATACATACATACATAGATACATACACACCCATACATACTTTGAATGAGCATTTAGTGCCGAAATATTGTAAAAAAAACACATACATACATACATACATACATAAACACACACATACATGCACATACACATATATACATACACACATACATACGCACATACATATATATATATATATATATATATATATATATATATATATATATATATATATATATATATATATATATATATATATATATAGTTCCCGCTCACTCACCTGCTCCGCTCCGCTCATCTTGTGACGGATTTCAAAATTTTTCTCTCTTTATTTGATTCCCCTTGACTCTCAAGGTTGTGTGAAAATTTCATTACGATCGGATGAATGGTGTAGCAATGCATAAAGGACATATATATATACAAACATTCATTTTTATATATATAGATATATATGTGTATGTATATGTGTTTGTATATATACATATATATATATATATATATATATATATATATATATATATATATATATATATATATATATATATATATATATATATATATGATATATATATATATATATTAATGTAAAATCGCTGTTTTTACAATAGGTTTTCCCATTGATAGACGTTAAAGGACTTCGAATAACTATTAAGGACATTATTAATTAACCAGAAGGTATAACTAGCCGTAACAAAGCTTCATTTATTATTTTCCAATAAAACATCAAAACCATTCTATTGAGCCCGGTATACGATTTGGTGATATCGTAACATTGGTGTCAGAATTGGGATACAAGAATGGTTTTGAAATCATTGGATGAGCTTTGGGCGAGTGAAATGAAAGACGAGCTGGAGAAACGTGGCCTGAGCGATACAGGTAAAAAGGACGAACTTATGGAACGCCTCTTAGCCGCGTTAGTGAATGAGGGCTATGGGCCTGACGACGACGAATATCTATTCGACATTGACGAGGAAGCTGTGGTCAAGCGAAGGAAATTAAAAAACAAATTGCTGGAGGAAGAAAGACAACGAGCGAAAGAAAACATGGCAGCACAGAAGAAGACAGGAGAAGGAATGATTCTTGGCCACGGAAACAAAGTGGCAGCAGCCGGTACAACTGTTGAGAGTTTGGTCGCAGGGTTGGCTGAGGCAGTGGTGGACACGGTTCTGGACCAGCGGGCTGCTGGTGATGTGGGTTGCTGCGGCGAAACCCAATTTGAACTGGAGTCCACCAGCTGTGTCTCAGAGCATGTGACGGATGACGGCCGTACAGACTGCACAAGTCAGGTGGGTCATGATAAGGAACCTTGCAAAGATGCTCAAGATGAACCATGCAAAGATGGTGACAGTGATACAGTCGGTTTGGACGTCAAAAACCAAACTAAAGAAGATGAGAAGAATGTTGAAAACGAAATGCAAAACGATGAGGATGAAATTGACGATGATGATTATAATAATGACAATAACAACTATGGCTTTCACCCATACAGCGACGGTTCTGAAACGGAAGCCTCCATAACAGACGACGGCACCGAATATTCAGGGTCAGATTTTAGTGAAGAATCTGACTCGGATAAAGCAACCGAGGATTTAGAAACGGACGAAACTCCAATGGAAAAATACGTCAAAGTTAACTTGACAAAAAAAGAAGACACTGATTTGAGAGACGATGGCGATAATTTGAAGAAAGATCCGCTGGACGATACGAAAGTTGACACCGACGAAAGAGCCGAGTTGGAATGTGAAAAGAAAACGTTCGATTGTAGCTTGGAAGAAAACAAACATGACGGCGATGAACTTCTCCAAAACAACAATAGCAATGCAGCAAGCAAAAACTCTGGAAAAGATGAGACAAGAACAGAGAACGGTACCGAGGGTTTTAAATCAGATGAATCCACAGAAGATTCTAGATCAGATAGACTAAGAGTCATTGTAAAATCAAATAACAGTTTGATGAAAGGATTTATTGGATTTATGGAACGACGTGTTTTTGAAAAACCTTTTGAAGAGTTTCTTGAGAAAGATCTAAAGGATGTGAAGGAAGAAGAAAAAGCAGACAATTCCGATAAACCGTGCAAAGATGTTCAGGACGAGGCATGCAAAAAAGGCTGTGATGAACCGTGCAAAAATGGCGACGATGAGCCAAAGAAAGACTCTGTTGATGAGCCAAAGAAGGACTGGAAGAAACTGTGTCAAACGGTCAAGAGACTTGACCATGTTGTTTGCGAATTGCGGTCAAAGCCACGAGTAAAGATCAAGGTATTTTGGTGTTCGTGGCCGAGTCGCATTTCTTAAAAGCGATATGCTGTTCGGGACGAACAGAATTAAGAAGGGGGTAATAATGTAAAATCGCTGTTTTTACAATAGGTTTTCCCATTGATAGACGTTAAAGGACTTCGAATAACTATTATGGACATTATTAATAAACCAGAAGGTATAACTAGCCGTAACAAAGCTTCATTTATTATTTTCCAATAAAACATCAAAACCATTCTATTGAGCCCGGTATACGATTTGGTGATATCGTAACAATATCTTTTTCCTATTTTATAAGCTCATTTGCATTTTAGCTATTTTATTATATATATATATATATAAGACCAGATGGGACTCTGCTCAAGAAAGTCGACACTACTGGTCTCTCGAAAAAAAAGTCTCAAATAAAATTAAATTCAAGACAACAAACAGAAAAGAAGGAAGTCATCATTTCCCGACTCCGACTTGGAAAGTGTCGGCTGAAACAAAATTTGAAGAGAATGAATCTTCATGAGACAGGTTTGTGCGAAGCCTGCGGAACAGAGGAAACAATCGAGCACTGGCTGCTGCACTGCGAAGAAACGACACAACTAGGAATGGAACTTGGGAACTTTTGTAAAAGGATCCAAAAACCAACTACACTCCAAATCATACTGAACTCGGAAATATGCCACGACATCATCTATAAATGGATACAAAATAATCCTAAAGAACTGTAAATATAGAGAAAAATTATTTAGTGTAAATAAGTATTTTTTTCATTTTGATTTTGTTTTCGCGTCTTAAAACACATGGTGTAAAAGACTATAAACTATAATAAATAAAAAAAACTATTGATGAGCCAAATTTATTATAAAGAAGGTATTTCCTATGCCGCTGCCTTGAAAAAGAAAAAGGTTGTGTCAAAAAGCCTTTTACCAAGAAAAATACAGCACAGAAAAAGCCAGAACAGATGTCCAAGACACACCAAAAAAGAGCGGTTCTGTCACACAAACTCATAATAAGAAAAAGCAAGCTCTTGCTGAAAACAAGGAAGAAGAGAAGAAAACATCAAAGGATGAAAAAAGACAGAAAAACGTGATGAACCAATGTGCTTGCCAACGATACAGGGGCTTGTCGAGGAGATTCAGGAAATAACAAAAGACATACCACAAATGCCCTTGGAAGCTGTAATGAAAGTCATTATAAAAATGTTCAATAACATCTTTAAATAGAATGGCTTTCAGGCGTACCCTGGAGATATGGAGGTTTCCGAATCTTAAAATTTGAATCCTCTAGAAAACGGTATAAACCAGTTCAAAAAACCAAACATGGACAACAACAACCTTACGATTTTACAGTGGCTGAAAGAAGGCAATAAATTTAGTATTTCAGGATATAATATTGTCAGGCTGGATGGAGGTCGCCATCAAGGAGGAGGGGTCGCAACACTCCTCCGAGAAGGCATCTTATTCACCTCGCAAACCATAGAACAAAATGTATATGAGTCACTACTTGTGACCATTTCTTCTGAAAAGGGATCAAACATTACCATTATCAATGCATACGTTCCACCAAATGCCAATCATCAAATACTGCTATCTACACTGGAAAAGTCATTCATTTATACCAATTCAATTGTATTAGGTGACTTCAATGCACACTCTGTTGTTTTCGGTGCTGAAACTTCAGATAATAGAGGAAAATTAATTGAGAAATTATTAGATCAGTATGGCCTTGTTGCCCTTTTTTCCGGATCAGGTATCCTCCTGACTCCCAGCGGAAGGACAACTCCTATAGATTTAGCAATGTGCTCTCTTTCTTTATCTTAAAAAGCCTTGTGTAGGGTGTTAGATGAAAATCTGGGCAGTGACCACTACCCGGTTTTGATCACACTAAATAAAAAGGTCAATTTACGGAAGCTCTGATGCAGAGTGCAAACGGCAAATCTCCAGGTCCAGACAATCTCTGCTATGAGATGCTAAGAAAAATTGACGAGATAGGTCTCAATAAACTCTTAGATCTTATAAACTTATCTTGGTCAAAAGGAGAGGTAGCAAAACTATGGAAACAATCCGTAATGGTTCCGCTACTAAAACCGAGAAAAAATTCTGCAGTGGCGATGGTTCTTTCACAGAAAAGTAAAAGAAGCTGAACATCCAGCAGCCAAAAGAACAGCGGCATTGAACAAAATAGTCGACAAATTCAACCCAGTCCTCTTAACTCCTTCTCTAACTCCACCATGGAAACTTATTCCACCTCTTTTTAACGAAGGGTTGGTGGGGTTAAAGAAGGATGATCCGTCAATTGTCCAAATAGCTAAGGAACTGATTGCTACATATACAGACTCGACATATATGTACACAGATGCATCTATAATAGACAATGTAGCAGCTGTGGGAATTTATATCCCGGAAAAAGATATGAAAATAGCTAAGAGAGACACGAATGACGTTAGTATTTATACGGCTCAGCTAACGGCTATAAAATGCGGCTTGGAGTGGATGGCACAACCAGACGGTCCACATAAAATAGCCCTATTTACGGATTCATAAAACTCTATGATTTCATTGAAAAATTCCGCAAATGCTCAAAATTCTGCTTTTGTGGAATCAGTCCTAACACTAGCATCCAGCCTCTCAAAAAAAGAGAAAACAATTACCCTGATTTGGGTACCTAGCCACGTGGGCATACGTGGAAATGAAATGGCAGATTGCCTTGCCAAAGAAGCTACCAAACATCCCGAAATAGAGAATGAGATTATGCCAGAGATATTTGACATAAAAAGAACAATACGCAGAGAGCTTTTGAACGAATGGCAGACCAGATGGGACTCTGCTCAAGAAAGTCGACACTACTGGTCTCTCGAAAAAAAAGTCTCAAATAAAATTAAATTCAAGACAACAAACAGAAAAAAGGAAGTCATCATTTCCCGACTCCGACTTGGAAAGTGTCGGCTGAAACAAAATTTGAAGAGAATGAATCTTCATGAGACAGGTTTGTGCGAAACCTGCGGGACAGAGGAAACAATCGAGCACTGGTTGCTGCACTGCAAAGAAACGACACAACTAGGAATGGAACTTGGGAACTTTTGTAAAAGGATCCAAAAACCAACTACACTCCAAACCATACTGAACTCGGAAATATGCCACATAATCATCTATAAATGGATACAAAATAATCCTAAAGAACTGTAAATATAGAGAAAAATTATTTAGTGTAAATAAGTATTTTTTTTTTCATTTTGATTTTGTTTTCGCGTCTTAAAACACATGGTGTAAAAGACTATAAACTATAATAAATAAAAAAAACTATTTTATTATACAATCTTTAAAAAAGAACGCTAGTTAGTTCGAAAGCTCAGATATAATAAATCATTTTTGTTTAAACTCAAGATTATAATATAAGGGATTTAATTTACAGCAAGGAAAGGTACTATATATTTACTTAGATTGCCTGAATAATGGAGGAGGGACAGTTGAAAAGATCAAATATGATCTACGACAGGAAGTAGTTATGTGCTTCCTACACAGCCATTTCAGTCTTAAAACACCTGGTGTAAAGGACTATAAACTATTATAAAAAAATGAAGTATAGACGCCATTAGACACGGTTTTGTCAATTAAACGTTTAAAATATTTTAAGTAAAATCAAACGTTTTATTCTCAACCAACTTTCAAGTTTCAGCCTTACCGGCCATCATCAGGGTTGTTTTAAACTAAACCTAAATTGATTGTTCAAAAGTGAAAACAAATACACCTGCTTAAATAAATTAAAATTACACAAATAAAATAAGCTAAATAATAAAATTAAAATGAAGAAGTAAAACCAAAAATAAAATTAAAGTTCAGTTATATGTATATAAGTATATATTTATAAATATATATATATATATAATTTATATTTATAAGTTATATATATATATATATATATATATATATATATATATATATATATATATATATATATACTATAGTAGCCCACGTTACTCACTTACTGATTCTGTCTACCCTTACGTAAGTAGCCGTATAGCGGTGGTCAGCAGGCGTGTAATAAAAGTTATTATGCAATTGTACCTATATATACTCTCAGTCCTAGAGATAAAAAAAAAATGGCGCTTCAACAATTATATAATCTTTTTCGATTGCAGTCCCACTTCTTTTGATCTCTAGGACTGAGTGTATATAGGTACAACTTCACAATAACCTTTATTACACGCCTACGCGCACTAATTTTATTAACTGAAGCCTGCTGACCACACCGTTGAGACCGTTATACGACTACCTACGTAAGGGTAACAGAATCAGTGTAAGCAATGTCGCATAACGCGGCGGTCGCGATAGTCTACAGTCAGCAGTAAGCAGTTGCTAAAATTAGTGTGCGCAAGCTTGAATTGAATTTTTTGAATTTGTTTACTTTCAGAACCAAAAATATAAAACGTCTATAGAATCTAGCAATAAAAAATTAATAAGCCTGAAAGTTATATTTTTGATGAAGAGGAGCTACATCAAGCTCCTCTATACTGACAGAGGCTGGAGGACTCGCGACTCCTAAGAGATGCGATCCTTGAAAGCGGTTACTGTCGGGGCGTCAATTGTGTATTGCGTAAGCGCATTCCATGGAGCGAAAATCCGGTTTGTGAAGAAATTGTATCGCTCTTCGCAACTTTAAAAGAATTAAAAGTTATTACGCAATTGTACAATGTCAGTCCTAAAAATCAAAAAAAGTTGCAATCGCAAAATAATTTATAATGGGATTTAAAATAACTCGTCATTTTTGACGGCGATCTCTCTCTCTCTTTCTATATATATATATATATATATATATATATATATATATATATATATATATATATATATATATATATATATATATATATATATATATATATATATATATATATATATATATATATATATATATATATATATATATATATATATATATATATATATATATATATATATATATATTTACTAGAGATAGCCCGTCAAAAATGACGGAAGTTTTAAAATACGGCGCCCGTTATTATAAAAATAGTCAACAAAAACACAATGACATTTGATAACCATAAAAAATTTTTTTATATATAAGCAAATCAAAAATTTTTGTCTATCTGGATTGGCCGTGTCTGACATGAGGCTTTTAAGAAAATCGGGATATTCAAGTGTATTACCGTGAATGTCAATTGGTTTTGGCAACATTACTTTGTCTTTTCGACAACATGAAGTGAATAGTCCATCTGATGGTTGCTCTGCAGCAAAATTTCTTGATCGACATGAAGTACATAAAACATCAAATTCACCACAATCATGTTGATCGAATTGAGTTTCGTTGAAGCTAATTGCTTCGTTACGAACTGCCTCACTTGCACGATCTCATGCTAAAAGTTGGGAGATCGCATTAGCAGCTCGATGTAGCTGCAATTCATTGGAAGACATTTGTTCAACTCGATGGCGTTGCGAGGAAGCATTGGATTCTCGATGTAGAAAAAACAAAACTAATATATATATATATATATATATATATATATATATATATATATATATATATATATATATATATATATATGAATATGGACATGGCGTCACAACTTCGCTCTCTCATGTTTCGAGGTGAGCCTTCAAAACTCGATGGAAGAATCACGGATATTCCAGCTGCTATTTGTTCATTTTGAGCCACATTCGCCACATGATCAGCGAGTCCTTGATACTGCTCAGCACGCAGTCGCTTCTGAATATGTCGAATGAAGTTGAGATTGTTCGCTTTGACTTGTAAATAAGAATCAACGATCCATTGCTGAGTGAGCCTTCTGAACATTAATTCATAGGAAAAACAAAACTAATAAATATATATAAATATATATATATATATATGTATATATATGTAACCCCGCTAGTGTATATATATATATATATATTTATATATATATATATATACATATATGTATATATATACATATATATATATATATATATATATATATATATATATATATATATATATATATATATATATATATATATAAATATATATATATTTTTTTTTTATGAACATTTATTGAGCACGAAACAAAACCATTAAGTATAACAATGAAGTTATAAATAAGGGAAAAAAATCAAGTGCTCAAAAGGTTCATCCGAAGGGAATTACTTCCCGCTAACTGGACGACCTATAAACAAAAATTCAGATTTAAATACGAATCGAGACAGAGAAATAAAAGTTAACATAAGTGTATAGGAGTAAACATAAGTATATATAAGTTAACATATTTGTATCGAAGTTAACATAAGTATATAGATATTGAAATTATGAATCTAGCTGTAATATGTAAGATTTCAACGATTTTTTAAATAGCGAAATGCTTTTCAATAAGGAAATTGTTATCGGAATACTTGAATACAACCGCGGACCAAAACACTTTATGGAGAATGTTTTGAGAGTTGTTCGAGCAAAATCAGACCGAAAGCAATGCAAAGAACGCACATCATGTGAATATACATGAGACGATTTAGTGAAAAGGTTATCAAATGACGACGGTAACATACGGTTGTCATATTTGTACATGAAAATACTAACAAGAAAAGAATTAATTTCATATACATTCAGTAGGTTATTCTCAATCATTTTCATTTTACAAGATGATGCAAAGGGCAAGTTAAATAATATTCTGATATATACATAAGCGTTACAGAATCATTAAATGAGTGAGTGACGTGGTCTACTATTATATTAATATATATATATATATATATATATATATATACCAAGGCAGGAAAAAGCAAGTCTCCGAAACATAATTTCGTAATAAACGTAAAACAAATCTAGTCACTTTTCCGCTCCTAGTCGCTTTTCCGCTCCCAGTCGCTTTTCCGCTCCCAGTCGCTTTTCCGCTCTCAGTCGCTTTTCCGCTCCCGGTCGCTTTCTTGCTCTCAGTCGCTTTCCCGCTCCAGATTTATTTATAATGAAATATAATATATATATATAATTTAATAGACATATAATATATATATATATATATATATAATATAATATATAATAAATATATAAAATATAATATAATATATTTAAAATATAAATCTTGGACAAACAGAAAGACAGACAGACAGACAAGAAATCAAGTTAAGAAAAACGTCGTAAAATGACTGTCTGTGTGTCTATGTGTGTTTTTTATGCATTGCTACACCATTCAATCAATCGGAATGAAATTTTCACACAACCTTGAGAGTCAATTGGAAAGGTTTTTGTGAAAAAAATTGAAATTAGTCACAAAATGAGTGGAGTAGGAGAACGAGAGGAAACGGGAATTAAAGAATAAGCGAGAACGGAAACGGGAAAGCAAACGGGAACGGAAAAGCGGCCGAGAGAGCGAGCGGGAAAGGGAAAGTGTACGGGAACCAGAGAGCAAGCGAAAGCGGGAAGTCATCAACCATGTATGAATGGAATATGAATTGATTAAACTGAACTAAAACTTGGATTTATTAATTGTTTGTTATTCTGATATTTTCATTTTATTTTCTGATTTTACTGTGATATTCGACAGGATTTTTTGTCAAGTATTTTTTTAAAAACAAGAGTCTTTGTTCCAGCGCCTAATAAACTAATAAACTAAAAAAAACAAAGTTGTGTTTAATATTATTGATAACGTTTTATGTCATTGCTAATTTTCAATGTCACTGCTAATGTTTAATTTGTTTTTTATATTATCATCCTAGCTTTTAGCTTTGGATTTTGTAGCTGTAAATGGTGCCATCCCGACGGACTTAGACAAATTAACCACTAAAGATAAAGATATTACGAATCGCGGAGAAGTAGTTACTTTAATTTCCACAGACATTCAAAATTTGGGTGATATTGCAATTTATCTTCACTTTGCATGGGCCATTCCCCTTCAATCAGCTTTGGTGCTGGGAGTTCTTTGGTGGTGTTTGGGCTTTTCGACATTGGCAGTAGTTGCACTGCTAGTTGTCATTCTAGTAATAACTGTGGTCACTTCTCAATATTTAGGTTGTTTCCAGGTTTGATTAAAGTTATTTTTGTAAATAAAAACGCATTATTTCAACTAACTAGAAATTGTTGTATAAATAGATTGCTCTGCTAAAAGAAACAGACACACGGATTAAATTGTTTTCAGAAGTCCTCAATGGGATCAAGGTCAATTTTTCTGTTTAATAAAGTTTTCTATTTACTGTTATTGATACTTGTGATTTTATCAACAACATCTTTTGACATTCCTGGCGTTTTAATACTTTTGATATGGTTATACGACCCAATCTCAAAAGTCATTAACCTCTCTTTCTCCCAGTTGGTAATAGCATTGTCAATTTTCCAAAGGAAAAAAATGCATTTGCACAATTTCAAAAATTTTAAACAACTGCAACATCAATTGATCTAATTGTTTAAAACGGCATTAGAAATTATGCTATCGAACGATCATAAAATAGTGATCCGAGCAAAAAACCAGCAGGAAAACATGAGACTCTTCAATGCACTGACGTTAAATGAAGTTGCCATTGTGGTTGCTGGAGAGGATATGGAGTCTCATGATATTGGATATTGTAATTCAACGACGTAATTGTGACAACTTATGAACGTATTGTAAACGTAGAGGAATATGCTTTCTAGCGATTCGTAACGTTAAAGTCGAAGTTATTTATAACACAATATTTCTCGAATTTATTTTAACTTTATTATTCTTCCTTGAATATAATCCTTTTCTTGACTCTAAACTGAATTATCTCACTTTGCAGAAGTTAACCCGGTTCTGACAAATCTTTTTATAATTCCAATTTCTCTTCCAAGAAAACTCATTTTCTTATTGAGGACCACAAAAAGGAAAAAGACCAATACCAATTATATATACATACACATATATATATACATATATATATACACATATATATATATACATATACATACATCCATCCATGTATATATACACTCAAACACACATATACACTAATGATACAAAAATTATACGCACACACAATGTCACAGGAGCACAAATATACACATATACATACATATACATATATATATACATATATATACACACATATACACACATATACACACAGATACATTCATATATAAATGACTATTGTTTCAACACAACCAAAATATGCACACATAATAAAATAAAATAAACAAATACTATGAAAATACGTAAGATGAATCATCTTCATCTTACACGTATCAACGAAACACGCCGTTCATATGATACATTACGATCAGTGTTGGGTTTGTTACTTTACTTTTGTAATTTGTTACTGTTACTTGTTACATGATGAAAAAGTAATTTGTTACTGTTACTTGTTACATGATGAAAAAGTAATTTGTTACTGTTACTTGTTACATTTTTTCAAAAGTAATTTGTTACTGTTACTTTTTGGTTTTGAAAGTAACTTATTACATTTTTGTTACTTTACAAAAAGTTGTTTACAAACAGATGCAACACCCCATAACTTAATACTATGATTTTGTTTTTAAAATAAGAACACAACTTTATTATAAAAATCAAAGAGTTATAAAGTTATAACAAATCAGTCAAATGTTAAAGATCTTTGATTGAGCTACAAAAAGCTTTATTAGCTCTGAGCAGCAGTTGCCGTTGAAAATGACTATCAGTCAAACGATTTCTTCTTGGAGTCAAAATTTGACCACCCAAGCTAAACAGCCGTTCAACAGGAGCACTTGATGGAAGAGAAGTATTATACCTTTTGAACAATTTCAAGATACATGGAAATTTGAGCAATGATTCAATATCACGAGAAGTATCGCTAAGATACATATCCACCTCCGCAGTTTCATCAGTTTGCTTAAATGTATCTGTAACAAATATAAAAAAATCATCATCTGGCTGAGACATCTCAGCTGAACCATTTTGTTGTTCAGCCTGCATTTCAACCTGCTGTACAGCAAGCACTTGCTCATACAACAAATTGCGGGCGTAATTTCTTCTATCGTTATCATCGAGCCACCTTAGCCGAAATTGTGGCAAGGTAAGGCTGGCAATAATCAGATCATCTCTGAGATCATAACCTTCAAACCGTCTTTTGAGACTTGTTAGAATTGCCTTAACCAAAGGAGCCGCCATTTTCAGTGTTGGTTTTATTGCTTGCAACTTTGTTCGCAATGAAGCTAGTGTGGGCAACAAATACCCTATAAAGCACTTAGATTCAGCTTGAAGTATATCCAGGGCAGAAGCAAGGGGTTGTAACACACAACAATATTCTTTCAAGAACATTCTTTCATTAGGTCGAAATGCTGGTACCTCAAGAGCCTGAAAAACATCAATGATCTTATCTTCTGAATGTTTATCAATAACTTGTCTTATTTTATCAACGGCATTGAAATAAGAGTTCCAGCGTGTTGCATTTGGGAAAATGAAGCATGTTTGCAACTTGTCGTGCACAATGTCAGCAAATTTTGTGCTTCGTGAAGTTTTATTCCATAAAGTGGTGCATTTGGCCATTGTGGAGCGAAAAATCTTCTTATAATTTGCATCGTTATTTGCCATATCTATATCATGGCTAGCAATCAAGTTCAGTGTATGCGCAGCACAACGCTGATGCGGTGGTAAATAGAATTCACTGTCTTCAGGCCCGGAGCTTTTCATCAGTGCATCAACATCTTCAAAGGTTATGCTTTCATCATCATCAGAATCAGTAGTGTAATTGGTTTGAGCATCAAGTTTATACTCTTTAAAGGCTTTAACAAAATTTGACCCATTGTCGGTAACGGTCATCACTACTTTGCTACGTATGCGGTAGGCATTATGCACAGAATTTAACCTATCAGCAATACTGTCATATGTGTGAGGACCCTTCAAACGCTCACAGCACAATGCTGCAAAACGTCTTTGTAGCGAGGCAGAGTCTATCCAATGTGCAGTGATTCCAAGAAAGCTCTTGTTGTTAGCGCTCCATATATCGGCTGTGGTACAAACATGATCCACTCTGCTAAGTGCTTCTATTACGTTGTTTTTCATCTGAGCTTCAAGAAAATCCAAGCTTCCTTTGAAAATAAATATAAAACTATTTCAAGCAACTCTAGTATTAAAAATTAAGAAAAATCACTTCTAATTCTTAAATACTAACCATCAAGCGTTTTTCTTGTCATCACCTTTCGGGTTGGCTGGAGTCCTTGAATGAGATTAACAAAAGATTGCGCCTCCACAATGCTTAATGGCTCCATGTATTCAATAATGAAACTTATGATCAGCTGATCCACAGTCGCTTGAGTGACACAATTGTTGTTTAAACTTTGCAGCATGCTTGATTGAGTCATCATCTTTTTTGCGGGAGCCTCATTTATTTCGCATGTGGCTTTTCGCTTACGAGTTAACTTGACATTATCAGATATTGCAGGATGTTTTCTCTAGTGAAAAAACATTAAAATTTGTATTTTTTAAACATAATCTATTAGTTTTGCAGTAATTGCTTAAAGTACTTTAAACAAACTCAATGTGAGCATACATACAACTTTCTAATAACTAATAACTTATTACAAATTTAAAATTCAGACGCTATTTTCTAAAAGTAAAAACATAAAACTAATAAAACTCACTTCCACATGTTTTAGAAGGTTGGCTGGACTAATCTTTGAAGTACTTAGATACACTTTCTTAGGCAGACACTGTAGACACAACACCTTGACGTTCTTTCCGTCATTTTCAGTTATTTTAAAATATTTTTCTAGCTGATGCACCCATCCGATTTCATTCCAGTTTCTTCATAATTTAACTCTTTATTAACTTCCATGATCCCAAAACACGATCTGTGAACTCGCTGAAAAGTGTGTACAAGGTTGACTTCTTTTGCTTCTGGAAGATAATTTATTTAGAATGAATGAAATTGCCAAGTTGACAGTGTGAACTCGATAAAAGTGGAAACAGTGATTTATATTAATTATTTTTTTATCTAGGCAGTTACTACATCGCAAACGTTTCCGAAAGAGTAAACGATAATAAAAAGTAAGTTTGTTTACCCTGATATGGCGCGTTGTTAAAATGAACGAGATCATGAATCCAGTGACACACTTTGCTCCTATTGGTCCAGACTCACGCCATCTTAACGCTTGATCCAATGCTCGAAAATAAAAAGTAACAAGTAACAATTTTACAAAATCCGTTACTGTTACTTTAAAAAAGTAATTTGCTACTGTTACTTTGTTACAATTTTGAAAAGTAATCTGTTACGTTACTTGTTACTGAAAAAAGTAATTTGTTACTGTAATTTCGTTACTTGTAATTTGTTACTACCCATCACTGATTACGATACTCTAATATTTTGCCAAGGAGAAGATGGATACCATTTATTGATTAAGATGATTAATCCAGCGACAAGTATGTATTAATTCAAAATTAAAAATCTAAATGAATATGTAAGTTTTTTTTAAATTTCCTAATGTTATTAATGTATGTATGTATAATGTACGCATAGTTCATTGATGTGCCCTTCTCCGTTGATTTTTATAACTTTCAGTACAACAGAAATAACCCAATAAATAATGTTTTTTTTAAACCGATTCCATTTCTACCTTAATCAAAGTAGATTATTCTTTTATAGATCGAGAAACAAACAAAAAGGTCAGCTCGGTGAATTTGTATGCATGCCGTTTCAGGATTGGTCTGAACGAAGACAACCACATTTTAAAATGTCGCCAATTGCTTCATCAGTTTGCAGTGGATATGTATGTCAAAATTGAAACGGAACGTTTGACATATATACGTCTAAATAAAAAAAAATTACGGTCTGAAAAATACTTTCATTTATTCATTTACGGGATGCTATGAATGCAGATGGGAATGGAAATAATTTTGGCAGACTTACAATTTTACCAGCAACATATGTGGGAAGCCGAGACACATGGACAAATATGCACAAGATGATATGACTTATTTGTGCCAATAGAGACGGCCAGATTTATTTATTACTTTCACATGCAACCTAAATGGAAAGCAATCTCAAATCTGTTATTAACTGGCCAATCCTGTTGACACTTCTACTGGCCTCATTTTGTTTCCACCAAATTTTTGTCAATTCACAATGTCAAAAGAAGAATCAATTTTTAAATTGTTCCGAACATTAGTGAAAATTTCAAAAAACATGCTTGGTTGAGCAAACAAACCATTTTAGCGGCGAACAAAATAAGGATGTAGATGATTTAAATATAACAATTCGGAGTGAATTAATGGACAAACTTATTCCTTCAAACCGATTGATTCTATTATTGATCCAAATGAGGTTGTCAACTATCCAACTGAATTTCTAAATTAACTGGATTTGCCAGGATTACCGCCACACAATTTACACCTCAAGGTTATATCGGTGATTGTCATGCTACAAAATCTATATCAACCAAAATTGTGCAACGGAACACGGCTCGCTGTTAAGAAAATTATGAAAAATTTGATTGGGGTTATTATAATTATAGGAAATTTCAAAGGCGAAGATGTGCTTATTCCAAGAATACCAACTGATTTTCTTTTTAATGTAAACGTGTACATATACAGACAACAAACAGTAATCAGTAGTTTATTTTTTTTAAATCAACTAATCTATATATATAAAACTCAAATACCACTGACTCATCACGAAATCGCAAAAACCACTGAACGGATTGTAATGAAATTTAGAGCATATCTTTCTCTCGAGTTTTAGATGCTCATTAAGAAAGGGTTTTGAAAAATTCGGCCTGGATCGCCTTATTTCGAATAAGAAAATTATGTATGTAGATAGATGGAACGGGAAAGCTAGTATATATATAAATGACTGTGTGCTTGTCTGCCTGTTTGTTTTTTATACAAATCCAAACGATAGACCAATTTTAACGAAATTTGGCACGGAGTTAGTTCTCAAATAAAAGAAAGAAAGATAACGTAGTTTTTAATTTAACATTTAAAAACATGTTAATGAAAAAACACATTCAAGATTACAAAATGGCTATTTACGAACAGCATAAGATATTGCGTAACAAAATTACAATTTAGTTATGGTAACTTAGTTTTAAGGTTTCAAACAACTTTTAGCAAATTTATTTTACGTTTTATGGGCAAAAAGAGTTATGAGAAAGAGGGAAAAAAGAGCGGTAGTGGGATAACGAGCTGGATTGGGAAAGCGAGTGAGAGTGGGAAAGCGAGCGAGAACGAAAGAGAGAACGGAAACTGAACAGCGAGTTGAACCGGAAACGGGAGAGCAATTGGGACCGGGAAAGCAGCCGGGAAAGGGAGATAAAGCGGGATAGCAAAGAATAACAAAGAAGCGGGCGGAGGGCAAGAGAGCAAACGGGGAAAGAAGCCGGAGCGAGAGATAAAGATAAACGATAGAAAAGCCTTTCAAATCTCGGGGAACGCTGCTAGTGGCTAAACATTAAATAAAACTTCATTATCGTTTATAGTATACGATCGTTGTAAATTGTTTATACATTCATTGTTATTTGTACAGCTGATCAAAATGTACACCTGGGAGAGAATCTTTTCAGAAAAAATGATGAAGCATAGAAAAAATGAGCTCAAATGTCTAAAGAAAATATTAAGCATAAATTCAGTCAACATATTTTGTTCTGTTTTTATGCCAAATCTAGTAAGTTATACATTTAATTTACTAAATACTGAAATATAGAAGTGGTCATAGGTCTATTTTTGGTGACCCAACCCATCCCATTTTTTATTTTTTTCTTAACCCTTCTCAACCCGACCAACCAGAAGAGTTTAATTTTAAAATTTAATCCAACCCACTGTAACAATTTTTTGTTAATTAATTTTTTTAAATTTCTTATATTAGCTACACCGCCAGTTTTGCTTCCTTGAATGTTTGCAAACCATGAAAGTAAAACTTAACTAACTTCCCGTCATGCAATAGAGCTGAAATTTAAAATAAAGGTTTGCTCCTCATGACATTGCATTGTATTAAAGTCTGAAAGTTTTTTGACTTTTTTTTGTAATTAAAATAACAATTATCTATGTTATAAAACAAAAACAAATGAAATACAATGATATAGATGTTTACACATATAAAGTCAAAAGACGTAGTTTTAAAGAAATTCTTTTAAAATAAATGAAATGTCACCAAATCCTGAAATTTAAGGGATTTGGGAAAAACTTGGTTTTTGACGGCCTACTTGTTTTAATTTAACCCAACCCATGCTACGCGTGTGTCAAAAAAATTGTCAAACCCATGGGTCTACCTAACCCTACTCCGCCTCTGCGCAAACTAAAGACTTACCCTTAGCAGAGACGGAAGTTTAGCCATTACGATGAACTATTATTAAATTAATTTAAGTTTTTGAAATTATAAGTTATTTATTCATTTTTATAATTTTTTTATAAGTATTTATTGAATTAATTTGCACAAAAAACCTATACAATCTATAAATACTATTATATATATAAATATATATATATATATATATATATATATATATATATATATATATATATATATATATATATATATATATATTAGGGTGGTCCTTAATTTTCAAAATTGACTTTTTCTATGGGGCACCTTTCAACTTTGTTCATAAACAGGCATAAAAAATTCAAAAAACAATTCAGCTAAATCTGAAATGATTTAGAGGTCGCTACAACACTTATAAATCCATATATGTTAAAAGGCAATGTTTTGTCCAAGTTTGTGGGTTTATTTGCTTATTTGAACTATTAAAAATATAAATTGGTTCATTATTTTACGTTTTATTGTAACAAACTAAAAAAAGCTTAAAAAACTGAGCAACGACGGATAACCTTGTTAGTTAAGTATAATGAAACCCAATCCTTGTCCGATTCTGCTCAAACATACAACAACTAAATATAAACAAGCCAGTCACTTACCCTTCCCAAGGACGGATGTTTTAACATTACTAATTTAAGTTATTAAAATGTTTAGTTATTTATTCATTTATATAATTTTTTTTATAAGTATTTATCGAATTAGTTTGCACAAAAACCTTATACACTGTATAAATACTATTATATATATATATATATATATATATATATATATATATAAAATAAATTTTAAAAAGTAAAACATGTTTTTGGAAAATGTTTTAAAACGTACAAATAAATTATAAAAAATAGATCAAACGCGTGGGGATCTCTTGTATAACTTTGATAGCAATTATTGCTCCCCACGCCTCTATGTTAATAATTAAAGTATTTTATAAAAGCGTGTTTTTAATTTCTTTATTGAATTATTTCAAGTTATTTAAATATTTTGATGGTTGATATTTATATAATTTATTAATTTCCAATAGATACCGAACTTATCGCTCTAAACAACTTGTCATGATGTACTAATATATTTTGTATAAAACTTTCAATTTAACAGGTTATTTACGTGACTTTCTCTGTTTACTCTTGGTTTATTGGACCTCTTAATGCAAAAAACACATTTACTTCTTTCTTCATTTTTACTATCCTTCAGTATCAATTTCATACCACTCCTATTATAGTCACCCAGCTTATAAAGGTTAGCCATGGAAATAACCGCAGCTAATTGTATATTAACAGATATATTAGTAAAAAAATATATATTAATAATTCAATTACAAAAATCATTCTAGTTTTAGCTTGATTAATTTTTCACTAAACAACCCTAACGTAATTATTTTGGTTGGACATGTTGCTGAGTTGTTTTAATTAAAGTAAGGTCATGTGGGAAAAATATTCAGTTTAAATAGCGTTTTAATCCTTTTAAACAATTGATATATGTTATGAGCTAGCCAAAACAATGTGTTATTTTTTGGTCAGTAAAAACCAAAAACTTGCTTCATAGTCTTTTACGTATTTATAATGCCTTAACTTTAAATCAAATGTTTTTAGGCAAAAACCTCTTTAAAAAGAGTAGAAAGCTTCTTGCGTCTTCCAGAATTAAAGAGTTATGTTGACAAGCATTTTGAGATGGTTACTCCTAAAGAAAAAAAAGTGTTCATAGAAGGTTATTTTGTTATAGATACACTTAAATTATTACTGTTTTAACAGGGATTATTATTAATTTATATTAGTTCATTGAATATCTTTTTTTCTTCTTCTTCTTTGCCATATCTCTGCACAGCTTTTACTGGACATCATAGACGTGGGCTCTTGTATTAGTTGACAGCAAACTGAACAAGCGCCGCTCTTTTCTCGTTTGCTTAGTTCTCATTAGAACGTTCGGCCCTACGTCGTATCTGGCCAGTGTTGATGTCATCTACGTTGATCTTGGGCGACCTCTTTTCGCAGTTCCATCTACTCTACCGTGCATTACAACATTTGCAATCCTGTTCTTATCCATCCGTAGCACATGTTATAGCCATTGATGTTGTCTTTGATGTACTAGTTGAGCAATTGTTTGTGTCTGATTGAGAGCCATTCTGATGTTCTCGTTCTTCATCCTGTCCATGACGTGAACTCCTAGGATTTTTCTAAGTGCTGTTATCTCGAACACACTTAATTTCTTTTCTTTAGCGCTTCTCAGTGTCCAAGTTTCACGTCCGTACAAGCCAATAGCATTTCTGTTTTGACGTGCTTATTTTTTAAGACTGTCAGTGAGCTGGCTGCTATGATTGAAGGCCAAGAACGTAGACTGCTGTAACCGAGGGACAGACGCGATTGGAAAACCGTCGGACGAAAAATCTGCAATTGACTCGGTGCGTGGCATGTCCCGGGAAACATTGCCACGAAGCTGAAATCCGGACGCAGCAATGATCAATGTGCTGAAAATTCAATCGTGACGGTGAAATTGTACGGCCGGAGTGAGCGTCGTTATTACCAACGCCGTCTCTGTAACCAGAAGCGTTCACGGATGTCGAGGGAACGGCGTCTATGTAGGCTGGATAGATTTTGGCTCGCCGCATCTGTAGTTAAAGGCGGAGAGTATCTCGCCGAGTTCCCGAGTCCCCAGGCAGTTCGCGCGACAATCGGAAGTTGAGCGACGCATCGCACCGCGAGAGTATCGGCTGATAAGCTGGTTATTATGGCAAGGAATACGTTCGGATGAGGTGGAACGACAAGTATGGTTATCTGTGTGACCGAAAAGCTGCAGAGTATGTACGATGGCATCATTCTGGACGTTAATTGTAGGACGTTTATTTTAGATGAACAACGCTTCCAGAATCTTCAGTCGTTGTTGAATGAGAGTATTTTCTGTTTGGGTCCAAAAGTTATTGTCACAGTCTTCCCTGCTGGAATGACGTGAACACCAGGAAGAAAAGACAACTCAGAACGACAACAAAAACTTTATTAAAGCGCAGTTAATAACAAAAATCAAATACAAAACGAGCAAGACTCCGCCTAATACTAAATAGCTAGACTCTACTGGCGGGCTTCAAAACGCTATATATATATATAGCCTCCGGAACGCGTAAACAAACAACAAGCAAACAACGTCTGCCTATATATATATATATATATATATATATATATATATATATATATATATATATATATATATATATATATATATATATATATATATATATATATATATATATATATATATATATATATATATATATATATATATATATATATATTATTTTATTTTATTTTATTTGTTTATTTGTCAACATATATGCATAATAAAATGAAATGTCAACAGGGAGACTACTAATAAGCAATGCTTGTAGCGTAGCCACCCTTTACAAAAAGAAACAAAAATCACACACAAAAAATCAAATATAAACACAGTGCTCAGTTTTTCAAAGAAACGATTGTAAATTATGTTCACAAATAAATTTCTTGACAAAAATTTAAAAAATGGAAACTGAAGATACACATCTGATGTCTTCTGGTAAAATGTTCCATAATTATGGTCCAATGAGGTAAACACTTGTAGAAAGTATTTTCAATCTGCAGTAAGGTAAATGAAAGATACCTGTATGTTTTGTTTGGTTATTCTTTATATCTGATGATAACATAAAATTATCAAAGTCAGGACAATCCATAATATTATTAATGAGCTTAATCATGAAAACCAAGATGCTATAGCTTGTCTTGGTGTTAACATATTTAATGTTTTGATATAATTATCAACATTGTCCGTTCTTCCAAGTCCGTAGAGCATTCTAATAAAACGATTCTGGATTACTGAAAGGGTACGCATAGAGGAAACAGGACTGTTTCCCCAAATCCAATTACAATAAGTAATATGTGGGTAGATCAAAGAGTAATAAAGATGACATGTAATATCATGATTCAAACGATTTCTAAACCTTGATAATAAACCAATAGATTGGCTCATTTTTCTTCTAACAGCATTTATATGATCTGTCCAAGACAGACTTTCCGTAATGGTAACACCAAGAAACTTTGTGAACCCCACTCTAGGCAGTGAAGTTCCACCATATTCAATACGATATAGAGGAAGAGCATTTAATTTAATTTTTGGTCCAAATAGCATGTAGTTTTTTTTGCTGATGTTAATTTTAAGGCGATTGGCAGAGAACCACTGAGAAAATTTCACTAATTCAATGTTCATCACAGCTGTAACTTCATCTATAGAATTTCCAGAATAAAACAAATTGGTGTCATCAGCATATAATATTGTAGAGAGCAGTTTAGAAATTTTAAATATTTAATTAACAAATATGTTGAAAAGTAGTGGGCCTAGGATTGAACCTTGTAGAACTCCTATGGATATGCCCCTCAAAGCAGAGTTTGTGTCGCCAAGAGAAACTAGTTGACTTCTATCTTTCAAATAGTTAACAAACCATAAATGTGCAGTCCCACGAATACCATAGTGTAAGATCTTATTCAGCAGAATGTCGTGATTGATAGTATCACTTGCTTTGCTAAGATCAATGAAGCCCACTGTGAGATGCTTGTTGTTCATTTGCTGTAGTAGTTGGTGGGTGAGATTGATGAGAGCAAGATCAGTGGAACTATTTGCTTTAAATCCAAATTGGTTGCTGTGAATGACGTGGTGCTTGTTGAAAAAAGATGTGATTCTATTGAACATAAGTTTTTCCAGGAGTTTTGAGATTGGAGACAAGAGTGATATAGGTCTGTAATTATCAAGGGATTCCTTGTCACTTTTTTTAAAAATTGGAATAACTTTTGATACCTTTAAGGGCTCGGAAAATATGCTTTTCTTAAATGAGAAATTAAAAATATGACAAAGAGGATTTGATATAGAGTTTATTATCGACTTGATCAAAAAATTACTTAAATCATCTATTGCAGTACTTCTTGAATTGTTGAAACTGTTGACTGTTTTCACTATTTCAGTTTCAGTAATTTCTTTAAGAAAAATTGAATCAGAAACAGGTTTGACCAGGTAATCACTATAATTGTTAGTAGTTATAGATGGAATGGTGTTAGCCGTATTGGCACCAATAGATGTGAAATATTCAATGAAGATATTGGATAATAATAATTTGTCTTCAACTAGCTGACCATTGTGAAAATTTTTTCAATAGATTCAAAACGAGATTTATTTAAGGCTTTCCTGATAATTGTCCAAGTTTTTTTGATGTCATTCTTTGCCGGTTGAAACAATGTGTTGTAGGAGCTCTTTTCGGCCTCACGTTTGATCGATGTGAACATATTCCTAAATTTTTTGTATTTTTCTAAATTTTCAGTTGTTGGATGCTTGATTGATTTTCGAAAAGTTTATGTTTGGTTTTGGATGATTTGAGAATTTCTTCCGTGATCCACTCCTGACGTCGTTGTTTACGATCGACAGTATGATAAGCACAGGTTGAGTTTAGCACCCTGCAGGGACGTCAATTAGGGGGGGCAGGGGGGGGGGGGGCGATGGCCCCCCCCCGGCCCCCCTTCTGAGTTTTCAGAAGGCCCCCGGCACTAAAGTGGGCCCTACGCATTTAAGTGGGCCCCACGCAGTTAAGTGGGCCACACGCACTTAAGTGGGCCCCACGCACTTAAGTTAGTGGGCTTTCCGGATTTGTAAGTGGCCCTTCCCGGAATTTTCAGTGGGCACCCGGCACTAAAGTGGGCCCCACATACTTAAGGGGTCCCGGTACTAAAGGTGGACCCCATCACTAAAGTGGGCCCAACGCACTTAAGTGGGCCCCCGCTCTTAAGTGGTCTCTCGCGCTTAAGTGGTCTCCCGCGCTTAAGTTAGTGGGCCCATTCTTATTTTTAAATAGACCTTCCCGGACTTTTCAGTAGGCCCCCGGCACTAAAGTTGACCCCACGTACTTAAGGGGGTTCTCGGCACTAAAGTGGGTCCCACGCACTTAAAAAGGCCCAGCACTGAAGTGAGCCCTACGCACTCAAGGGGCCCCGGTACTGATGTGGGCCCTACTTACCTAAGTGGCCCTTCCCGGACTTTTCAGTGGGTTTCCCGGCATTAAAGTGGTTCCCCGCATTTAAGTGGGCTCCCCGCCCTTGAGTGGTCCACGCACTTAAGTGGCTCCCACTCCCGTTTTCACGTGAGCCACCACACTAAATTGGTCCCCCGCACTAAATTGGTCCGCCGCACTTAAGTGGGCCCCGGCACTCAAGTGGGTCCCTCTTAACTTTTAACTGGCCTTTTCCTGATTTTTGACTGGCCCTTTTCTGACTGTTAAGTAGCCCTCCCTGACTTTTATGTAGACTCCTGACTTTTAAGTGGGCCATGGTTAATATATGGGCACCTTTCAGACCGTTACTTTCAAAACTCATGGACATCATTTAGGGGGACTGGGATTCGGACTTTTATGTGAACCAGTAGTTATTATATATGGGCCCCTGTAGGATTGTTTGGTGTTTTTAGTGAGATTTGAGAAGAGAAAAACAGAAGCTTTTGTAATTATAGGATGCGGCCATACGTAGACAAATGCCGTCCCGGTTATAAGGATGGTTAGCGTTATTCATAGCCTGGCCGAGTAGGTTGTCCATAGAAATTCAAAGAGAGAAAAGATGCTAAAGAAACTAGGAAGCTTGATCGTTCACGTAGAGATGGACAGGTGTTAAAAAAGTTATGAACAGTTCAAAATGGAACGAGATAGGTCACAGAGTTTGTATGCATGCATCGATCGCATTTTGTCTAAGTTGAACGCACGATTTACAGGAAATAGTGATATTCTTGCATGCCTGAATTCCTTCAATCCGCAATCTGATGATTTCCTCTCTGCGGCCAGTCCAAACCCGGATAAAAAATATCAAATTATGATCCACGACAGGATAATTCGATATATATTACATATACTGATATTTGAGTCTTAAAACACCTAGTATAAAGAACGATAAACTATTATCAAATAACGATATTAGAATTACCTTAATTTAAAATGCCAGCTTGTTTAGGTTAATAAAAAAAAAAGATATGAACTATTAGCCTAGATCCATTTCATAAAATTTCAGGAGATACTTGCATTATTGGGCCAAGAGGTGTGGCTAAGGGGGTGGGCAAGCTGCCCCGGGCGACATCATGGGGGTGACAGAAAGAGGGTTCAGTGTATTCATATTATACTAACTTTTTCAGAAATAAATGACTATAGCTTTTTTCGTTCATCGATATTAATTACCGTTCACAACAGATTTTGATAGCTATAGCCTTGTTCGTAGAGACAGTTGGAAATGCTCTTAAGATCCCTCAGATGTTATGGTATGTGACCTCCCCCGGTCATCAGGTTTTTGGGAGGAAAAATAAAACGAGGGTTTCAAATTTTTTTTAAAGTGGCTCCAACTACCCCCCTCCCCGGTCATCAGGTTTTTTGGGAGAAAGAAGCAAAAGATGCTATGCAGGGGGCGCAGATTTAGTGTTTTGTGCCCAGGCGCAGAGGACCCTGAGTGGGCCCCTAAAACATATTGCCCCCCTTAAGGTTTTACTGAAATGACGTCCCTGGCACCCTGGTAAGATGATCCTGGACAATCCTAAAAGCCTCGTCAGTATCATTGCTGGACAAGATATTGGACCAATCTACTTGCTGAAGCCCGAGAGTCAAGGACAATACATTCATAGGTTTTAAGTTTCTTTTTGAAGCGATAGTTTTATGTAGATTCAACCTGCTTTGGAAAATAGTGAAGATAGGAAAGTTGTCGGATAAGTCATCCAGCAAGATGCCGCTCACTTTGTTACTATACCTGTTTGTAAAAATGTTATCAATGAGTATAGCTGAGTGTTTGGTCATTCTAGTAGGTAGTAAGTTGTGTTCCAGTAGTGTATTCTCAAGGTTTGTTCTTAATTGTCCACAATCTAGCAAATTGATATTAAAATATCCTCCAATGTAGATGTCAGTCTCGTGGTTCATCTTCAGAGCCCGATAACATACGATACACAAGTTTGTAAATACAGCAAAAGTAAACCTAGAACCAAAACCAAGAAAAAAATTGAACATAATTTAAACGAACATAAAAGAAAAATAAAACTTGTAGCCTAAATAAATTACACAAACTAAAAATTCAAACAAAATTAAAATAATAAAAATAAAAATGTGCTACACAGTGATAAAATCACAGTGCGATGTAAGAGAGTTTTGACTGTATACAACGTTTATATTAATTGCAACGTTGTTTGTGATTTGTTTGTTTGTTTCATCGCCGTGTGAATAAGCGCAACGTCGAGTGCGATTATTCGCCGAGTGCAAATAAGAACATCGAGTGCTTATAAGCCCAGCCACTAAAAATATTTTTAATATTTTAAAATAAACAATAAAAAAAATATAAATAATATTTAGATTTATAAATATAAAGTATACGAAAAAAACAAAATTTAACGGCCATTATCGTCATTACACAATATAAACAAGTTGAAAATAAACAAATCTAGCGTTTTCTAAATTTTGAGCTTACGTCATCTCAAGTTGTAAATAAACAAATCACCGAAGAAGTAGTGTGTATCGCATTCAAAAAAAATTAGTTCAAAAAATATTAAATACATTATTCCGTTTTATAAAAATTTGAACAGTAAAAAATAAAACAAAATATAATTAATATTTAGATTTATAAAAAAATTTCACACTAAAAAATAGAAAATAATATGAAGTATAAAAAATATTTTTATAAAAACAACGCTCGTATGTACTAAAATGTTAAAAATAATATTAACGTGTTTATATTAAAATTTTTATTAGAACTAAACGATTCGTTTGAAAGATTAAAACGTTGGGCAATGGAGGTTTATAAGCAAATTATATATAATATATAGATAACGCCCAGCGCTCTTATATTCAAAACAAATAGTTTAGTTCTAATAAAAATTGTAATATATACACTTTAATATTATTTTTAACATTTTAGTACATTAGTATACGAGCGTTGTTTTTAACAAAATATTTTTTATACTTTATGTTTTTATTCTGTTTGTATTAGTTTCTTTTGATTTTATTGGTTTCTGTTTATTTTATTAAATGCTTTTATTTAACTTCACTCGTTTTTCTGTTTGTTTGTTTCTTTGTTTGTCTGTGGTGATCAAATCTTAGAAAGAAAAATTCACCCACTTTTCGACTACTTAGAGCTCTAAAACTTTCAGGAAAGGTTTATTCTGGATGACAATACATGTATTTAATATTTCCGACATGAATTAGGCCTTAAAGCAATTAAAATTAATCAAATCAAGTTATTTACTGCCATCTAGTGACTGTAATAAGATGTTTAAGTATAAGTCGCCAGAGGTCCAAAATAATTGAACAGTGCGGATGTTTATTTATAAGTCGCCAGAGGTCCAAATTAATTAACAAGATTGAGCGTAATGGTTGTTTTAGATTCAAAAGTTTTAGTTCATTCACTCAGATAAAGAAGCAAATAAAAGCATATTTAAAAAAAAAAATGTCTTTAATTGTTTTTTGCTGATAAATCAGTAAGTTTCTTTTAATCTTCAATCTAACGGGGTCAGTATTCTTGGCGATTACTTTAGTGTTATATGTGGATGATGCCCTAAAGTTTCTGCAGAATTATTTCAGTGACTTTGACACACTATATAATCCAAACCCTAGTGTCATAAGTATTCTCGCATCACGTTCACAAGTGGAACATGCGTTCAGCCCTGGTGGAAAAATTTTAAGACCCCATCGAGCCAAGATGTTCGACTGTAAACTGTCGTCGTTAATTTTCCTGAAATGTAATTGTTTTAAGTACTCGCAACATCTCTGCTGAGCAAAGCCATGTTGTGTACCACTTCCAATGTCCAATACCACAATGTAAGGTGGATAAGTATATTGGGCACACCACGACTTTGCTATCACGACGAATAACAATGCATCTATAATCCGGCTCTATACTCAAACATTTTGAGCATATCCATTAAAAAAATTGACTCGCAATATTCTCGAAGATATTACCACTATTGTTGGTGGAAAAATAGATCACTATCACTACGACCCGGAATCAACATGCAATTTGACACAAAAACTGATCTCCAAAACCTTTATTAGGAAAACAGAATGGACATACATTCTGACAACGACGAAGAAGAAATAAAGTCCGCATCTGACGAAGACGGGGAAATGACAGTTGATGATGCAAGCACCAAACCTGTTGTGTCTCATTCTATAATCCTTTCATCAAACATAACTCTTCTAATAAAAAACTTTAATATAATCTACCATTCTTTAACTTTTATATATTTATTTTTCTGTTGCTATTTGTGATTTTTGTGGCTCTCGTCTCCTTGTTTTTTACATATTGATACGGTACTCCTGTAGTTGCAGTTTTGTGTAGGCTAACAGTTTTTGTTGCAAATTTGCTTCAAACCGTTGCTACTTTACTAACAAGTTTCATTTCGTATTTTAGTTCAATAAAATCAATTATCTGTGCTTTTTGTTTGTATTGCTATTTTGAGTTACCTTTCTGTTAACAGACTTTGATGATGACAGTATATGTTGAAACGGACCGTCAGTCTGATAATAAAGAATTCAAATGTTGTTGGTCTCAAATTAGTTTTTCACAGAGGAAATGGTTTCGAAAAATAGAGGGTGTGGCTAGGAAACTGGTTTCTCCAAAATGGCGTTCTATTTTTCTACGAGCTTGAAATAAAGATAAACTCATGCCGCGAGTTATAATATATGTATATATACTAGTTGACCCAGCAAACGTTGCTTTGCCTTTCAAACTATTTTTTTTATTATTAAAAGTTTAATGTACAAAATTATGACAACTTAAAAAAATCAATCTCGAAGATCAATCGAGTGTACAATGCCTGGGGTTTTTGAAAGTTTTTTTATCGTTTGTTCTCCCGTTTGCTCTCTCGTTCCCCCTTGATCTCCCGTTGCCGTTGGTTTCCCCGTATATATATATATATATACAATATATACAACAATAATAATAAAAATAATAATAATAATAATATATATATATATATGGCGGATCTAGACTTCTTTGGCGGGGGGACAAACAAATGGCGGGAGGGTCAAAAACGGCGGAAAAAGCAAACATTTAATCTTATATCCACAAACCTCGCTGGAAAACCACTGCCAGATGCTAAAAATTTTGTAATTTAAATAAAAAGTAGTCAAATTATTTTTTAGTATATATATATATATTTATGAGTGTCTGTTTGTTTGTTTCTCTGTCTGTCTGTTTGTCCTTTGTTTTTCCAAAATAACCTTTATAAATAATTTTAGAAAAATATTCTAAATAGCCGTGAACCTATCCTCAGACCTACCAAATGTAAAATTTTTTTTTTATAAAGATCGGTTCAGCCGTTTCGGAGGAGTTCAATTTCAAACACTACGACACGAGATTTATATATATATATATATATATATATATATATATATATATATATATATATATATATATATATATATATATATATATATATATATATATATATATATATATATATATATATATATAATTAATAATCACTAAATACAGTTATATCATTTCGTTTTTAACTAATGTTTTAAATTCCTTATTAAGAAAGTGAAGAAAGAATTAAGATTAGAAATGGTTCCTTTATCTGGAATTCATCCATGAAGCCAACTCTTCAAGAGTATGTTTAACAAAATTGATATTGGCATGAAAATAAAAATTTTATTCTCTAAAATTTATATTGCAGGCAACATCAAAGAAGTTATATATATATATATATATATATATATATATATATATATATATATATATATATATATATATATATATATATATATATATATATATATATATATATATATATATATATATATATATATATATATATATATATATATATATATATATATTGTTATATCTACGTTTATAATTTTATTATCGAAGCTTATTCACCTCAGAAAGATATTAATATTATTATTATATTAGAAGGTATAAAATAGACTTTTCCAAGCTTTTTCATTGCTTTATAACCGGTCGGTTCGCTGTGGCCGGTCTGAACAATTCACGGGTTTCTCCGTCGCACAAATGTTTTATATGGAGCAAAGCTGACTACAATGCGCTGTCATCTCGTATTTCAAACACCGCCTGGGAAAACTTATTTGATGGCCTTTCAGTACCTGACACTTATCAGCTTCTTATCGACCGATACAACGAAGCGGTTGCACTACACATCCCATCTACAACAACTCCATTTGTCCGGAAAAAAGAACCTTGGGTAACACCCGAAGTTATAAAAGCAGCCAGAGTCAAGCGCCAGGTCTGAGCTAAATACATCGCATCGGGGCGCGACTCTGCAGTTATTCTACGAGAATCTCATCGAGAGGCTTGCAAGCGTGTAGCTAAAACAGTCAAGTCGGCAATTCTCATGTATGAGGAACAACTAGTCAGCGCTTCCAAATCCAATCCAAAACTTCTTCATTCACATGTCCGTAGCAAGCAGTTTGTCAAAGACGACATCAACTCTATTCAGACAGCCGACGGCACCATAACTGCGGACCGTGAAAAAATCTGTTCTTCACTCAATGACTATTTTCAATCTGTTTTTGTCATCGAACCTGAGGGTTACATGCCTGCTTTTACAGATCGCACCGAATCAATCTGTGATGTAAATGAAAGTTGTTTTTTGCAGCTATTCTTCAAAAAAGACTCCACAGCTTAGACAAAACTAAATCGATGGGTCTTGACGGTTTGCACCCACGCGTTCTCAGCAATTGCGCAGCTGCCTTTGCCGCACCCCCGGCTCTCATCTACAAGCACTCTTTCATGTCCGGAGTTATACCGGACACATGGAGAAAATCAAATGTTTCCCCTATCTTCAAAAAAGGCAGCAATCTCAAGCCTTCTAACTACAGGCATGTCTCTCTCACTCCTGTGCCCTGTAAAGTAATGGAAGGCATTCTACATGAACACATCATGCAGCACTGCGTCGTCAACGGCTTAATCAGCAAACATCAACATGGTTTTCTCAAGAAAAAAAGCTGCTTGACAAATCTACTTGAAACTCGCGACATACTCACTGAAGCTGTTCATTGCGGCTATGTGGCTGACATAGTATATACAGATTTTGCCAAAGCATTCGACAGAGTACCTCACAAACGCCTACTGCATAAACTAAAAGCTTATGGCATCCGTGGTATGCTACTCACATGGATCGAAGCGTGGCTGAAAGATAGGAAGTAGCAAGCGCGTTTTGATTGAAGGCTGCGAGTCCGAGTGGAAGAATGTGACAAGTGGCGTTCCTCAAGGCTCTGTTCTTGGTCCACTACTTTTTGTGTTATATATTAACGACTTACCGGACACTATCACACACCAAATCAAAATGTACGCAGACGACAGCAAAATCATCGGCATCATCAAGTCAGCTTCCTACATTTCATCTCTCCAGGCTGACATTGACCGTGCAGTTGAGTGGTCATTCACTTGGTTAATGCACTTCAATGTCGAGAAATGCAAAATCATGCATGTCGGTCGCTCACACAGAATAACCCAGCAATACTCTATGAGACATATTGACGGCACGCGGCGACCACTCGAAGTCACAAAAATCGAACGTGATCTTAGTGTTCTCGTCTCAGATGATCTAAAGGTCCGAGCACAGGTAGAAAAAGCAGCGTCATCAGCCAATCATATGCTCAGCCGACTCAGAAAAGCTTTCCGCAGCCGCAGCCTCATACTGTGGCGTACACTTTACCTCTCCTACGTCCGCCCACATCTTGAATTTGCTGTTCAATCTTGGTCGCCTTATCAAAAGGGCGATATTAACCTTCTTGAGCAGGTCCAACGTCGGGCAACAAAAATCATTGCAACAATAAAACATCAGCCCTATGAACATCGTCTGCAACAGCTTGGGATCACAACGCTACAAGATCGCCGTTCGAGAGGTGACCTGATCGAACAGTTCAAAATCGCCCACAACATCGACGACGTCAGCTTTTCCGTTCCGCAAACTCGAGCAGCCGGCCACACGGCATACAACCTGCGTGGCCACAACTGCAAATTAGAGCGCCAATATGTCAGAGGTTGCGAAGAGCGATACAATTTTTTCACAAACCGGATTGTCGCTCCATGGAATGCGCTTACGCAATACACAATTGACGCCCCGACAGTAAACGCTTTAAAGGACCGCATCTCTTAGGAGTCGCGAGTCCTCCAGCTTCTGTCAGTATAGAGGAGCCTGATGTAGCTCCTTTTCATCAAATATATAACTTTCAGACATTAATTTTGTATGGCTTGATTCTATAGACTTTTTTTTTTATATTTTTGGTTCTGATAATAAACAAATTCAAATTCAAATTCAAGCTTCATTTATTATCATCCAATAAACTACAAAATCATTTCTAGAGAACCCGGTATACGAAGCGGGATTGAAAATAAAATGGTTTTGTGGTTACTAATAATGATAATAATAATGATGAATTTATATAGCGCCAGATAAGTCAGAGGCGCTTACGAAGGTTCCTTTGGATCGGAAACTTCGAAGAACACGCTATTTTCATAGACATGAGAAAGCAATGCGAGTGAACTCCTTGCCTAAGGGAGTTACGCTGGTGACGCAGGTGAGGCTTGAACTGCCGACCTAACGATCAACAGGCGAGCGCTCTACTGCTCTGCCAACAGCGCCTCTGGAAGAAACTTCCAAGGATGATTTGAAGCGGGAGCTTAAGAAACGCAAGCTTAATAATAAAGGAAAAAGTCAGATCTCGTGGACCGCCTCCGGACGTCATTGGAGTACGAGTTTGATGCAGAGGAAAAATTGACGGAGGCTCTGAACAGGTTGATAGAAGAAAGCAGGGCAGGGCAAAAGGAAAACCAAGCGACACAGCAGGAAATGAAAAAATTGATTCTTGGCGGTGAGGTCGATTCTGAAAACAAAATAGTAGCAGCCGGTCCGGCGTTGCTGTCAGAAAACGACAACAAAGAAAATTAAAATGGGAGTGGTTTGCCTGAGTGCGGACTGGACGGTGCGACTTTTGAGAGTTTGGTCACAAGGACGGCTGAGAG
Source organism: Erpobdella octoculata (assembly GCA_963978895.1). Lineage (NCBI taxonomy): Eukaryota > Metazoa > Annelida > Clitellata > Hirudinida > Erpobdellidae > Erpobdella > Erpobdella octoculata. The sequence continues at coordinate 15,887,957 of OZ022242.1, forward strand.
AGTGGTGAACACGGTTCTGGACAAGCGGGTTGCAAGTGAGAAAAATGATGTGGGTTGCTGCGAAGAAACCCAATTTAAACTGGAGTCCACCAGCTGTGTCTCAGAGCATGTGACAGATGACGGTTGTACAGACTGCACAGGTCAGGTGGGTCATGAGGAAGGCATTGAAAAGAGAAGTGGTTCAGTTTTGTTGCGCCGCTAGAGTTGGCCCTGTGTAGCCAGACTCTGACAGATTTTGAAGAAATCGTCGGATCCGTTGGAGAGGTCTTGGAAGATTGCTTGAGTGAGGTGTGTGGTGATAATGCTTGTGATGCTGCATCCGGACAGGGTCTTTCACAGTTTTTGCTTCGCGGATCGGATTTGTTGGGCGGTCGTCTGTTCCGGGACATTGGGGTGGGGTTGGACTTTGAGAAAAGTAATTTTGGAATAAATGGAGCGGAGCTCCATGCGGTGTCTGCTGCGATGTCTGTTTTGTGAGTGATGCCATCCCGGATGAATCGGCTGAGAAGGTTGCTGTCCTGGATGTAGCGGAAAGTGCTTCTACGGATGCTAGTGCTTCAGCTCAGAACGGTTTGGTTAATAATTTTCTGTTTTGGTGGTGGCTCGCGGGAGTGGAGCTGGAGTTTAGGACAGTCAAACAGTTTTGCATCGACGACAACCTTGTGTTTGGGGGCTGCAGGACCGGTGGAAGGTCGAAAACTGATCGTGTCGTTCAGTTGCGGCTTCGGTTGCGTGGAGCCGTTGCTAACCTAATGTGGGCCCGCTGTGATCGACAATCATATATGAAGAACGATTTGGCATGGTATTCAAGCTCACAAAACCGAATCGGGAGATTGCACAGGCTCCAGCGAGACTGGAAGAAACTGCGTCAAACGGTCAAGAGACTTGACCATGTTGTTTGCGAATTGCGGTCAAAGCCACGAGTGAAGATCAAGGTATTTTGTGTTCGTGGCCGAGTCTCATTTCTCAAAAGCGACTATGCTGTTCGGGTCAAAAAGTGAAGATCAAGGTATTTTGTGTTCTTGGCCGAGTCGCATTTCTCAAAAACGACTATGCTGTTCGGGTCAAACAGGATTAAGAAGGAAGTAGTGTTATATCTACGTTTATAGTTTTATTATCAAAGCTTATTCACCTCAGAAAGACTTTATGAACTAAGGACTTTATTATTATTATATATTAAAAAGGTATAAATAGGATTTATTAAACTTTATTTATTTTCATCCAATAAACTACACAAAACCATTTCCAATGAACCCGATATATATATATATATATATATATATATATATATATATATATATATATATATATATATATATATATATATATATATATATATATATATATATATACTAGCTGGGTTACCCGGCGTTGCCCGGGGATTTTAAAGGTTTTTTATCGTTTTTCTCTCTGGATCCCGTTTCCTTAACCGCTTGCTTTCCCGTTCCAGGTCGCTTTCTCACTCCTGATCGCATTTCTGCTTACGGTCGCTTTTCCGGCCCCGATCTCTTTTACTTTTCCCGATTGCTTTTAGGCTTTACCGCTCCAGCTTGCTCTTTTTTTCCTGCTCGCTCTTTTCGCTCTTCCGTTCTTCCATTAAATTTTAGAGCCTTCCCAATGTGGCTTAGATGGGCTGTAGTGGAATGCTGTGCACAGTCATCAAAATTGATCTGTTCTCTCGTTAACACTTTGTTGTTTGGTTTGCTCGTCGTTTAGTTACGTCTGAACTTCTTCAATTTTAATTATTGTTAATTATTTGCCTGTCATTGCGGATGGTTGTTTGCACTCAGGGGAAAAGTTTAATTTAACCAGAGGGTTTGTGAACAGAAAACCGGTAAAAGTTTTGAGGGACACTGGCTGTACTGCCATAATGGTAAAGGAATCATTAGTGCACCCGCGTCAGATGACCGGAAGAACAAGACCCTGTGTTTTGATCGACGGTACAGTTCGGGTAGCTCCAACAGCAGTGGTAAAAATCAAAACAGGCTGGCTCAGAGGAACTAAAGAGGTGGTCTGCATGAAAAACCTACTTTGCGATCTCGTACTGGGAAATGTTGAAGGAGTAAGAGGTTTTGATGCAATGGCTGCAGGAAAACGCTTTGGTCGGAAACCACAGAAATCCGCTCCCAACTACGACAGCACTCAGAGGAATGATCGGATAAATTTTAGAAAATCGTCGGCTAACTCGGAGCTGTATCAAAGCAAGGAAAGAAACACGTCTGCCATTTCAAAGGTAGGAAATAAAGTTGAGGCAAAAGTTCAAGCTTTGAATCCGCCAAAAGAAAGACCAAGGCTCAATCTTCTGCCTAGAGGCCAAAATGGAGGGGTGGGGAAAGATGGAAAGTTGAATTCGGCAATCTTCGGAGATGCCCGCCCTGTTGACACAGCACGCAGAGAGATAGAGATTGAGAATAAGTTGAAAGTAAACTATTTCAAAGGCAAGGAGAACATCGGTGCTGACTTTCTTAGTCGTAAAGAGAGTGACGATGTAATCAAGAAACACTGACGCGTTTCTTTTTTCGAAGAGGGGGGATATGTAAGATGAAGATGATTCATCTTACGTATTTTCATAGTATTTGTTTATTTTATTTTATTATGTGTGCATATTTTGGTTGTGTTGAAACAATAGTCATTTATGTATGAATGTATCTATATGTATATGTATGTATACGTGTATATTTGTGCTCCTGTGACATTGTGTGTGCGTATAATTTTTGTATCATTAATGTATATATGTGTATATGTGTGTTTGAGTGTATATATACATGGATGGATGTATGTATATGTATATATATATATATGTATATATATATGTATATATATATGTGTATATATATATAATTGGTATTGGTCCTTTTCCTTTTTGTGGTCCTCAATAGAAAAAAGTAAGGTTGTAGGTAGAGAAATTGGAATTATCAAAAGATTTGTCAGAACCGGGTTAACTTCTGCAAAGTGAGATAAGTCAGTTTAGAGTCAAGAAAAGGATTATATTCAAGGAAGAATAATAAAGTTAAAATAAAATTCGAGAAATATTGTGTTATAAATAACTTCGACTTTAACGTTACGAATCGCTAGAAAGCATATTCCTCTACGTTTACATTGGTGACCTCGACGTATTTACGCATTTTCATCCGTAAATATATTTTCTGAAGTTGTTTGATCACAAGTGACCGAATTTTTTTTTTTTTTTTGTGAAAGATGTCTGACGAGAAATTCATTGCGATGGGACAGGCTCTTGGCTATTCCGGAGTGGATTTAAGGAGTTATGTCAAAGAGTTGAAGGATGAAGAAAGGGTTAAGAGAATGGAGGAACGGGAAGAAAAAAAGGCTCAGCAGGAGCGTGAAGATAAAATAGCACAACAAGAACGGGAACGTGAAGAACGACAACTCCAACTTCAACAAGCTAAAGAAGAACGAGAACTCCAACAAGCTAAAGAAGAACGAGAACTTCAACTTCTACGTGAGCGCGAACAACGCCAACATGAATTGGAATTGAAGAAGCTGGAATTAGAGGCCCTAACGAAAAATGAGCCAAAGGTAGAGGTAACAAAGATTCCTTATCCAAAGTTTTCTGAAGGTGATGACATCGACGCATTTTTGCTGAGATTTGAGTCATTGGCAAAAGCCAATGGTCACCCTCAGAAGGATTGGGGAATGCTTCTAGGGTCGTTGCTTAGTGCGAAGACTTTGGAAGTGTTTGGCCAACTTAGCGATAGTCAGATGCAGGACTACAGAACGGCAAAGGAGGCACTCCTTCGTCGTTTTGGGAAGTCAGCGGAAGACTATCGCATAATGTTTCGAGAGTCAAAGCCTGAACCGGAGGAGACCTGGGAACATTATCTAGTGCGTCTAGATAGCCACCTCAGGCGCTGGATAGATCTCGCGGGCAAACAAAATCTGTTGTTTTTGTTTCTGAAAGAGCAGTTTTTCGGAAAGTGCCCGGCGGGAATGGTCGAGTACTTGTTGGAGAAAGAGAGCAAAGATGTCAATGAGCTGTGCCTTTGGGTAAACAAGTACAGCCAAGCCCACCCAGAGAAAAGGTTGGCAAAATTGGACAGCAATAGCAGGATGGGTTGGAACTTGGGTCAGTCGGTCAGTGACGCCAAAATGGTTGAACCTCGCTGCTACAACTGTCATCAAACGGGGCACATGGCAAGAGAGTGTCGGCAGAGTAGCCCTAGTAATCCAGTATTTTGCCAAACACGGAAAGAGACGACTACGTCAGCACCATGCAAAGATTCCGGCGTTGTGAATGCATGCGCTGCCATGGTGATGGAAGGAAAAATGGATGAGGTGGAATTGAAGTGTGAATGCGTTTTGCCTGTCATTGCGGATGGTTGTTTGCACTCAGGGGAAAAGTTTAATTTAACCAGAGGGTTTGTGAACAGAAAACCGGTAAAGGTTTTGAGGGACACTGGCTGTACTGCCATAATGGTAAAGGAATCATTAGTGCACCCGCGTCAGATGACCGGAAGAACAAGACCCTGTGTTTTGATCGACGGCACAGTTCGGGTAGCTCCAACAGCAGTGGTAAAAATCAAAACAGGTTGGCTCAGAGGAACTAAAGAGGTGGTCTGCATGAAAAACCTACTTTGCGATCTCGTACTGGGAAATGTTGAAGGAGTAAGAGGTTTTGATGCAATGGCTGCAGGAAAACGCTTTGGTCGGAAACCACAGAAATCCGCTCCCAACTACGACAGCACTCAGAGGAATGATCGGATAAATTTTAGAAAATCGTCGGCTAACTCGGAGCTGTATCAAAGCAAGGAAAGAAACACGTCTGCCATTTCAAAGGTAGGAAATAAAGTTGAGGCAAAAGTTCAAGCTTTGAATCCGCCAAAAGAAAGACCAAGGCTCAATCTTCTGCCTAGAGGCCAAAATGGAGGGGTGGGGAAAGATGGAAAGTTGAATTCGGCAATCTTCGGAGATGCCCGCCCTGTTGACACAGCACGCAGAGAGATAGAGATTGAGAATAAGTTGAAAGTAAACTATTTCAAAGGCAAGGAGAACATCGGTGCTGACTTTCTTAGTCGTAAAGAGAGTGACGATGTAATCAAGAAACACTGACGCGTTTCTTTTTTCGAAGAGGGGGGATATGTAAGATGAAGATGATTCATCTTACGTATTTTCATAGTATTTGTTTATTTTATTTTATTATGTGTGCATATTTTGGTTGTGTTGAAACAATAGTCATTTATGTATGAATGTATCTATATGTATATGTATGTATACGTGTATATTTGTGCTCCTGTGACATTGTGTGTGCGTATAATTTTTGTATCATTAATGTATATATGTGTATATGTGTGTTTGAGTGTATATATACATGGATGGATGTATGTATATGTATATATATATATGTATATATATATGTATATATATATGTGTATATATATATAATTGGTATTGGTCCTTTTCCTTTTTGTGGTCCTCAATAGAAAAAAGTAAGGTTGTAGGTAGAGAAATTGGAATTATCAAAAGATTTGTCAGAACCGGGTTAACTTCTGCAAAGTGAGATAAGTCAGTTTAGAGTCAAGAAAAGGATTATATTCAAGGAAGAATAATAAAGTTAAAATAAAATTCGAGAAATATTGTGTTATAAATAACTTCGACTTTCACGTTACGAATCGCTAGAAAGCATATTCCTCTACGTTTACACACAGATTGAAATAAAACATGAAGTAATAATAATATTAAAAACCTTCAATGCATTAACTTAATGAATTTTCCGAGTGTTTTCTGAGATCATCAATTTGGAACAATCGAAGAGTACCACTTTTATTTAGCAAATGATGCAATTATAAATTGAACAAAACAGCAGCAGATTGCTAGGCTGGCTTGAGAACTTTGGTCATGATTTTGTTGAAACACAAAAATACTGCACTTGCTTTCATTTCTTTCAAATTTCATGCACCTCATATATAAGATTTTCTTTAAAATGTAATTTTCTAATTTCCTCTGAAAAGTAAAATATAAAATAAGACCGATAAATTAATTCATAATCTTATAGTCACAACTACTCGTGAATAATAATAGTTGTAATGCCATCACATACAAAAAAACTTACCTGCCCAAAAAAATTTCTCATTTACCGATAGGCTGATAGCAAACTCGTCAGTTTAGGAAACCATGATAAACAATATAAGATAAGGAACAATTGAAGTCAGAAGCCTTGAACGATAAATATGAACAATGAATTTAAATTTATTTTTCCAATCTGCAACTCCTTTTTGTAAAACACAAAATGTTAGAGCATAATGATAATCTTATAATAATTAATAATAATATAACATAATTAATCACGTGCAATGCAACAAACGAAACAAATTGAAAGATACACAGTAAATCATGATTTTAAAAACTAAAAACAAATTACCAAAGCTTTGCCACTTACTTTTGAATGGGAGATATGAACAATGAATTTCTAATTTGATTTAATTTTAATTTGTTAAGTCTGGAACTCTTTTTGTGAAGCACAAAATATCTCTAAATAGAAGAAATTCCACCTGCAATTTATTGATTAGTCCTGAAAACCAAAGTTATCTAGATTTAAAAGATAAGTTGCTAAAATCAAATATAAAGTTTATATTATAAAGCACCGATAGCAGAGCTGTCGTATCGGAAGTTCGGAAGAGAATGAGCTCCATGAAATCAAAACAAAGGTATCCGGCGGCACCATAGATATCTATGGGCGGCACTAAACAACATACATATTTATTTAATTTAATACTTATATTTAAAACCTTTAAAACTTAAGAAAAAAATTAATTTTTTTTGTATAATTTAACTATAAATTAATTTATTTTGTTTTGTAGAAAAAATTTTTTACTTCACCTTACTACCGCTGACCAAAACGTTTTTTGTCCATAAAACATCAACGGAAAAACAAATTTATTTAAACTTTACAGGAACCACCGCTTGAATAAGTTACATAAGTGTGCCAAATTTCAATTAAATCTGTTCGGCCGTTTACATTTTATTCTCGGATATACAAACAAACAAACATTTCATTTTTATATATAAGACCAGCACTTGACGCACGCTTTGCGCGTGAAGCGTATGAGTTTTTTCATCCAATCATAGAAGATTTTGTACTTGAGCACGTTTTGAACTGGTCGTCTCTTTGAATGGAAGATAATGACAAACCGCCTACGAAAAAATAACCTCTAACGGATGAAATTGGAAAAAACGACTACGGAAAAAAACCCACCTTCAATAGTTGATATTGGTAAAAACCACCTAGGAATAAAACACATTTTTTGCTTTGACGGCCGTCCGCCAACTCCTATTTATTTATTTTATATGTTTATATTGAGCGATGACGTACGTTTCTCTATTTACATATCAGTTTTTCGCTTAGGCGGTCTCCCGCCAAGTCCGATTTATTTATTTTCAGTTTAGCAAATTAGTTAATTTTCTTAAATAATAATATTATTAATAATTAAAATAAGAGGAATAATAATTACAAAATAGAAAAATGTCGTTAATAATAATTTCATTAAATATATCCGCAAAGCATCGAACTTCATTGATATGAATAATATTAGAAAATAGTTAATCTTCGTTAATAGTGATATTATTAATAATTAAATTAAATGGAATAATAATAGCAAAATAGTAAAATGTCGTTAATAATAATTTCATTAAATATATCCGCAAAGCGTAGAACTTTCCAATAATAGGAATAATATTAGCAAATTAGTTAATTTTCGTAAGCAATAATATTATTATAAATTATAATAAGAGGAATAATAATTGCAAAATAGTAAAATGTCGTTAAAAATAATTTAATTAAATGTATCCGCAAAGCGTAGAACCTGCCAATATTAGGAATAATATTAGCAAATTAGTTAATTTATATTTTTATATAATTATAATTGGGGAAAACCCACCGGCTTTCTACTTCGAAAATTTATTTATTTTCAACTTGTTTATATTGAAAGATGACGTACGATGCATTATATATATCCGCAAAGCGTTAAACTTTCGCGGCTAATAACTTTTTATTTAAACATTTTAACAAAAAAGTGCCCTAACAAACCATGTTCAGCGTCTCATGATCTATCAACGTGAGTTTTTTCAGACCTGTTGATGCTAATCGGGTGACATAATACATCATTGCGCTTTTATAGTAGGGAATATATATTGCATGTTTGTCTTTTATAGAAATCCAAACCGCTGAAGCAATCTTGATGAAATTTAGCAAGGAGGTAGTTCTCATACATAAAAAAAAGTAAAAAAGGTTTAAACTTCTTACTCCCATCCCCCGGCTCAAGGGGGGCCAAAAAACCTTTCCAGGTCAAAAGTGCCAATGTACAACCATAAAAAGTAATTGCGTAATAAAATTCAAATTTAGTTTACCTAATAACGTTTAAAGGCTTCAAGCAACTCTTAGCAAATCTATTTTACGTTTTATGGACTAAAAGAAGTTAGGAAGGAGTGGAAAAGAAAAAATGAGTGCAAGCGGGAATGGCAGAGCAAGCGTTAGCGGGGACGGAAAAGTGACCGGAAACGGGAAGGCGACCTGGTACGGGAAAGCGATCGGAAGCAGGAAAGTAAGCGGAGAGAAAACGAGAGCAAGAGAGAAAAACAATAAAACAACCTTTAAAAATCCCGCTAGTATATATATATTTTCTTTCAGGCAGGCTCTATCGAAATGATAGACCATTTAACTTTGTTGTAATTTTTATTATTGCACTAGCGGGGACACCCGGCGTTGCCCGGGGATTTTAGAGGTTTTTCTAATGTTTGTCTCTCTCGCTCCCGTTTCCTTCTCCGCTTTCCCGTTCCCGTCGCGTTCCCGGTCGCTTTTCCGCGTATATATATATATATATATATATATATATATATTAAAATGAATGTTTGTATGTATATATATATATCTATATATGTCCTTTATGCATTGCTACACCAGTCATCCGATTGTAATGAAATTTTCACACAACCTTGAGTGTCAAGGGGAATCAAATATAAAGAAAAAAAAATTGAAATCCGTCACAAAATGAGCGGAGCGAAGCGGGAACTATGTATATACATATATATATATATATATATATATATATATATATAGTGCTGTAACCAGTGGCGGCGCGCACATCCCTGTTTCTATTTTTAGTTTGTGAGTTAGTGAAGCTCGAGAGTTGTTGATTGATAGCGGCCATTACTTTTCCGAAACTAATATTTGTTTTCGAACTGACTCCTTGCGCATATACTTTTCTCTTTCTGTTAGTTTTAATTAATAAAACTTTAAACTGTACAAAGTAGTTTTTTTGAGAGCGCAAACCGAGAAATACAACAATATATATATATATATATATACATACTAGTGGGGTACCCGGTGTTGCCGGGGTTTTTAAAGGTTTTTCTAATGTTTGGCTTTCTCGCTTCCATTTCCTTCTCCGCTTTCCTGTTCCCGGTCGCTTTCCCGCTCCCGGTTGCTTTCCCGCTCCCGGTAGCTTTCCCGTCTCGATCGCTTTCCCTTTCGATCCAGAACGGGAATGCGAGAGCAAGCATGAGCGAGAACGGGAGAGCAAACGTGAGCCGGAACGGGAAAGCGACCGGGAACGGAAAGGCGACCGGGAATGGGAAAGGGAACGGGAGAGCAAACAGGAACGGAAAAACGACCGGAAGCTGGAAATCGGCCGGGAACGGGAAAGCGACCGAGAACGGGAAAGCAAACGGGAACGGGAAAGCAAGCGGGGAAGGAAACCTGAGCGAGAGAGACAAACATTAGAAAAACCCCTAAAAACCCCGGGCAACGCCGGGCATCCCCGCTAGTATATATATATATATATATATATATATATATATATATATATATATATATATATATATATATATATATATATATATATATATATATATATATATATATATATATATATATATATATATATATATATATATATATATATATATATCTATGTCTCAACTTCAGACTCGAACCCACGACTGTCGGATCGGCAAGACCGCCTCGCATCATGCCAACTACCTTACCATCTGCGCCACTTCCACCGCCAAAAAACCGTGGTTGTTAAGCGCTTTTGTTGGGGTATGTTGAACACTCGACTATGAAGTTGAGACATTTATATTTGCGTTATTTCGTGGTGGATTGTAAGCCATCCAAGTTTCTGATATATGTGGCTCGTAAAAACATATCAACGCTATGTTTCCTTAAAATATATATATATATATATATATATATATATATATATATATATATATATATATATATATATATATATATATATATATATATACATACATACATACATACATACATACATACATACATACATATATATATATATATATATATATATATATACATACATACATACATACATACATACATACATACATACATACATACATACATACATACATACATATATATACATATATATATATATATATATATATATATATATATATATATATATTTATATATTTATATATATATAAAAATTTAGTTTAGACCTGAAAGTTACAAGCGGTTCTCTCACAGCAGTTGTTGGTCTAGTAGGTTCTGGAAAATCTTCAATCTTGCTGGCCATACTGGGAGAGATGACCAGATTAGAAGGAAATGTCTTGATCAAAGTAATTATACCCTTACATATTTTCAATAATAATTATAATTGTTACTGTTCAAATAATTTTTTTAGGGAAAACCCGCCTACGTTTCGCAACAAGCATGGATGCTGAATGCTACGTTTCGTGACAATATACTGTTCGGTGAACCATACTGTGACGCCAAGTACAGTAAAATTCTTGAAGTCTGCGCTTTATCGAACGATCTAGATAAATTGCCTGATGGCGATTTGACTATAATTGGAGAAAAGGTTAGATGCAAAATTAGATGACCAAGGAAATGAATAGTTTCCTGTGGTTGTTATTACGAATTTCGAACATCGAGGAAATGAGTTGTATTTTATTTGATAGTCTATTAATCAATCAGTCTCAGTCACTTAAGGAGACTCAGGAAAAGTATAACCGATTTCCACTAAAAGACATATTGCTAACATATTGCCATTATTTATCAAGTAAGGAGACATCACCAGGATTGAAAAATAAGCAAAAGAATTATTTAAAAAACTATTTTTTCAGGAAATAAACTTATATATATATGATGCGCTTAGTATTAAATTTAAAAACAAGACGAGTTGTCATTGTTTAACAGTAATATTTGAAAAAGTTAGTGTGTGTGATCAGTGAGGTTTACAAAAACAACAAAACGTCTGCGCCCTAAAATTCACTTTTCTAACAGCTACTAGTTCTCAATAGCCTATTTAATATATCTATGAGTTAAACATTAAATTTTTAATTAGTAGTACCTTCAGTTAGTCATTCAAAGTATAAGTTAGTTATGCCATCAGTAAATTAGTCAATCAGTTAAATTAAATCAAATCAAATAAAAATCAATCAAACTAAATTTTTCCACCGGTCAATTAAATAAATAATCTATAAATTCTCTGACCAGGGCACTAACTTGAGTGGAGGTCAGAAGCAGAGAGTAAGTCTTGCAAGAAGTTTGTATCAAGATTGTGATGTTTATTTGCTGGATGATCCTCTCAGTGCTGTTGATTCTCATGTTGCCAAACATATTTTCAATCACGTAATTGGACGAGAAGGACTTCTTAAAAATAAAGTGATCATTTGAGCTAGTTTAGTTTACATCTTCTTTATTCTTCAAGTAATTTTATAATTTAATTTTGTTTACTTTAGACTCGTTTATTGGTCACACACGCAATCAACTTTTTATCAGAAACCGACTTTATAATTGTTTTGGACAATGGCAAAATAGAAGAGCATGGTACTTATGAGAATCTTTTACAAAATAAAGGAAGACTGACAAACTTGATGAAAACTATTGAAAATCAATTGGCAAGCCAATCTGGAATATCGGGGATAGACATTGAAAACAAACTTTCAAATCAAACAACGCTCTTGAATGGGTTATCGACTTTCTTAAAAAGCTATTTTAAGTTAATTAAACTAATGCACAAATAATTTTATTTGCTAAAATGTTCTGAAATTATACAATTCATAATTTAAATTTTTAGAAAACCCCACAACAATGATGATTTTGACCTGAATTCAACTGACTTTTCCTCAATCGATTTGAATCCGGAAAATATTGGCTCCGTAGGTTGAATTGAAAGAACAAAAATCAAATTATTTGAATAATATAAATTTACTAATATTTGTCAAGCTAAAAGTTTTTTTTTTATTAAATTTGGTTATCAGGTAAAGAAGAGTACATACTGTTTTTACATGTCTAAAATTGGATATGCCTCCTGCATTATTATCGTTTTGTTCTTCGTAATTTCAAAAGCATTTTCGATTACATCGTTGATTTGGCTCAGCTACTGGACTGGTGATGAAAAACTGAAACAGTCGTTTTTTGAATGCGACCATCCAAGAAAAGCTGTAAACAATTCTTGCATTATCAACTACGTTTTTGAGAATGCTGATGGCAGCGAATACTACTCATTACAGAAATACTATATAGTGACCTATCTCTACTTTTTGATTGTCCATGGTAACTTTTTTGCAATTTGTTAAGACTGTTCAATCTAGTTAAATCAGTTTAATCAAAAATATAAAAAATTACTATCGTGAAACTGTGACAGCACTTCAAGCAAATATAAATAAATTGAAATAATAAGTTTTAAATTATTATTAAATTTTCCTCAGCCCGCACTCAAAAACAACCTTAAGCTATATGTAAAAAATAATTTTTTTTATAAGCCACGCTCTTCTACATTTTACCTCAATAAATAGCTGATGACCGAAGAAGGAAGGGGCTAGTCGTTGGTACTTTTTCCAAAACTTTTTTCAAACTTCTTCTATATTCAATTTTCCAAACCATTTGTGAAGATCTTTGGGGTGGACCATATGACTCCCATTGACTTGTGTAATGTCTATATTTAAGAGTACGTTTATGTGCAAATTTGAAGTCAAAAGATTTAATAAAAGTAGTCAAAATATCTATCATAATATTTTTGTAAAATCCTTGAGGGATTTGTTCTCCAAAAGGACGCCCCTGGATTTCTGTATTGTTTTTCAAGAAAACGTTTATGTGCAAAAGTTAGTCAACAAATTAATGGGAAGTAGTTGAAACATTGATTAAAAAATTTTTACTACACATACAAACAAACATCAGGTAAAGCTTATAGAAGCGTGGTAAAAAGGAAAATATTTTGAGAGGTGCGGTGGTTTAGCGCTACTTTAGCTGTAGATTTTTTGGCTTTCACACTACTGTAACGGGTTTACAAAGGAACCAGGCCCATGCCACGTTAAGTTTTGAGTACGTACTCAAATCACAGCTGCTCCAGTAACTAAAATTTTCGATCACACATAATGATAGTAGTTAACTGAATTTTACAGTTTCTACAAGGGAACAAAATGAAATGTTTGTGTACAGCTGTTTATGTTTTAGTGGTCTTGATATCACTTGTAAAATAATAATGTCAATATAAGAAAACTCAATAATTTAGCTTTTTTGAAACGTTTGTGCTTACAGGTTTATTCCTTTTAGCCTACTGCATATTGTCAATATATAGCAGCATTAGAGTTTCAAAAAGGTTTTATTCAAGCCTGTTATCATCAGTTCTAAAGTCACCAATGGTATTTTTTGAAACAAATTCTGTTGGTAGAATATTAAACAGGTTTGTAAATATAAGATTAAAAATTTTTAAATTTGGAATGTTTTTCCTTTCATGCTATAACAATATTTTCAGATTTGTCATATAAAATCTTTTAATAACGTGTAAAATGTCTTTTTTGTTACATACATAAGTGGCAAATATTTTGACTCATCCCAGCTGTTTAAAATTGAGCTGTGGAACTGTTTTTATCAAACAATTTTTATTTATGCTATTTTTGCTTGCTTAAAGGTTTTCAAGAGATCTCAACGTTCTTGACTCAAACATGCCTGATCTGACCCACCAGTGGTTGACGGCTTTCGCATCTCTTTGCGCATCCGTAGTCATCATTTCTTTGTCTTTACCTATTTTTATTGTTGTAGCAGCTGGCATGATAATTATTTTCATTGGTATACAGGTAAGCATGAAATTAATTAAATGTAACACGTTATTTTACTGCAAATAGTTAAATCAATATCATAAACAGCATTTCTATCTACCAACTGTTCGTCAGTTAAAATGGGAAGAATGTCGTTCTCGATCGCCAATTTATGCCTTAGTGTGTGAAATGCTGGAAGGTCTGAGTCGAGTTCGTCTACACCTGATAAGCGCAAATCTGACGACAAATCGAAGATCGAGGAATTGCTGAAGTTAATCTCTTGTGATGATGTCGAAATTGTTAACTTAATTAGACTTGGGAAAAGAATCGAAGGAGAGAGTGAACCTGCTCGACCAAGACCGTTGAAACTGGTATTGAAAAACGAAAATCAACAGTCGAATCTTCTCAAGTCGGCAAAAAACTTGAGGGTGATGAAGGAAGGAGGTTGGTCAGCAGTTTTTATCCATCGGGATATGACTCCAAAAGAAAGAGAAGCACGAAAACTCCTAGTCGAAAGTATGAGGCAGAGAATACGAGCCGGAGAGACGAATCTGTTCATCGCGGGGGACAGGATAGTTACCAGAAGACTTCCCGTTGCGGGAAAAATCTGAAAAGCTCCAACACAGAATCATACGTTCGAAACAAGTACTTGTCAAAGTGCTTGATCAAGAAAAATTGTAGTTGTTCTGGAGTCGACCGCTGCTATCGTCATCTGGGACCAACCACTGAACGCGAATCTTACTCTGGTCTAGCCGGACAATCTATCCCCGCTGCATGTCTCAATGTTAGGTCTATTAAAAACAAAACTGCTATCGTTGCGAATATCATAAATGAAAACAAGTTATCAATCCTCGGCTTAACTGAAACCTGGCACGAGAGTTATGAAGATGTTGCACTGAAAAAGATTACTTTGCCCGGCTACCGTTGCATCGAATCCGCCAGAAGGTCTGATGAAACGGGTCGCACATATGGAGGAATTGCGGTTATTTACAAGGACACGCTGTCTGCCAAGCCACACCCTCTGGGTTCCAAGCCAGCTACATTCGAGATCACGTCTATAATGTTTTCGTCTTTGAAAACGAATTTTATCTTTGTGGTGATATACCGCCCTGGAGGCAATCCCGTGAGCGATTTGTTCTTCACGGAGCTTGAGAGCATATTGGAAACCCTGGCAACTTACAACCTCCAAATCATTATTACCGGCGATCTTAACGTCAGGGTCAACATCTCTAATGACCCCCACTCCATCCGTTTTCTCAGCCTCATACGTTCATTTGGATTTATTCAGTCTGTCGTCGGCCCTACGCATACGCATGGTAACACTCTGGACTTGGTCATTACCCGATCAGATCTTCCCCCTCCATCTATCATCGTTGATCTACCACAGGTGTCAGATCACTCGCTTGTGCGTTTCCGGATCCCGGTCCGTCATCCTCCCCCGCTGCTTATCGACGTCAACACCCGGGCTTGGAGAAGTTTCGACCCAGAGCAATTCCGTTCTGATTTACAGGGAAGTTCTCTGTGTAATCCGGCGGTCTATGAGACGATGTCAATCAGCCAGGTTTTTGAGACCTTCGACACAACCTTGTCATCACTTCTTCACAAACATGCCCCGCCTCGTGTTGCCAGGCTGCGCGACCGGCCCCTCACCCCATGGTTCGACTCTGAATGCGCTGCCTTAAAACGAAGATCGAGAAAGTTAGAAAGACGTTATAGACGAACACAAGATCCCATCGATCGCACTTCATGGATCAACCACGTGCGAACGTCTCATGACCTTTACAGACAGAAACAAAATCTCTACTGGAAGATGAAGATTGACGACAGCCGAGGGAGTCCTGGGAGATTATGGCGGACATTATCTGGGGTGCTCGGTCGGGTTCGGAGCAACCCGATTTCGCCAAAAGATCTTACAGCCAATGATTTCTCGAGAGCGTTCAATGATAAGATAAGAGATATCCGCCAGTCTACGTCACATGCTTCCAGTCCACGATTCGACCCCGGCTGTTGTTCCTGCGACCTGCTGAGGTTTAAACCTGTGAGTGTCGACGACATTACCCGGCTCATCAAATCTTCACCAAACAAAAATTGTTCCCTGGACCCAATACCGACATGGATGATCAAGCAATACTCTAGTGAACTGGCACCGTTTGTGACATTCCTGGTAAATTCATCGCTAGAGCGGGGACAGTTTCCTCCTGCCCAGAAAAATGCTGTCATCACACCGATCCTGAAGAAGCCGAATCTAGATCCGCTCAACACCGGTAACTACCGCCCAATCTCGAATCTGTCCTATCTGTCAAAACTACTGGAACGATGCGTAGCCGCCCAGATAAACATCTACCTCCGTGAAAACAACCTTCTCCCGATGTTTCAGTCGGCGTACAGAAATCAGCACTCCACTGAAACTGCTGTCCTGAAGGTACTGTCTGATATTTACGCTGCGGCTGATTCGGGTCGGATCACGCTACTGGGACTTCTGGACCTCTCCGCTGCTTTCGACACTGTTGACCATCAAATTTTGGTCAACAGGCTCCATTTCTCGTATGGTTTCGGAGACGTCGTCCTCGAATGGTTTCGTTCCTATTTGACTGATCGGTCCCACTGCATCCGCTCCGGAGGTGTTTTGTCCACGCCTACCTCTGTCCTGTGTGGCGTCCCGCAGGGATCCGTTCTGGGCCCGTTGTTGTTTCTTCTCTATTCCGCGGACGTCCTACATATTGCCACGAAACATCGGTTTTCTGTCCATTCTTACGCTGACGACCTGCAGATTTACGATCACTCCCCGCCAGCGTCGTGTTCCGATCTGGTCCCCAGGATGTCTGCATGTATCAGCGAGATTGGCACTTGGATGGCAAGCAATCGCTTGCAACTCAATCCTTCTAAGACCGAAGTGATCTGGTTGGGCTCGCCTGGTCGACTCAGCTTCTGTCCGAGGGGGGATCTGGTCATCGCTGGTGTCTCAGTCAGGCCCTCCACTTATGTTCGTAATCTTGGCGTGATGGTCGACAGTAGCTTGTCTATGGAGGCACACATCTCTCATCTTACTCGTTCATGCTTCTATCATCTCCGTCAACTGCGCGTCGTCCGCCGTAGCCTCACCATGGACTCCGCCCATTCACTCATTAGAGCACTCGTGCACAGCCGGCTTGATTACTGTAATGGTGTCATGGCCGGACTTAGACAGTTTCAAATCAATAGGCTCCAATCCATTCTCCGAGCAGCCGCTCGTCTTGTTCTTCAGCTGCCCGGCTGGTCTCCCGTATCAGATCTCATGCGGACGCAACTTCACTGGCTTCCTTTCCCGCAGAGAATTCAGTTCAAGTTGGGTCTGATGGTATACAAGTGCCTCCACCACACGGCTCCGGTCTACCTGCAGCAATTGTGTGTACCGATCTCAACGCTTGCTGGTCGGTCCCACCTTCGATCGGCGGCTGCTGGCGACTTGTTCGTTCCATCGTCAAAGACAACGACTCTCGGCAGGCGCGGATTCTCCACTGCTGGTCCAGTTGTTTGGAACAGCCTATCTGCTGACCTGAGGAATCCAGCTTTGGACCTCGGCGGTTTCAGGAAGCTGCTTAAGACAGAACTTTATTCTTAAATTTATGATTTGACGCGACGCGCTTTTGTGACTTTTTAAAAAAAGCGCATTATAAATTTACATTTACATTTACAATACCATACGAGCTTACAACAAGCAGTCATGGTTTATTGAAAGATTTGATAGTTTAGTCAACAAAAACACTGTTTTTAATTTTGCCATCATAGCTGCTGAAAGGTTTTTTTCAATATATTGCTATTAAAAAGTCAATGTTAGTGCCCAACCATAATATTTGCTATAAACAATCTGTCGAATTATAGCTTCATTAGCAATAAAATATTTTAATTGTCCACAAAAGAGTAAAGTTCCGATTTTCTCGGAAAGGAGGAGCAAGACTCAACAATTTTATGTCAATCTAATTTTTCAATTTTTAAGTAGTGAAGAAAACTTAAATAAAAAACAGTTGCGGACGGAAAGAAAAGTTGAGCCAAATCGTACTCTTATATTTGTTTACTCATTTTTCTGTTTATATAAGCAATGTTTTTTCAAAGTTGATTTTCTTAATTTTTTGTTTGTTTGTTATACCGGTTCACAACCAAAACATGAAAATAAATAAGTAACAAGTTAGCCGTAAAAACCAGGTTTTTCACAAACCTCTTATATTTGCCAGTTTTTCTTTTATGGCAAAAAAATTTCTTTTAAAAAATTATAAACGGCTGTAGGTGGTTGAGTTAACGACATCGTGAAGTATCGGATGCTGAACTTAGTTACATGATAGAACTTAGTTACATGATAGAGCATAGTTACATCATAGAACTTAGTTGCATCAATTTCGTCTGTGGGACTTAATGGTCTAGTGGTAAAACACCAGCTTTGATAATCGTAGGACCCGGGTTCGATTCCCGGTCCGCCCACGTAATTTCCTTGAGCAAGAAACTACTCACATGTGCTCACGCCAACTCAGTGTTATCTAGGGTTAGCTACTGATGTCTATGTAAATAGCGTGTTCTTCAAAGTTTCCTATTCCAAAGGAACCTTCGCAACCGCCTTTGACTTCATCTGGCTCTATATAAATTAATTTAAAAAAAAACTTGTAGCGGTGGACTCTTGTGGCCTTTTAATTAAATAGTTGGTGCTTTGTAATAATGTTAGAGTTCAAAAAATTTATAGCAGAGACAGGGGTCGATGATGAGGTCGACAATGTGCGATTTTGTGCTATGACAAGCTAAATAGTCTCAGACATTTAGTCATCAATAAAAATATTGTTTTGGACCACAACGAAATTATTGATGAATTTGGAAAGTATAATAGGCAATTATCATTTGTGTATATATTTGTGTTATATTTTTTTAAAAACAACTTGCGGTTAAAATAATATTACAAAATTAGATAAACCATTCATAAAAACGTTTTGCGTATGATAAACTAATAAAACAATACAGCATGTGCTGTACATCATCCGTTCGCAAGATTCCTCCGTTTGGCCCCATTTAGTTTTTTCTGCATTCGCCAGTCATTGATCAATCGGTTGGGCATTAGTTGTAATAATTATGAAACATTTTTAAAACTTAAAGTCTGTTTTAGATAAAAATACAATTTTTAAAAAAACTTTCAAAACTAAAATTAGATCATAACATGAAATATTTTCAGATGGCTGGGTTTTCAGCTGGGTTTGATGGGAGCGACTGCCACTTTTTCCGCCGCCTTCTGTTCGGTATATAACAGAGCATCGTTAAGCGGATCAATTGTCGGAATGTACATGGCTTCATCTGTGTATGTAAGTTTCAGTTGTTTTTTGACTGCTTGTGATATTCTCTATAACTACGAAGCATCGTCAGTTCCATTGTGAGACTTGAATAAAAATAATTTAAACAAAGGCAATATTTGTTAAAATATTTATTAATTTGATTATGCAGTAAATATTGTGCGCTTCTTCGTTGATTGCAACAAAATTACCGCTAAATTAATAACAGTTGAGAAAAGTTTATTTGATGTATCATCTAATAGTTAACCATTTGTTTTTGTACAACTCGCAGTCTACTATATAACTACTACGTTTTTGAAGCAGCTTCCTATTATTAGCTTGTTTCCGTTCAAAAAATTAGGTTTGAATAGTTATTGGACACTTTCTAGTGTAGTTTGAACAGGGTTGGTTTGTCACAACAGTCTGAACTGATGTAGTTAGTTAACTCTGGTCGCAGCGATTTAAATTTCTTATGTATAACTTGATAGTGATTAAACAGTTTCTGACTAGTTTTTGACTCAAAAATGTTTATATCTTGTTTTTCTGACTTAATTCGTAGCAGAAAATCAAAAAATTAATTTAAAAAAATAAAAATAAACTAATAGGAAAAAATTCCTAGAAAAAGAAACAACTTCTTGACAGTGCCTTTGTATTGTCAAAAACTTGCCAAAAGTAGAAATAACTTCTGATCCTATCCTTTATATTAACAGCAAAATTTCTTTAGAATTGTTTAGTGTCGTACATGTAGATGTGTGGTATATGATAGTTGAAATTTATTTTTTCTCATAATTGGTCATTTTGAAAACAATCCTGTAGCAACATTTCCTTCAATATAAAAAGTGTGATGAGAAATTATTTCTTACTTTTTGGCAGGTTTTTGACAATACAAGAACTCTGTCAAGAAGTTGTTTTGTTTTTTAGGAATTTTTTCCTATTAGTTTTTTAAACATTTAGTTGTTATAGAACAATCAAATAACACCTCAGCTATCTCCTGCAGTTTACCCAATAACAAACAGGTAAACTTCCACGCGCATACTTCATACCCCCACACACACGTGTTTATTTTCACAACATGAAAATGGGCTTAATAAAATATTTTCGAAGGCGGCAATTTATGTTGAATATTGGGGGAGCCTTTTATTTGTTTTTCCTCTTCCTCTTTTTATCTTTTTTTTTAAATTTGTCTTGCCGTTGGTGTTTCAGTATATTTTTTAAATAAAAAAAGTACGTTTCTTACCATGGGTACAACCTGCAGATGTTTTCTAGAGTCAAACATTTTTTTTATATTGTTTTACTTTTTTTCTTTTTTTCCGTTTATATAAACAAGTTAAAACAAAGTAATTGTATGCTAGTTGGTTATTGTAAAAAAAACACACGTGAGTATGTGCATTGTGTATGTCTTTTTGTGTCTGTATGTTTCCGTATATGCATTTGTGAATATGTAAGTGTGTATATGTGTGTGTTTGTGTATGAAAACTTACCTGTTGATTATAGAGTAGAATTAAGGCTGACAGCGTGTGAGGTATTTAATTATTTTTTAATTATGTCGCCTAGATGCTTAAACATGCTCTATGTAAAATATACTTTTTTTTTTAAACAAACCACACCCTTAAAAAATTTTTTTTTAAAAATAGTATATTATTGGGCAGGGTAGACGTAGATAATTTTTTCAAAATTTTTCTAAAACTCCATATTTATCTTTCCAACAAAACATTTGTTTAGGAAAATCCTTGACAATGGCCTCTTTCGCTCCCCAAATGACGCCCTATTGCTACTTATATGTCTTCAAAAGTACGTTTATGGAAAAAAATAGAACTAAAAAAAAGGAAAGTGGTCGAAAAATCTATTTTTGCTACACTTACGTGTTGGTCTAATGCTTTGATTTGGCCGCGTTTAGGGCCCCCAAGCCCTAAAGTGAAGGGGGCATGACTATAAGGGGCCCAGGAAGCAGGTCAATTATATTAAAATATCAGGCAAATATGACACTAAAGTGTTCGTAATATATTAAATTTAAATAATCACGTATGTCATTTTTTTACGAGAGGTAGCCCATCAAAAATGACGGAATTTTTTAAATTATCATATTATTTAATTTCATAAATCACTTAGCGGGGTTAATCGGCGTTGCCCGGGGTTCTTAAAGGTTCTTCTATTGTTTTTCTCTCTCGCTACCACTCCCTTTTGCGCTTGCTTCCCCAATCCCACTCGCTCTCCTGCTCATTCATGAGTTTCTGAGTGAGTGAGGCTCGGAGATTATATAAGTAGATAATATTCTGCTATCCTCCACATCTGCAGGACTCATTTGCTCTCTTTAACATGATAAAACTCAATTCTGCTGTTGAAACCAGCATGGTTTCTATCGAGAGATTAAAAGAATATATATTCATGGATGTTGAAGTGAGTTGTATTTGCTACGTTTTTTTATTATTTTAAAAATTTGAATGGATCAATAAATATGAAGAATTATTCATATTTATCAACCAAATAACTTTTCAATTGTTATTGAAATTGTAGTATTGTTTTGCTGTTTAGATTTTTTTTAATTTTAACAAGCCTGAAGAAGATGAAGATGTTAATTCATCAAATCAGCGTTCGCCGCAAGTAACTTTAGGAAAAATAGAATTCAAAAATTACTCTATGAAATACCGCCCTGAGATGAATTATTCGTTAAAGAATGTTAACTTTCGGATTAACCCTAGCGAAAAAGTAAAAATATTTTGAAATTGAAATACATCAGATTAAAAACTTGTATCAAAGTATATACCAATAATAGTTGTTCAAAAGAGTGTGACCATTGACCATTTCACAGACTGTTTAAGCATAATTGTGCAATGTTTTTTAATGTGAGCATTATTAGCTCTTGCTTTTCAAATTCGTTGGTTTACTTAAAAGGTTTTAAATATATTTGATATTTTTCGAAATTTTTAATATTTTTATTTTGTCGGTAGGTGGGCATTGTGGGTCGTACAGGGGCTGGTAAAAGTTCTCTTATATCGGCTCTTTTCCGTTTCACTCAGTCTAATGTTGGATCTATTTTTATTGATGACCTTGACATTTCAAAACTTTCTTTAAAACATTTGAGGTCAAGCATAACTGTTCTGTCTCAGGTTGTTTTCTTATGCATATTATTACTAAAATAAACGCACCACCAATACTAATAAAATGTAATCTATGAACTACACAGGATCCAATTTTATTTAACGGAAGCATCAGAATGAATCTCGATCCTCGATCTGTCCACACTGACGACAACATTTGGGACGCCCTGATAAAAGTTAGAATGGCGGAACTAGTACGGTCATTACCCGGGTCACTGTCATATGTGTGCCAAGTTGAAGGTCTCAATTTAAGGTTAGTTGATAAAAACATTTAGTAAGCTGTCACAACTTCACTGTTGGATATGCGCGAATGTTGAAAAGTTGACGCAGGACATGACTCATCGTCCGGACCGAACAACTTTTATTTCACAACTACCGAGTAGAGTTTAGCCTTTCTGAAACCTTTGAAAACGAGTAGAGTGCCCAGACTTTTTTATTTATAATAGCTTAATGTCTTTAGATCTAGTATATTAAATGATATAAGTATATTTTTAAGCACTTAAATAACAACATTTAAATCATTTTTATGTAAAATATTAATAATAAGTAAAACTAATCATTTTCAGTCATTAAAACAAATCCACGTAAAAACTTCGTTTATTAAAAATCTTTTATATATTTGAAATAGGCAGATACTACTTTAATACAAATATGGAATACAGTACTTTAAATAATACATAAATTAAGAGAATGTTTTTGGTGTAAAATTGACATTTTATCATACATGAATACAAAATCTAATGATCAATAATTTCAATAAAACTTTTATAAAAACAATATTCAATCATAAGAAAAACCTAATATCGATAAATTATTGAATCGATGTGAAAAATTTCATATTGATCGGATCACGGGTAATGGTTAAATGCTGACTTCAAAATTTTGAAAAAATAAAATTTGTTTTTTTTTCAATGAAATAAACAATGACATTTTGTATATTTATATTACTTTCGATACGTCAGAAATTCTTATAAGAAATTCAGCAAAAAATAGGGCCACTTTGAATCGTCCAGTAAACCTGAAAATTTATTAGAAATTATTATATTTTACGACAAATATATACACAAAATTTCAGATCGATTTAAAAAATAGCTTTAAAAAGAATGGAACTAAACTCCAAGTGATGTATAATGATTGGAGCGCCCATGTTAGTGATAATGCCATGGATGAGTCAGCTGAGGAGGTTGCTACACCGGATGTTGTGGGACAGGTAGAAAATGTTTGTTGGGATGCTGCTGACAAATGTGGGGTTGTAGGTATTGAAACGACTTTTTTCAGTTTAAAGATTGAAAACTG
Organism: Erpobdella octoculata; assembly: GCA_963978895.1. Lineage (NCBI taxonomy): Eukaryota > Metazoa > Annelida > Clitellata > Hirudinida > Erpobdellidae > Erpobdella > Erpobdella octoculata. The sequence continues at coordinate 15,911,661 of OZ022242.1, forward strand.
AATAGAACAAACTGGAATCCTTATTTTCCCTAAATAAAAGATATAAATTGGATTGTAGATTGACTTGCACTACAAACTGTTTTTTCTTTTCGTTATGTAACTAAAGAAAGTTTCCAAATGCTAGCTGGTAAGATGGCAACTTAACACTACAAATTTCATCTTTATAAGCTGACCAAACAAATCTGTAATTTAATGCTGTAATGTACCAACTAATAACCATATATATAGAATAAATATATCGGCCCGCCTGTTGTTTAGGAAGGCTTTTAGCTAGGCAGCCTAGTAGACCGGAGATTCAAAACCAAGAACTGAGAGTTACAACCGTATAGTAACTTAATCAAATATTTTTTAATAGAAAAAAAAATTTTTATGTACAAAATAAATTTTTAACTTTATAAAAATTAACAAATTTTTTTTTATAAAAATTTCAGTTGACATTGAATTTTATTTGCGTAGTCTTTAGTTGGATGGTTTATTTATGTCTATTTAACGTCGCCTATGTTATTGGTAAATTAGAATTGTATATTTTTTATGTCGGGTATCGCGTTAAATTAAAATAAAGCTCATATCAACTACTTTTAGCTATAAGAAATCGACGTTTCTGTTTCTTACAAACCGGAGTTTAGTCTCCGCTGTCGTACCAAAAATAGATTAATACAAATAATGAATATTCATGGCACCAAAAGACTCTAAAGCGTTTTTTTTCGGAGGCCATCTTGGCATCTCACTCAAAACCTGCTCATCTCCGATATAGTTATTCTATATATTTGCTAATAACTAATGATTTCTAAATTTACCTTAGGAAAAACTTTTTTTTCACATGAAAATCATTTTTAGCACTGGATCGATAGAAAACAACTTTTTGGGATATTTCAGAAAAGTTAAAAATATCTGAAAAAAAAAATTTTTTAGTCTGGTTGAATTGGTTATAATATACTTGTTTGAAGTAAGAGAATAATTGATAATAATAATTGATTTTAAAATAGCACTAAAAATTTCATAATTTTTTGCATTGCACTTTTGGTAAACATTTGAAAAAAAATTAAACCCCGAGGGCCGCCCCTAAATATTGTCCAAACTCAAAAAAAAAGTGTTTTAGATGTAAACGGGACAATGTCAGGGGGTTTTAGGTAAACATTTCCAAAAATAATTTTTTTTAAATATATATATATATATATATATATATATATATATATATATATATATATATATATATATATATATATATATATATATATATATATATATATATTGTTATATCTACGTTTATAATTTTATATCATTGCTTATTCACCTGAGAAAGACATTATAATAATAATAATAATTATTATATTAGAAGGTATAAAATAGACTTATCCAAGCTGGTGGGTATAGCGGTAAGGCATTCGCCTGTTGACCTGAGAGTCGGCGGTTCGAATCCCGCCGGCGTCACCAGCGTCTGGAAGGGGTGTGGGTAGGCGCCTATAAATGGCTGTCTCTGGTTGTCCTGTCTAAATGGGCCCACGAGTGAGCTGGATAAAGTTGCATAAAGTGATTCGTGGCTTAGAAGTCTAACGATTAACGCCACGTTAAACATTGTCAAACTTTTTTTTTTATTATTATTCAGGCCTTTTCATTTTTTTGTTTATGGGGCCTTAAAGAACATGCATTATTAATTTCAGACCTCCTTTTAAAATTTGCAAACTAGCCAGTAGTAGCCGTGAATTTTAACTCATAGGATGACAAAATTGGAGGTTGTTGTTTCAATTTTTCTCCATTTTTTTTTATGAATTGCACTTCATTGCTTTGCAGAAGTGATTTTCGTTAATCCTTTAGCTGCTTGAGTCTTTTTGATGATAACTTTCTTAGCTAAGATTGTGCATACTGTAGACCTATTCAAACCAGACTGTCTCGCAACATTAGCCGCCTTCTGTCCATTCTCTATATTATGTACTAGCAGTGCCCGTAGCGGCTTCGCTCGCATGAAATTTGAGAATTTGAACCATGCATACATAGTAGAGTACTGCACGGATCAATTTTTTACCAATGCTTTTATTAACTCGTCGTCTCTGTTTCTCTGTCTGTCTGTTTCTCTGTCTGTCTGTTTCTCTGTCTGTCTGTTTCTCTGTCTGTCTGTTTCTCTGTCTGTCTGTTTCTCTGTCTGTTTCAAATCTTGCAATCAATTTTTGAGTCACTTCCTGATGATAGATTTTTTTCAAATTTTGCATACATGCTCAAAATAGAAGACAATGCAATATTCAATTATTAGGTTTTACAATAAGTCAATTAATTTAGTTAATTTTCTTGAGGGTTTTATCGAGGGGTTTCTTGAGGGTTTTCTTGAGGGTTTTCTTGAGGGTTTTCTTGACCACAAAACGCTAACCGACTGGCAGACTATTTTACCAAGTTAACACGAACCACACTCACTGACCGCGATTCTCAAGCGTGTACGAAATTTTCATGGAAATAGTTGAGATATTTAAATTCGATGCTTTTTGATGATATTTTTATTATTATTACCAATGCTTTTATTAACTCGTCGTCTCTGTTTCTCTGTCTGTCTGTTTGTTTTTCTGTCTGTCTGTTTGTTTCTCTGTCTGTTTCAAATCTTGCAATCAATTTTTGAGTCACTTCCTGATGATAGATTTTTTTTCAAATTTTGCATACATGCTCAAAATAGAAGACAATGCAATATTCAATTATTAGTTTTACAATAAGTCAATTAATTTAGTTAATTTTAATTAATTTTGATATTTCGATATAATTAAGATATTTCGACTTTAATATAAAATAAAAGAGTAATATAAGAAAAAATTGATTGCAAAATTTGTGTTTTAATTACATATAAGAGCATTGATTTTAAAAATTCGTTTTTAATTTACTTGTTAGGTCTCGGCTCGGCCCGTCGACAACTTGGCCCAACCCGTTTCAAAAACCGAAATTCCTGGCCCGGCACGGCCCGTCTAATATGGGCCCGGCCCGTTTTTACAGGCCTAGAAGTTCTATATACTTGATGAAAACCTTCGGCCCGTCCCACCTTGACTTCACGTTTAGCCTGAACACCCTAAAATCACTAAAATGTCTATATACTTGGTTAAAAATCTCGGCCCGTCCCACCTTGATTTAAGGTTTGGGCAGGGCCGTATGAAGACCCTAAAATAACGCCTTGGCCCGTCCGTCCGGTGATAAACTAAACTCATTTACTTTTAACCGGCACAAAACCTCAAAATACTATTTTTCACATCTGTAGCACTTACAGTTTTTGAGTAGCAGTTATTTTAAAATCAAATAACCTTTTTTCCACCTCACATTTGAGGTCCTGGAACTGGAAACCAAATTTTAAAAAATGGTAAAACACGTATATTATTATTTCTGGAGTAGAAACCAAATACTAATTTCCACTCCTGTAGCATCTACTGTTTTCGAGTAGCAGTTACGTTAAAAACCAAAGAAACCTTATATTCCACCCCACATTTGAGGTCATGAAAACCAAATTTTTAAAAAATGGTAAAACACGTATATCTTTATTTTTAGAATAGAAACTAAATACTAATTTTTACATCTGTGGTATTTACAGTTTTTGAGTAGCAGTTACTTTAAAAAACAAATAACCCTATTTTCCACCCCACATTTGAAGTCCTGGAAACCAAATTTTCAAAAAATGCTAAAACACGTATTTCATTATTTTTTGGAGTAGAAACTAAATACTAATTTTCACTACTATAGCATTCACAGTTTTTGAGTAACAGCTACTTTAAAAACCAAATAACCCAATTTTCCAACCCACATTTGAGATCCGGGAAACCGAATTTTCAAAAAATGGTGAAACACGTATCTTTTTATTTTTCAAAAAGAACCTACATACCAAATTTCAAAATCTCCTCATTTTTGGTTTTCGAGATATACATTGTTTTAGAAAAAAGTTTGTTTTCCAGTTTTTTCCCCTCAGGAGCAAAATTTTCAAAAATCCTTTCAAAAATCTGACTGATAATCAACGCCGAGCTCAAACGCCTCATCCTAGGAACGTGAAATTTGGAACTTATATTACTTTTATAGCCTAAACATCCGCTAAGAAAGGATTTTTGAAAATTTTGCTCCTGAGGGGAAAAAACTGGAAAACAAACTTTTTTCTAAAACAATGTATATCTCGAAAACCAAAAATGAGGAGATTTTGAAATTTGGTATATAGAATCTTTTTAAAAAATAAAAAGATACGTGTTTCACCATTTTTTGAAAATTCGGTTTCCCGGATCTCAAATGTGGGTTGGAAAATTGGGTTATTTGGTTTTTAAAGTAGCTTCTACTCAAAAACTGTTAATGCTACAGGAGTAAAAATTAGTATTTAGTTTCTACTCCAAAAATAATGAAATACGTGTTTTAGCATTTTTTGAAAATTTGGTTTCCAGGACTTCAAATGTGGGGTGGAAAATAGGGCTAATTGTCTTTTATAGTAACTGCTACTCAAAAACAGTAAATACCACAGATGTAAAAATTATTATTTAGTTTCTTTTCTAAAAATAAAGATATACGTGTTTCACCATTTTTTACAAATTTGGTTTCCCGGACCTCAAATGTGGGTTGGAAAATTGGGTTATTTGGTTTTTAAAGTAGCTTCTACTCAAAAACTGTTAATGTTACAAAAATAAAAATAAAAATTTAGTTTCTACTCTAAAAATAATAATATACGGGTTTCACAATTTTTTGAAAATTTGGTTTCCAAGACTTCAAATGTGGGGTGGAAAATAGGGTTATTTGGTTTTTAAAATAACTGCTACTCAACAACTGTAATTGCCACAGATGTAAAATTTAATACTTAGTATATACTCAAAAAAAAAAGATATACGTGTTTCATCATTTTTTGGGTTATTTGGTTTTTAAAGTAGCTGCTACTCAAAAACTGTTAATGCTACAGAAGTAAAAATTAGTATTCAGTTTCTACTCCAAAAATAATGAAATACGTGTTTTAGCATTTTTTGAAAATTTGGTTTCCAGGACCTCAAATGTGGGGTGGAAATAAGGGTTATTTAATTTCAAAATAACTGCTACTCACAAACTGTAAGTGCTACAAATGTAAAAATTAGTATTTTGAAGTTTTGTGCCTGTTAAAAGTAGCTAAGTCCAGTTTATCATCGGCCGGGCCAAGCCGTTATTTTAGAGTCTTCACACGGGCCAGGCCAAACCTTAAATCAAAGTGGGACGGGCCGAGGCTTTTCACCAAGTATATAGATATTTTAGTGATTTTAGGGTCTTCAGTTTGGCCGGGCCAAACCTGAGGTCAAGGTGGGACGGGCCGAAGTTATTCATCAAGTATATAGAACTTCTAGGCCTGTAAAAATGGGTCGGGCCTAATTCAGACGGGCTGTGCCGGGCCAGGAGTTTGGGTTTTTAAAACGGGCTGGGCTAATTTGTCGACGGGCCGAGCCGAGACCTAAAAAAATGATCTCTACTATGGATGCACGGTTCAAACTCTCTAATTTCATGCGAGCGAAGCCGCTACGGGCACTGCTAGTATATATATAAGACTCTACTAGGAATCGAACCCACGTGTCTACGGCAACACCGCCTCGCCTAAATGCAAGCGCTCTTACCAACTGAGCCACCGACCATCACCACCATATATATATATATATATATATATATATATATATATATATATATATATATATATATATATATATATATATATATATATATATATATATATATATATATATATATATATATATATATATATATATATATATATATATATATATATATATATATATATATATATATATATATATATATATATATATATATATATATATATATATATGTATATATTTCTAATTGATAATACCAGTATACTTATGAAAGAAAATCACGCCATTAAATTAAAATTAAAAGAAGCTTTATTCGATCGGCGTCTGCTGGCGACTTGTTCGTTCCATCGTCAAAGACAACGACTCTCGGCAGGCGCGGATTCTCCACTGCTGGTCCAGTTGTTTGGAACAGCCTATCTGCTGACCTGAGGAATCCAGCTTTGGACCTCGGCGGTTTCAGGAAGCTGCTTAAGACAGAACTTTATTCTTAAATTTATGATTTGACGCGACGCGCTTTTGTGACTTTTTAAAAAAAGCGCATTATAAATTTACATTTACATTTAGCCATCAATAAATGTAAGCCTTTAATTAATAAACAATGGTACTCTTTTGATTTAACTCTTAAACTTTTTGAATGTACCAATGTTTCTTCTGGTGTTTCTTTGTTGAATGAATGTTTTGTACCAGACATTTGTGTTTCAAATGTATGTAATTCTTCTTCTAGTCACGTCCTTATATATTACTGTAATTCCGTTTTTAAAGGCTTTGCAAACTGATCATATTTATTTATTAATTACTGTTATTATTATGATTAATTTAATTAAAATATTTTTTATGTTGTTACATTTGTACTTAACGAATTTAAATATTACTCAAAGTGTAATTTAATTCTTTTCATTTAGTTGTATATTTTAACTTTTAGTCATGAAATCTATATATATAAAAGAACATGTCCTGACTGACTGACTGATAATCAATGCCGAGCTCAAACGCCTCATCCTAGGAACGTGAAATTTGGAACTTATATTACTTTTATTGCATACGCATCCACTAATTTCTTGCTCCTGAGGGGAAGAAATTGGAAAACAAACTTTTTTCTAAAACAATGTATATCTCGAAAACCAAAAATGAGGAAATTTTGAAATTTGGTATATGGATTCTTCTTGAAAAATAAAAAGATACGTGTTTCACCATTTTTTGAAAATTCGGTTTCCCGGACATCAAATGTGGGTTGGAAAAGTGGGTTATTTGGTTTTTAAAGTAGCTGCTACCCAAAAACTGTGAATGCTACAGGAGTAAAAATTAGTATTTAGTTTCTACTCCAAAAATAATGAAATATGTGTTTTAGCATCTTTTGAAAATTTGATTTCCAGGACTTCAAATGTGGGGTGGAAAATAGGGTTATTTGTTTTTTAAAGTAACTGCTACTCAAAAACTGTTAATACCACAGATGTAAAAATTAGTATTTAGTTTCTATTCTAAAAATAAAGATATACGTGTTTCACCATTTTTTACAAATTTGGTTTCCAGGACCTTAAATGTGGGGTGGACAATAGAATTACTTGGTTTTTAAAGTAGCTGCTACTCAAAAACTGTGAATGCTACAAAAGTAAAAATTAGTATTTAGTTTCTACTCTAAAAATAATGATATAAGTGTTTCACCATTTTTGAAAATTTGGTTTCCAGGACTTTAAATGTGGGGTGGAAAATAGGGTTATTTGGTTTTTAAAGTAACTCCTACTCAGCAACTGTAAATGCTACAAAAGTAAAAATAAGTATTTAGTTTCTACTCTAAAAATAAGGATATATGTCTTTCGCCAATTTTTTGAAATTTTGGTTTTCAGGACCTCAAATGTGGGGTGGAAAAAAGGTTTCTTTGGTTTTTAAAGTAACTGCTACTCAAAAACTGTGAAAGCTACATAGGTTAAAATTAGTATTTAGTATTTACTCAAAAATAATGATTTAAGTGTTTCAACATTTTTTTAAAATTTGGTTTCCAGGACCTCAAATGTGGGGTGAAAATAAGGGTTATTTGATTTCAAAATAACTGCTACTCAAAAACTGTTGGTGTTACAATTGTAAAAATTAGTATTTTGAAGTTTTGTGCCTGTTAAAAGTACCTAAGTCCAGTTTATCACCGGCCGGGCCAAGCCGTTATTTTAGAGTTTTTACACGGGCCAGGCCAAACTTTAAATCAAAGTGGGACGGGCCAATGTTTTTCACCAAGTATATAGATATTTTAGTGATTTTAGGGTCTTCAGATGGGCCGGGCCAAACCTGAAGTCAAGGTGGGACGGGCCGAAGTTTTTCATCAAGCATATAGAACTTCTAGGCCTGTAAGAATAGGCCGGGCCTTATTCAGACGGGCTGTGCCGGGCCAGGAGTTTGGGTTTTTTAAACGGCTGGGCTAAGTTGTCGACGGGCCGAGCCGAGACCTAAAAAATTTATCTCTACTATGGATGCACGGTTCAAAGTCTCTAATTTCATGCGAGCGAAGCCGCTACGGGCACTGCTAGTTATATATATATTAGGGTGGCCCTTAAATATTTTTTTTTTGAAATGTTTACCTAAAACCCCTTAAAATTGTTCTATTTATATCAAAATCACTTTTTATAAAATATTTTTGTGTTTGGACAATATTAAGGAGTGGCCATGTGGGTTTAATTTTTTCTCAAATGTTGACCTAAAGCGCAATTGAAAAAATTATGAAATTTTTAGTGCTGTTTTAAAATTAATTATTATTACTTATTATATCTTCACTACAAACAATTTAACCAAAACTAAAAAACACGAGTTAGTTATTATTTTTTAGTTATTTTGAACTTTTCTGAAATATCTAAAAAAAACTGTTATCTATAGATCTAGAGCTAATAGAATGATTTTCATGTGAAATTTTTTTTTCCCAAAGTAAACCTAGTAATCAGTAGTTATTAATTGGTACATTACATCATTATATTACAAATTTGTTTAACCAGCTTACAAAGCTGAAATTCGTGGTGTTAAGTTGCCATCTTATCAGCAAGCATTTGGACAACTTTCTTCAGCTACATAATAAAAAGAAAAAAACAGTTTGTGGTGCAAGTCAATCTACAGTCCAGCTTATATTTTCTATTTAGGAAAAATAATAATTCCAGTTGTTTTTTTATCAGTTTTCAATCTTTAAACTGGAAAAAGTGTTCACTGACTGGAAAGATTTACCGAAACATAACACACAAACTTCTCCAGGTCGCAAAAACAAGGAGAACAACTTTGTAAAAAGTTGGAAGATTTTTTGAAATTGCTCATGCTCAAGCTCTATAACTCATCGCCATCCAAGATAAAAAAGAAGTCCTGCCTTTTCAGAGACAAAAGAGATGCCCGGGATCAATTGGTCCTGTGAATGTGTTTGGTGAATTAAAAAGCGGCGAGCTCAAAAAAGTTGAGAGGCAAGTGCAAATAGAAGAATGCAGACACACAATGAAATTTTCAGCAAGTCAGATTAATCTTAAGTCAGATTCATTAACAGCATCAAATAATGTAGAAGATAATGAAGATCAAGATCCAGTTCAAGACTAAGGTGATGTTAATGGTGAATTAGAGATAAATAGAGCAAAAATCAACATTATGACTCCTGGACTTATTTCAGCTCTGGACAGAACTAGGATTTATCAAGGAATGCCACATTTGTTATCAGGAAAGTTGCATCCAGTATTGTTTACAATAATTGTTTGTAAACATCAACATGGACTGCATTAATTAAAAAAGAGCAAGCCACCAAGTCACAACAACTTGAAAATCTGAAATCAGAATTTGATCGTTGATTGGGATGGAAAACTAATGAAAGATTTAATTTCATAAAACACATAGATGGTCTTAAAACTCCAATTTACAGAATCAATGTTAAACAGTTGCTTAGAATGTCAAAACCACTCTGCAATACAAAAAGCGTAAGCAGCTACCATGATAAATTGCCTGGAAAAATGCGATGTCAAGAATTAATTTGTAGCATTATGCTTTGACACAACAGCATTAAACATTGTCCATCGAAATGGGGCTTGTTTCCATATTGAACCAAAACTGGATAAACATATATTGTTCTTGGCATGTCACAATCTTATTATAAGATTAATCGTTGAAACGGCCTTTGAGGAGACAACCAGAAAATTACCTGGCCCAGAAATCCTCATCGTCAAAATATTTCAAGACAAACGGCAATTCCTTGACACAAATTTCAAATTAGCATCAACCAACTTTTTTAAAAGCTATGGTTGCTACATTTCGTGCCAAATTACAAATTCTCATTTTTGACTGTTTTTGGAAAATTTCAAACCTAGGAGGCCACCTCTAAATATTGTTTAATTTACAAACAGTGTATTTTTACTATCAATAGAACGCATTAGAGAGGTTTTACAGAAAAATTTCCAATTGCTATTTTTTTATTATACATTAAGGGCCACCCTAATATATATATATATATATATATATATATATATATATATATATATATATATATATATATATTAGGGTGGCCCTTAATGTATAGTAAAAAAAATAGCAATTGGAAATTTTATATATATATATATATATAAATTTTATATATATATATATATATATATATATATATATATATATATATATATTTACTAAACTAAAACTGCACAGTGACACAATAATAGTTGGAGTCATTTATCGTCCACCTGCTACCAATCTTCAAGTATTTAATAATGAATTTAAATTATTACTGCATCATGTAGTCAAGCAACAGAACTGTGTACTTTTAGGAGATTTTAATATAAATATAGCAAAGGAGTCGTCAAACATTATGATTCAGGAATTTATTAACATTGCATCAAATTATTGCCTATATCCAAAGATTGTCTTACCAACAAGAATTACCTCAACAAGTGCAACGGTTATTGATAACATATTCACTAATATATTTGATAAGGAGGAGGTTGTAAAAATAATTGTTGATGACATCTCTGATCATCTACCTGTCTACTACTCAATCAATACCACAAAAAATAAATCGGTGAACCCTAAAACAAAATGCAAAAGAGATTTCAGTGACGAAAATAAGAAGAACTTTATTGAACAACTTACCGGCGTGAATTGGTCCGAATCATTATTGCTCTGTGACGAAGGGTGTGCCTCAGCAGCTTATTGTTCGTTCATCAAATCTTATTGTAAAATATATGATATCTGTTTTCCCATCACTCATAAGCGAACAAACTTATATCATTTCAAAAAACCATGGATGACTCCTGGTGTCCTAAAGTCTTGCAGGACAAAAAATACTCTTTAAAAAAAATTTCTCTCTAAGCGTACAAGTGACAGCAAGCTAAAGTTCACCTGTTCCAGAAACAAGTTTAGAAAAATTAAAGAAGTTGCTATTACTGAATATTATTCTAACAAATTTCGTTCATATGAAGGCAACTGCCGTAAAACATGGGATCTAATAAAGCATCTCTTAAATAGAAACAGTCATAAAACTGCCTCCTGTACGTTCCATAACGCGGAGGGTTTTCCACTCGTGTCATCTACGGACATTGCTAACTCATTTAACACATTTTTCACAAGTATTGGGACTGAGCTCGCAAAGAAGATTGTGTCAAGCAATTTAGACTTTCGACAATATCTTAAAGATCCCATACCACAATCAATTTTGTTATCAGATGTTACTCCAGAAGAAGTCATATCAATATCAAAGACTCTCAAAAACTCTCACAGTGAAAGCTGTGATGGAGTCAATTCAGCTCTGGCAGGATATTCAGTACCTGTAATTGCTTATATTCTGACGGCCCTAATCAACTGCTCCTTTAAATCAGGCGTCTTTCCGGATCTGCTGAAGATTGCCAAAGTTGTTCCAATTCATAAGAGTGATTCAAAAGAGAGTATTGTGAATTATAGACCAATATCGATTCTTCCATACTTTTCAAAAATTTTCGAGAAAGCAATCTTCAACAGATCAATCTCATTTTTCAACAAGTTTTCAGTTATCAGAGATGACCAATTCGGATTCAGGGAGAAACATTCGACATATAGGCCTATCTCTGTTATTCACTCAAAAATTTCTAATGCTCTAGATCGGGGCCAGCCTACAATTGGGGTCTTTCTGGACTTGGCCAAGGCCTTCGACACAGTGGACCATGCAATCTTACTGGAAAAGCTGCAGCATTTTGGTATTCGTGGCAGGTGTTTAGCATGGTATCGGAGTTATTTGAGCAATGATACCCAGATGGTCTCTTTTGAAAATTCTCTCTCTTCTACAATACCAATTACCCTGGGAGTTCCACAGGGCTCGGTGATTGGCCCACTCCTATTTTTGATATAAATCAACGGCATGAGCAATTCCTCTGAGTGCCTTGAATTTCTGCTTTTCGCCGACGATACGAATGTATTCATATCTGGTGATGACATTACCGAACTTGTCTCTGTTATGAACAAAGGGTTTCCAGACGATTCGCCCCCTGGACGGTTCGCCCCCTCCCTAGACGTTTCGCCCCCTGGTCGATTCGCACTCTGGACGGTTCGCCCCCTGGTCGATTCGCACCTTGGACGGTTCGCCCCTGGTCGATTCGCACTCTGGACGGTTCGCCCCTTGGTCGATTCGCACTCTGGACGGTTCGCCCCTTGGTCGATTCGCACCCTGGACGGTTCGCCCCCTGGTCGATTTGCATTCTGGACAATTCGCTCCCTGCGTGGTTGACGGTTTATTAGAGTTAAATATAATTTTTTTTATTATTTTTACCACGTTTTCTTAACTTGCTTAAATATTATTTATTTGTTATTTTTACTATGGAGGTAGTTCTCATACAGGGAACGATAGTTAAGAAGGTACTTCTTCAAAAGTGCTATTAATGTTCTTTTTCAAAATGTTAATATCAATATCAATTTCTTTTGCGATTTCTTGATGACCCCTTCCCGAACTCTACGCCTATGGTTTAAATGTTTTTTTTAATTTACAAATCTTTTAAGTGGAACTCAATTTTAAGAGGTTTGACATTGTTTAACGTAGCGTTAGTAATGACTAAGCCACGAATCATTATCTCACTTTATAATGAGTATATAATGATGTTTGAAAACAGATTAACAAATGATAGACACTGCGTTTTGTTGTAAATGTTATTGATCATTCTCCGCCTGGTCCATATATGTGCGCACAGGCACGCAGAAGTTTAGAAGTGGTTATTTCATGTTCCGCATACTTCTCCCACACGTCGGATAATTTTCCCTGCAGTCTGGCATAGGTCGTCCTTTGGTACCTGCGAAGTCTTTTCTCGGATATCAGGTTGACTTGCATGGTAACATATTCCGCTTCGTTGAAGAGTAGCGCGCCAGCTGGTACAAATCCAACTTACCACGCCTGGCACGGCTGTTTAAGCGCGTGTGCCATCCTAAAAACAATTGTTTTAGGATAATTAATAACATAAAAACATAATTAATATGCCATTCTTAGCAGCAATGTAATATGAATCAACTGATTTAGATAATATTCACCCTCAACATCGTTGTTTGTCCTGACGGTTTTCATGTAAATCGACCAGGCGTGAGGTGGCCAGACCTGACTGTTGATCCATGTTAGTTAAACTAGCTTCTATAGTAAATGATCTATCATTGGACTGTACATTACCAGATTCCTCATCTATTGTAAGTGGCAAGTCCACATTAACAGGACTAGCGTGACCGCTTGGGCTAGTTGATGTCGTCGACGATGCACTTACAACCAGGGCTTTGCAAAAAATACAACTAAAAGGCAGTTGCTGTTTACATTTGAGTGAACTTCTGTATTGATTATACGTAAATTCTACAAAAATAATAATAGTTCCTAAAAGTAAATGATTTATAACCGCTGAACATAAAAATTGTCTCAAATTATTACAAAGAGAACAAAAAAATAATTTTACAAAAGCACCGTTGGCGCGTTATAGATTTTGTTATCAACCGTATTATTTGTTTTTTTTTAATCTATATATATAAAAAAACATGTCCTGACTGACAGATGACTGACTGATAATCAACGCCGAGCTCAAACGCCTCATCCTAGGAACGTGAAATTTGGAACTTATATTACTTTTATAGCGTAAACATCCGTTAAGAAAGGATTTTAGAAAATTTTGCTCCTGAGGGGAAAAAACTGGAAAACAAACTTTTTTCTAAACATTTTTTATAAAAAAATTTTCTGAAATTTGGTATATAGATTCTTTTTGAAAAATAAAAAGATAAATGTTTCACCATTTTTTGAAAATTCGGTTTCCCGGACCTCAAATGTGGGTTGGAAAATTGGGTTATTTGGTTTTTAAAGTAGCTTCTACTCAAAAACTGTTAATGCTACAGGAGTAAAAATTAGTGTTTAGTTTCTACTCCAAAAATAATGAAATACGTGTTTTAGCATTTTTTGAAAATTTGGTTTCCAGGACTTCAAATGTTGGGTGGAAAATAGGGCTATTTGTCTTTTATAGTAACTGCTACTCAAAAACAGTAAATACAACAGATGTAAAAATTATTATTTAGTTTCTTTTCTAAAAATAAAGATATACGTGTTTCAACATTTTTCACAAATTTGGTTTCCCGGACCTCAAATGTGGGTTGGAAAATTGGGTTATTTGGTTTTTAAAGTAGCTGCTACTCAAAAACTGTGAATGCTACAGGAGTAAAAATTAGTATTTAGTTTCTACTTCAAAAATAATGAAATACGTGTTTTAGCATTTTTTGAAAATTTGGTTTCCAGGACTTCAAATGTGCGGTGGAAAATAGGGTTATTTGTTTTTTAAAGTAACTGCTACTCAAAAACTGTAAATACCACAGATGTAAAAATTAGTATTTAGTTTCTATTCTAAAAATAAAGATATACGTGTTTCACCATTTTTTTACAAATTTGGTTATAGGACCTTAAATGTGGGGTGGACAATAGGATTACTTGGTTTTTAAAGTTGCTGCTACTCAAAAACTGTGAATGCTACAAAAGTAAAAATTAGTATTTAGTTTCTACTCTAAAAATAATGATATACGTGTTTCACCATTTTTTGAAATTTTGGTTTTCAGGACCTCAAATGTGGGGTGGAAAAAAGGTTTCTTTGGTTTTTAAAGTAACTGCTACTCAAAAACTGTGAATGCTACAGATGTCAAAATTAGTATTTAGTATATACTCAAAAAATAATGATATAAGTGTTTCAACATTTTTTAAAAATTTGGTTTCCAGGACCTCAAATGTGGGGTGGAAATAAGGGTCATTTGATTTCAAAATAACTGCTACTCAAAAACTGTAAGTGCTACAAATGTAAAAATTAGTATTTTGAAGTTTTGTGCCGGTTAAAAGTAGCTAAGTCCAGTTTATCACCGGCCGGGTCAAGCCTTTATTTTAGAGTCTTCACACGGGCCAGGCCAAACCTTAAATCAAGGTGGGACGGGCCGAGATTTTTCACCAAGTATATAGATGTTTTAGTGATTTTAGGGTTTTATTTGGGCCGGGCTAAACCTGAAGTCAAGGTGGGACGGGCCGAAGTTTTTCATCAAGTATATAGAACTTCTAGGTCTGTAAAAAGGGGCCGGGCCTAATTCAGACGGGCTGTGCCGGGCCAGGAGTTCGGGTTTTTAAAACGGGCTGGGCTAAGTTGTCGACGGGCCTAGCCGAGACCTAAACAATTGATCTCTACTATGGATGCACTGTTCAAACTCTCTAATTTCATGCGAGCGAAGCCGCTACGGGCACTGCTAGTATTTGTATAATAGTTATAAGTCTTAAAATACTTTTTTGACAGCTTAGATAACACCATTTTTTACAAATATCGCAAGCAACTGCATATTGTTTCTTCGTGACCTTTTTTGCACAAACAACGCAATCATAAACAGCTGACATCATAATACAAGTTAAAATTGCTCTTAAAGTAAAAGCAGAGTAGACTTGAATAAAGCAAACTCAAATATAGCATGCCGAAAGATTGACTTATATATATACCTTGGTTGTTGAATAAAAAAGAATTGAAAATTTTCATAAGCAATAAATCTAAAAAGTGGCGGTTACGTTAACAAAAGTCCAAAACTTCAAACGTATTATAATGAAACAAAACAGCGGCAGGTAGTCTAATTTAAAATACTTCGTAGCACACTAGCAGCACTTCCGAGGCTTTATGCAATTGTTTTAACTGCAAGCCGCTTTTTTGCTGGCTTATAATATAATGAACTTTTTATGATGTCAAAAAGATTCGGATTTTCTTTGAAAAGACTGATCAATTTAAGCACTTTCTCATCAGTCCATTTCATCGTAATTTCTATAGTTTAAAATAATTAATCATTCAAACAAAATACACAGAAAACATTTAATGCAAATATGTTCCATAATTTATTTTTAAAAATATAAATAAACAAAACTCTTTAAAATAGCACATTTTTGTTAACCAAGAGAAGAAAATAATTTTTCTCTGGGCTATGTGAGAAATGTCTTAATGGATATTCGTATAACAAACAAGCCATAATTTGTTAAAACTTAAAACGTGAGGAACCGTTTACTCAAACTAACCATCTGCCATTTTTAAATAGGATAGAACGCTTTTTTGAATATATATATATATATATATTTATATATATATATATATATATATATAATATATATATATATATATATATATATATATATATATATATATATATATATATATATATATATATATATATATATATATAATATATATATATATATATATATATATAATATATAATATATAATATATATCATAAAACGTATATCTTCGATAGCTATTAAATTAGCTAGTGACGGAATGTAAGCCGTACAACTTATAAATACTATCGAGCATTGATTCGTACCCATTCATAGTCGAGTGTTGTGTTCAACATACCCCAACAAAAGCGCTTAACAACCACTGTTTTTTGGCGGTAGAAGTGGCGCAGATGGTAAGGTAGTTGGCATGATGCGAGGCGGTGTTGCCGATCCGACAGTCGTGGTGAGAAATCATAAAAAAAATATTTAAAATGGTCCAGGGGGCGAATCGTCCAGAGTGCGAATCGACCAGGGGGCGAATCGTCCAGAGGGCGAATCGACCATGGGGCGAAACGTCCAGAGTGCGAATCGACCAGGGGGCGAATCGTCCAGAGTGCGAATCGACCAGAGGGCGAACCGTCCAGAGTGCGAATCGACCAGGGAGCGAATCGTCTAGGGAGGGGGCGAATCGTCCAGGGTGCGAATCGTCCAGGGGGCGAAACGTCCTGTTACCGAACAAAGAATTGATGGGAGTTGCTAACTGGTGTAAAGCAAATGTTCTTTCAATCAATGTAAAAAAACTGTTTACATGTGGTTTCATAAAGCAAGGAAAAATATTAGCCTTAATGAGCTGTCTATATGTATTGGTGACTCTGTTCTGTCTCGTGTTGATGCATGTAAATTTCTTGGGATTATTATAGATGAACATCTTACTTTTAAACCTCATATTCAGTAT
Organism: Erpobdella octoculata; assembly: GCA_963978895.1. NCBI lineage: Eukaryota > Metazoa > Annelida > Clitellata > Hirudinida > Erpobdellidae > Erpobdella > Erpobdella octoculata. The sequence continues at coordinate 15,928,657 of OZ022242.1, forward strand.
GTAACTAATAAGTTGTCAAAAAATATTGGAATCATTTCACGTATTCGCCCTTACATTACTCTACCAGTAGCAGTCACTTTGTATTACTCATTTATATTTCCTTATTTAAATTATTGTTATTTAATCTGGGCTTCCATTTACTCAACTTATTTGCAGCCTCTGCTTAAACTTCAGAAAAGATATTTACGTATCATCTTCAAATTACCATGTAGTTCTCACACTGATCCATTTTTTGGACAATGGAACATACTTAAAATTCACCAGATAAATCATTTTCATGTGGGAATCTTTATGTATAAACTTGATCATAATATGCTTCCTAATTTATTTAGAAAATTGCTACCTCAATCATCCTCATTACATTCTTGTGTGCCTCGTTCATATCCAAGGTATAGACCCCCCTTTGCTAAATCCAACATAAAGCTTTGCTCAATTGTATGTGCGGGTCCTAATGTGTATGCAAAGATTCCGATGACTATATCTCAACAACCAAACTTATCCTGTTTCAAACGATTACTTAAAAAGTTTATTATTGAGTCGCCAATGTTCAATAGCACTTGTACAGGTTCAATATATTTCTAATTATTATTTGTGTACAATGAACTTTATAGGCAGCCTTCTTAGCGGGATGTAAATACCCTTTAGGTTTCTGCCTTTTGACATCTTTTTTGTTTTATGGACCGATAACCTCGTTGTCATTTTTTTTAGTGTCCGATTGCTGATGCTGTTTCGTTTTCTGATGTCAATAAAAATATATATATATATATATATATATATATATATATATATATATATATATATATATATATATATATATATATATATATATATATATATATATATATATATATATATATATATATATATATATATATGAGATAGTTCACGTAATTTAACTCGCCCACGAAGTTGTTCAAAGAACGCCCGATTATACAAATCTTTATTACTTTTTAACTTGCAAGTTTCGGCTATTTTTTCAGCCATCTTCAGAAAAAGCAAAAGGCCGGCGGTACAGGAACCGAACATAAACAAAGACGATTAAAAACAAATAATGAAATGTGGAAGTACGTAGATAAAAATAAAATATGACCAAAATAAAATGCGAGGGAAGGTATTAATTAAGACTAAAATCAAAGAAGCAAATATAAATTAAATTTAACATAATAATTGTTGGTGTTAGTTTTCCGTCGATACAGGTGTTAGTTTTTCACCGATAAGAATTGAAGGCCTTAAATGTCGAAGTATACATAGATAGAAAAAAAATAAATCAATAAAATTAAGAGCAAAAATAAAACAAAGGGATGTATTAATTACCATTGAAATCATAAGAGCAAATATAAAATAAATATGACCGAAAATAATACATAAACTAGAATACCAAGAGCGAGAAATATCTAAAATTAACGTCTACGTAATGTAATGTTTGGGTTATTAATTAAATTAGAAAAGAGGGTGTTATGGTCACCATTACTAGTCAAAGCAAACAAACGAGGAATGTACAATCCTGGTTCTCTCTTTCATCTACCTACCTGTGCTTCTTCATCCTCCATCGACCACGAAGCAGCGTGTCCCAGAAAATCTATTGCACCTGACCTCTACACTGCGAGCATGTCACCAAAAACCATGAAAGTTTCCCGCCAAAGACCTCGTTCTCACGACTGTGATCCCCGTTGCTCAATTTCACCATCTTTCTTACTTTCTCGAATTGGTGTTTACAACTACCATAGTGAACGTCCTTCTCGTTTACGTCCGACCGTCAGCACGATTCCAGGCCAGCATACTCCATACAGTCTTCGTTCGCCTTTTCACCCAACTAATGTTGCCCCTGTGCCCCCTGTGGAGCACAAACCTGAATGTCCCTTACAATGTATTAGATCTGCACTCTGTACTAAGAGTTCGTCACCAGGAAATACAAAGGTATCCCGCCAAAGACATCATTCCCAGAATTGTGGTCATGGTTTCTCCCCTTCGCCATCCTACTTACTTCCTAGAACCTGCCATAGTGAACGTGCTTCTTCTCGGAGACGGCCCCTCACCATGATTCCTACCAGTCGAACTTTGTACATTCCTCGTTTGTTTGCTTTGACTAGTAATGGTGACCATAACACCCTCTTTTCTAATTTAATTAATAACCCAAACATTACATTACGTAGACGTTAATTTTAGATATTTCTCGCTCTTGGTATTCTAGTTTATGTATTATTTTCGGTCATATTTATTTTATATTTGCTCTTATGATTTCAATGGTAATTAATACATTCCTTTGTTTTATTTTTGCTCTTAATTTTATTGATTTATTTTCTTTCTATCTATGTATACTTCGACATTTAAGGCCTTCAATTCTTATCGGTGAAAAACTAACACCTGTATCGACGGAAAACTAACACCAACAATTATTATGTTAAATTTAATTTATATTTGCTTTTTTGATTTTAGTCTTAATTAATACCTTCCCTCGCATTTTATTTTGGTCATATTTTATTTTTATCTACGTACTTCCACATTTCATTATTTGTTTTTAATCGTCTTTGTTTATGTTCGGTTCCTGTACCGCCGGCCTTTTGCTTTTTCTGAAGATGGCTGAAAAAATAGCCGAAACTTGCAAGTTAAAAAGTAATAAAGATTAGTATAATCGGGCGTTCTTTGAACAACTTCGTGGGCGAGTTAAATTACGTGAACTATCTCATATAATAGAAAAAGTTTGCAACAAAACTTGGTCAATAAAATTTAACCGAGCCTGTATCGACGAAAAATTAACACCTAATTATTTGAATATATATATATATATATATATATATATATATAATTTTTTATTTTTCTTGAACCCCAGTACTGGTCAGCGCCAACTGCTTTGCCTGGGACGAACACTCCTCCATAAGACAGCCATCCTGATTCTCGACGAGGCCACAGCGGGAGTTGACCTTGAAACTGACAGGATCGTCCAAGAGACTATACGCAAACAGTTTGCTGAATGTACTGTGCTTACCATTGCCCATAGAATTGATACAGTTCTAAGCTGTGACAGGTTTATCTATTTAAAAATTAATTGACATTTGTGGTAATAGTCATCTATATTTTCTTAAATGCTATAAAAACTGTCTTACAAACAATTTTTTCCATTAATTAATGCATTCTATTTAGCTAGTTTATCAACTAAAGTTTGCTTACATATTTCAGAATCTTTCTCCTTGATGTCGGTCAGGTTAAAGAAATTCAGAAATAAACAAGAGCCAGCTTTGAAGCGTTTCGTTTGCAAACCAAATATTCGTCTTTTCATAATAATTGTTTGAAAATACGTTTAAAATACACTCGACAAATTAAAATGTTTCAAATGTTTTAATTGGTTCTCTTTCGTCATTATGCAGCAAAGTTATTTGAGCTACGTATTGTTCAGCCTGTCAACACGGATGAAGTAGGCTGCTCAGAAAAAACACGATAAATGCCCAAACATGTATTAAACTTCTTAGTTCAGTAGTAAACGTTATTTTGATAGCTTTATAGACATAACCTGTGTTACTGTAAACAGTGTAGTCTCTCTCTTTCTTTCTCTCTCTCTCTCTCTCTCTCTCTCTCTCTCTCTCTCTCTCTCTCTCTCTCTCTCTCTCTCTCTCTGTCTCTTTTTCTATCTCTAAAAACTGTTGGAATCACTGACAAAAATGGATGAAATGCAGGCTTAAAATCGTGGGAAAAGCCTGACAGCAGAAATAAAAATAATCTGTTCAACAAATCACACACTATGCCTAATGGGAGATTTCAATCTACCTGACATCAACTGGTTACAGTTTTCTCATCCCAATAATAAAATCTACACGATATTCATCGTGTTGATCATGTTTGGAAAATAATAGACAGAATCGGCGGCGGTGATAAAAAAACATCCTGTAAAGGTGCGCAAACTCGATGGGAATCCACCTGCGTCCAAGGAGGATGGCTTGAATGAGTGGAGAAATTACTTCAACAATCTTCTCAACAACAAAAGCAGGTTTACAAGCCCGGCCTATCATCCTGTCCCATCGAATGACAACAACGAGATATCAACATCCAACTTCAGCTCAAGAGAAGTGAACGAGGCCATAAAGCACCTCAAGTCAAATAGAGCCCCGGGCTTGGACTATGCGCTCACTGCAGAGGTACTCAAGAAAGGTGGAAACTTCATCAGAGAGCAAATCTATTTTATCTGCAACTTGGTTTTTGACAATCTCCACGCGCCCAGTACCTGGACGTCCAATATCATCGTCACCGTGCCAAAGAAAGGAAATCTCCAACTGATGACTAACTACAGAGGTATCTCTCTCATGTCCATAGCAGCAAAGGTTTACAATCTAATGCTTCTCAACCGCATTAGAACTCCAATTGACAAGCTGTTAAGGAAAAACCAAGCTGGGTTCAGGATTGGACGTAGTTGTGTTCAACAGATTAACATTTTGAGACGCATCATGGACGGAGCATATAGTCAGAATATCCCGTTGTTCGTCACATTCATCGACTTCAAAAAAGCATTTGATTCGATTGATCGGGATATGATGTTTGCAATATTAAGATACTATGGCATTCCCAATAGGATAGTCTCAGCCATAAAAGTGCTATATGAAAATTCATCTAGCCAGGTCTTTGTTGAAGGGGAGCTATCTGAACCATTCAGTATCACCACAGGAGTCCTACAGGGAGATGTCTTAGCCCCTTTCTTGTTTGTCATTGTAATCGATTATGTCATGAGACGAGCGGAACATGGTTTCGGCTATCTGACACACCGTCGCAATGGATCAAGACAGGCGGAGAGGAGGATTAATGACCTCGACTTTGCGGATGACATAGCCCTGTTGGAGAACTCAATAGAAGGTGCTCAGCGACAACTGAATGCTCTCAACGAAGAATCAAAAAAGGTTGGGCTGGAAGTAAACACCATGAAGACCGTACAGATGCGTCTCAACGTCCCTGAAGATTTTACTGCACCGCACCTCACAATCGACGGCGAAGAAGTAGAAGTGGTCCAGGACTTCAAATATCTTGGTTCTCACATGAACTCAGATGTTAAAGATATTGAGGCCAGAATCGCACTTGCATGGGGGGCCTTCCACAAACTGGAGAAGATTCTCACCTCCAGACACGTTGGTGTGATGCTGAGAGTGCGCTTCTTCAACGCTCCATGTGTATCGATTTTGTTGTATGGATGTGAATCCTGGCTTGTAACAAAAAGTTTGTCGATTAAATTGGACGTGTTTGCCAGAAAGTGTTATCGCAGGATGCTCGGTGTGGTTCAGTCAGAGGATCGTATGACAAATGAGGACCTGTACGACAGGGTACAGTCAGCTCCTATCAGCACATTGATCCGTCATCGTCAGATGTCTTTCACTGGTCACTGCCTACGTATGAACCAAGATGAACCGGCAAATATATACATGCTGTATACATCAAACGTAAGAGCTAGCAACAGACGCGGCCGTCCAAGAATGTCATACCTCGACCAGATGTCAACATACATGGGTTATGACAGAAAGAGTATCACCGCTGAGGATGTTAGAAGGGAAGCCACGGAGGCCAAGGGAGAGAAATGGAAGCTCAGATATTGTCGTCTGCGGAGTGGAGGGACCAACAAGTCCGGACGAAACGTAGTCGGTCGATGATGATGATGATGATGACACGATATTCATGAATCTATTTAACGATCTAGGACTTCATCAATTTGTGTTCCAGCATACTCGTGGCGAGAGCACTCTTGACTTGATTCTTTCTACTGACCACATGTTTATTGCAAAAATAGATGTTGTTTGCCCAATAGCTACCAGCGACCACAAATTGATTGTATTCCGGACTAGCGACTCCGTCTCAACTACTGGTGCGTCTAATCAACATATCTACGACTTCAAACGAGCACGTTTTGAGGAAATGAATTACTATCTAAGTGACATCGACTGGAATCAAGTTTTTCAATACTGCTTTGATGTGGAAAGCTGTTGGTCGATCTTTAAACAACAGTTGGACATGGCTATGACATATTTTGTTCCTCTGTGTATTAAAGGATCAAGGTCAAAAAAAGAAAAAACTCCGAAAATTCTTAGAATGATTTATAAGGCCAAGTTGTGGTTTTGGAAGAGATGGAAGGCTACTGATGCTTTGAAACACAAGGTTTGCTATGTCGAGTTTTCAAAGAAATGTTCTAAATTGGCCAAGGAAGTTCAAGTTACCACTGAGAGAAAACTTATCTTGGGGGGTAACATTGGAACGTTTTACAGGTACGTCAGCAGTAAGCTATTTACTCATCCTCGAATTGGTAGCATTGATTCGGGAAATGGCAACTCTACATCTGACGCTACCGAAATTGCCAACATTTTCAATAACTATTTTGCAAGCGTGTTTACATTCGACAATGGCGTTAATCCCATGTTGGATCCTCGATCACCGAGCTCCTTGGAGGACGTCTCCTTTACGCCGTCGACCGTTGTGAAAACGCTAAAATCTCTCAATAACTCATGTTCTCTTGGTCCAGATGGCATTCCGAACCTACTTTTGAAGAAATGCGCTTCCAGTCTAGCAACGCCTCTTTGTCATATTTTTCACACGTCTTTAAAATCTAAAATACTACCAAAAGAGTGGAAAACAGCATTTATTCAACCCATCCATAAAAAAGGTCCCACCAGCAATCCTTCTAATTACCGACCCATTTCTCTAACTTGTACCTGTTGTCGCATTATGGAGAAAATAATTAATAAAACCATGCAACACTATTTAATTGAACACAATCTCATCTCTCGACACCAACATGGATTTTTACAGTCAAGGTCAACCTGTACTAATCTACTTGAATGTGTATCTGACTGGTCATTGTCAATGGAGGAACGCAGACGCACGGATATAATTTATTTTGATTTTCAAAAGGCCTTTGATTCCATTTCTCATTTCAAATTAAAAAGAAAGTTGGAAGCTTATGGAATAGCTGGAGATCTATTGGCATGGATTACTGACTTTTTAAAGGATCGCCGCCAGATGGTTCAGATAGACCGTAGCCTGTCTGAGCCAAGAGCTGTTACAAGCGGGGTTCCGCAAGGCAGTGTTCTCGGTCCAACTCTGTTCCTGATCTATATTAACGATGTTACAGATAGTGTGGAGTTGGGATCGATCTCAGTTAAACTATTTGCCGATGACATCAAACTGTATGTACCTGTCCAGCCTAATGCCAACAACTTACAGAAGGCAATTGACCACTTGCTGGTATGGAGCAAAGACTGGCAGTTGAACTTGGCACTGGAAAAATGTTTTGTTCTCTCTATTTTTGGTCCCGCAGGTGCAAAACTTAAATCTCCCATCTACACCATTGACTCTTACCAACTAAAGAACGTTGATCATATCAGAGACCTAGGAGTAATTGTGGATGCTAGCCTGAGTTTCAAATATCACGTGGAAAATATCGTTCATGTTGCGTCTGTGAGATCGCGTCTCATCATTAAATCATTTACATCTAAAGATCCAGATTTGCTTAAGCAAGCTTTTTGCACATATGTTCGACCTCTTCTGGAGTATTGCTCGCAGGTGTGGAATCCTCATCACTGATATCTTATTGACGATATCGAAAGAATTCAAAAAAGATTTACCAAGGCGATCCCGGCTCTCAAGAACCTTCCGTATGCGGTGAGACTCAAAACTCTCAATCTCCCATCACTTGAACACCGAAGACTCATCAGTGATCTTTGTTTGTGCTACAGCTTTTTGAACGGTTTTATTGATTCCGACTTAAAACATAGTTTTCAGTTCTCCATGTATCATTCCACTAGGGGTCACCAGTTCAAGCTAAAATCTGTCTTTAATAGAGTTGATGTTACCAAATTTTTCTATACTAATCGTATTATTAATATATGGAACCAATTGCCTAGCGATATTGTCAGTTCAACTACTCTCAGTAGGTTTAAATGTCTCGTAGTGGAAGCCAACCTATCAAACTTTCTCACATATAAATAGATATCTGATTGCTCTATTATTACTCCTTCTGTGACATCCTCATTTAAAAACTAGTATCTATCTGGTACCTAGATCTAAATACAAATATTTATCTGATTATCTTGTTGTTACTAATCCATCTATTATGTATTAGTTAATATTCATATATAGTCATATAGTTTATATTTTGAACACAACTTTTCTGTTTTACTTTTGCCTGGCTCGTCGCCTCACATCAGACGGTTTATTTTGTTTTGTTTTTCTTTAGTTTTTATTGTGTTCTGTCCGAACAGTATTAGTGGCCCTTTGGGTCCCTCTGTTTGTGTACCAATAAATAAATAAATAAATAAATAAATACCAAAATATAATTAATAATTGTGACGGGATTCTACTCGGGTATTGATGCCTGACGACGAAACAACTGAGATAAACTAAACAAGGTTTAACAGTTTATTAATATAACACAAACGACACTAATCGGACAGAGCTTCACCTCAAAAAATCGCACGAAGAAGAGAACTAAAATTCCAAACGCAAAATTTCCTTATATAGCCTAACATCCGTGTCAATTTCAATCCACAAAAACCACCAATCCGAATGCAGCCTTAATTCCACGTGACCGTTTGACTAATCCCACGTGACCGTTTGACTAGCCCCACGTGACCGTTTGACACACAAAAGTTTAGAAAGGCAATATACATCAAAATCACCGCCACGAAGTAATAATATTAAACTAAACTCCTTTTCCAAACAGATAATTCGTTTTATAATTTGATATACTAAAAAGTTTTACATTAGCGACGATACAAATGGCTAGAAACGACACTTAGTCAAAAGGAATTATGATAATTACTTAAAGAGCCAATCACAACGCAGAACGAAAGCGCTTACGTCAGCACTCAACAAATTTACAAGAAAGTGTGCTTAAAATATGTTACATTTCACGCTACAACTTATTTAATACTCATCCGAAATCGATAAAATTAGGTACCATTAAACGACTACACAATATCTATACAACGTACTAAAAATTATTATCCAAAACTTAATAGGAAAGACGCTAGAACTAAAAGCACACCAAAAACGAGCAAGTTTGATCGATAAGCGAACCGACGCCACCTCTCTAGTCGACGTTTTTCATCGCGCTCTCAACCTAGTCCGCGCAATAAAGTTATTCACAAAAGAAAATTATGGAGACAAAAAAATCAAAAATAAAAAGGTTTTTCGCCTGTCGCTCGTAGAGTACGGACGTATTTGCTGCTGCTCCTTTATTGCGTACGTGACTTAGCTCACGTAGCGACCTTTGCGAAAGTTATTCGATTTCTAATCGAAATTTTGTTTAAATTAGTTTAATTAATTAATTTTAATTTAATTTAAACGTTTATATACTGCTAAAGAAGTTCTGACTTCTACTTGTTGCATTCGGGAAACTCTGTTTTCCCGAATTGTTGCAGTTGGAAGTTCTGTCTTCCAGGAGGTTCTGCCCTCTTCAGAAGGAAGTTCCGTCTTCCTTCGACATATTCGCCACTTCACCAAAACTCTTCACCTTCAACTCCAGCGTCCCAGCCACTTCCATCTTCACTTCTGCCTTCTTCCACTCCACGTTCGACTTCTCTGACTCGTCTCTTTCTTCCTCTCAGCTTTTGAAAGGAAGAAGTTTCAGAAAGTTAAAGTCTTGAGCAAGAGTGTGGGCCGTGTCCCTTCAGTTTCCTCTTGAGTTTTTGAGAGGTTCGTTCGGAGGGCCAACGTTTTGAATCGGTCATCTGGGTTTGAAACCCTTGAAGTTGTTTTGGAGTATTTTGCTTGATAAGGTAGTATCCTTAGATTTTTAGTTTTTACAGTACCTTCCGTACTGATTTTGGTTTTGTATTGTATTATTTAGAAAATATTTTGTTATATTTTGTTTTTTTTTGTACCTGTTGTACGAGAGTGTGTTTAGAACAGAGGACCATCGGCTTCTCCGTTGGGTCCGTTATTTCTTAATTAAGTTATTTAACGGCCCTCCGGATGGAGCCAATGATCGTGAATAGCGACAGTAAGGCTACAAAGCCTCAGAAAAGAAAAACTGAGTCGACAGGATTTCTGGATCTCGAAGAACCGTCGACTCAAAATGATAATATGAGAAAAGAGAAAAAAATCTCTAGAGTTGAAGATGATGCCTTTCAACTAGGAAAGGAAGAATTGCGAAAAACAAAAAAACTAGAGAAGAAGAAATCTTCAGGAAATGAACAGATAGAGATGGATGCTATTTCAGAAGCATCAAAGATTGAGGCAGTGGAGCTTTTGATTTTGGAGGAGAAGACCAAGATCAACCCTTTCAAGATAGAGGAAGCTCTTAAAAATTTACTGAAATCTCCTCTGAAAGTGTATTCGAGAGGACGTCATCTCTCAATAAGATGTTCTACCCAAATGGATGCTGACACTCTCAAGAAGGCTGAAAGTCTTGGAGGTTATAAAGTAAGAGTTTTTCTCAAGTTTAAACCTCGACCGGTTGCAAAGCCAACAAAGAAGATGATCGTTCTTGGAGTACCCCATGAGATTCCATTGAACATCATCGAAGAGAAAGCTGGATGTCTTGAAGCCGCCAGGGTCAACAAGAAAGTGTATGGTCAACTCCAACCGACAACTGCGGTGACTCTCGTTTACGACGTTGGAACCGTTGTACCAGAGAAGTTGTTTTTGGAGTATTTGGCATTCAAAATAAAGCCATACGTCAACGCACCAGTTCGTTGCTTCAAGTGCAACAACTTCGGACACGTTGCGAAGTACTGCAGAGGAGAGACTTCCTGCCCCAGATGCGCTGGACCACACGCCTTTAAAGATTGCAAGGCAGATCAAGCAGCAAAGCCCATCTGTGCTAGTTGTAAAAGCACAGAACACTGCACAGGAGACAGAAGCTGCTCGAAATATGTAGCAGCAGTCACCCTCAACAAGATTGTTGCCACAAAGGGTGTATCCTATGCAGAGGCAGTGAAGTTGACCAAGAAAACAGAATCATCTGCAGCACCAGCGACCACTTCGGTACCAACTCGACAGCAGCCAAGTATTCCAAAAGAAAGTCCTGTGGTGGTGAAGCAGTTCAAAGAAGCTTCCACTCAAACCTGCGAGATGGCGACACAAACGGAGGAAAAAGATTTTGAGCAACACTCCAAAAAAGATGCAGCAACTGGTTGTGATGACAACTCAGTGTCACTTAGTCTACTTGCTCAGATCATCACAAACGGCACTGATGATGATCTCAAACCTCAGGGCAAAGGATGGAGTCAAAAAAGTTTCAAAGAAATCCAATGTCGAATGAGAGAAGCCATGTATCGGACAATTCTGAGGTCAACACATGGTACACAAAAGGCTGATGAGTTAAAGAAACAGATGGCAATTATTGCGTCGCAGTTTATCAAACCGCAATCGCAACCTAGTTCTGCTTTTTCACTCAAACATGGACAACAATAGTTCCATCATCCAGTGGAATTGCAGAGGCATAAGAAATAAAAGTGCAGAATTAGCAGTCAACATCAGCATCTTGACTCCACTTCCAGTCGTCATTTTGTTACAGGAGACATTTCTCAACTCGCCTTTCAAGTTTCAAGGGTACAACGTGATTCGAGTTGATCGCCCAAACAGAGATGGAAATGGGTTGCCACTTTGATTAAAGAAGGCATTCCATTCCATGAAGACACTCTGTCAGCAGACCCTGCCATATTATCGACTACCCTCAGATTTCAAAATGGCCAGGTAGTTGATTTCATTAACGCATACGTCAACCCGTCAGACAATCGACAAGAGACCAGGGAGATTTTAAGGAAGACACTTGCCAGGCCAAACATCTTCTTTGCAGGTGATCTTAATGCTCACTCCAGTCTTTTTGGCCACAAGTTGAGAAATCGTAGAGGTCATCTTCTCGAAGACCTGATGGCGGCTCACAGTTTAGTGACCCTGAACGATGGTTCAGGGACCCACGACACTGCAACAAATGAAAGAACGCCAATAGACATCACGATAACGACGCCTCAACTCTCCATCAAATCAACATGGACTGTCTTTGAAGATACGATGAAGAGCGATCATCATCCGATCCTCATCACTCTAAACAACAAACTCGAGAAACGTTCAAGAACTTCTCTAGTCTTCAATACAACCAAAACAGACTGGCATCAATACAACGCCATGGTTGCAGAGTTGATGAAGACGATACAGAAAGATGAAAATGTCGAGCAACTATTCAACGATTTTCAGAAAACGCTGACAAAGGCTATCGTGATGTCGACTCCATCACCAAAGTCTACGATGAAAAAAGATCGTCCAGCAGTGCCTTTCTGGAATGCCAATTGCAAAACAGCAATCAAGCTAAGAAAGAGAGCGAAAAACCTCTACAAGAGAATTCCGACGCCGATCAATAAAGAAGAATACAGAAAACTCAGAAGAGAAGCACAAAAGGTTGTCAGAGAAGCCAAAGCCAGCCACTGGCAACGCTTTTGTTCAACTCTCGACTGTCACACTTCACTCGATCGACTTTGGAGAACGGTCAAAAGCATAGCCGGACAGAAGACCAAACGTGAAGAAGTCGTCTTGCAAAATCCAACAGATGGCAAATTCCTCTACTCCGAAGTCGAAAATGCCAACCTCTTGGCTGAAACAATAGCCGCCAATTCGTCAGACGAAAATCTCCACCACAACTTCATAAAAGAGAAAGCGGCAAGAGAGCGAAACTTCGAAATTGATCAGCGTCGTCCACCTTCTACTGATGCTCAAGAGCTCAATGAACCGATCTCAATATCGGAACTCAACGACATTCTCAACAAGCAGACCAAAAACACGGCACCTGGACCAGACGGAGTGATGTATGAAATGTTGAGGAAACTGGATGGCAAAAACCGAGAGCAACTCCTCGACATTATCAACGAATCATGGAGTCAAAGCATGCTACCAACTTCATGGAAAAAGTCTATCGACATCGCCATTCCAAAGCCAAACAAGCCGAGAAACAATCCAAACTCGTACAGGCCGATCTCACTGAATTCCACTGTTTGCAAAACAGTCGAGAAGATTCTGAAAAGAAGGCTGACACACTTCATAGCCAAGAAACAGCGACTTGGACCAGAGCAGTCGGGCTTTCTCAACGGAAGATGTACGCTCGATCAGATATTGCGACTTCAGCACGACATCGCATACAGTATGAGAAACAGATCGGCCACGCTGGGAGTTTTTCTCGACTTAGAAAAGGCTTTCGATCTCGTCTGGAGAAGTGGCGTTCTACAGAGACTCGAAAGAATGGGCATTCGAGGAAGAATGCTCGAATGGCTGGCGGATTTTTTACAAAATCGTACGATAAAAGTGAGAATTGGAGAGACACTCTCAAACGAAAGAACAATCGATAATGGAACTCCGCAAGGCAGTGTCCTGAGTCCTTTGCTCTTCATCTTGCTCCTCGACGTCATTCCGAGACCTCCAGATTGCATAAAACTCTCGTTATATGCCGATGACTGTGCAATCTGGACAACTGGTCGAAACACGGAGAAACTCTTCAGTAATCTGCAAAAATACCTCAACCAAGTTGATGAGGTGTTGACTAACTGGGGCTTCAAGATCTCGGCGGGAAAGTCTTCCTTTGTTTTCTTCTCAAAGATCTCAGATCTCCTCCAAGACGTCGAAAAACGAAACCTAGTGATTGGCAACATCGCTCTCCAGAGGTTGAGGAGCGTTCGTTTTCTCGGAGTAGTCTTTGACGAAGGATTGACGTGGAAGAACCAGATAGCTGAAACAGCTAAAAAAGCAGAAAAAAGAGTTAACGTCTTGCGAGCAACCACTGGACTCAGTTGGGGACTAAGAAAAGACAACCTTTTGATGCTCTACAGAGCCATAGTCAGATCGGTCCTTGACTATGGCTGCGAAGCGTTCAATCAGTCTGCTGCTTCTTCCAAAAAAGTCTTAGATCGAGTACAGAGAAGAGCACTCATGGTCGTGACTGGTGCCCTCAGAGGAACCAGTCTTGCCTCACTCCAAGTCGACTGCGGAGAAATGCCTCTTGAAATTAGACGAGAACAGCAGACAACACTTTACGCCATTCGTACCAGACGGATCAAAGATCATCCCACGAAAGAAATTTTCTTTCCGAACCCGTGGGATAAAGTCGTTTGGACGAAAAGAAACATGAGTAAAAGGAGACAAAAGCGTGTCATCACTTCTGCCCCGAAGAGGATCATCGATTCGTTGAAGAAGCTTGAAAATTTCGACTTCCCTGACGACGGACCATTGTTGACGCCACCCTGGAAACTTGTTTCTCCAGCCATCGACACATCCCTGCTAGGCTGCGAGAAAAGCTCTCCATCAGTACTCCCGAGAGCTCTAGAAAAAATCGCCACATATCAAGGAACTGTGGAGATCTACACAGATGCTTCAAAAGTGAAAGAAAAGACGGCCATCGGTGTCTTCTTCAAAACTCTCAACGTCGAGTTTGCAAGAAGAACACCAGATAATATCTCAATTTTCACAGCCGAGATAACAGCCATTCAAACTGCTCTTGAGATCATCCTTGAAAACGCAGAAAACTTTCAAGAAAACGCTGGAACGAACAAAGTTACCATCTTCACGGATTCGCTAAGTTCGATTTCAGCGCTCCAGTTCAAGAACAAAATTCATCTTTGGACACATGCAACAGATGTTCTCACTCTGGTAACAGAATGCAGCAAGAAGAAGATAGCCTGCAACCTTGTCTGGGTTCCCAGCCACGTTGGGATACCTGGAAATGAAAAGGCTGACAGGCTTGCAACAAGTGCAATTGCATCACCAGAAGTCCAACTGAAAACACACGTTGAATTGGCAGACATCAAAAACTTTGTCAAAAACGAGAGCAGACAGCAGTGGCAGACAAACTGGTCGATCGGTAAAGACAGCAACTTTTTTAGAAGAATCTGTCCAACAGTCAGCATGAAATCGCCTGTTGAAGATTCTGGCTCGAGAGAGAAAGAGATCATCATCGGAAGACTCCGACTTGGCAAAACGACTCTCAATTCTGAGTTGCACAAAATGGGCATATTGGAGTCTGGAGTCTGTGAAAGATGTTGCGATGGAGCTCAAGAGACAGTTGAACATTTTCTGATGAATTGTCCAGGAAGACTGTCTCTCCAGAGGTCGCTGAAAGAATGCTGTATAAAACAGGGAAAAAAGCAAATATTGGAAGAAATTCTTAACGACAGAGCAGCCACAACGTTGATCTTTGCGTGGATAAAAAAAAAGAGCGAAATCTACAACTTGAAAAAAGTGATGATGATGATCTCACTTGTAGATTTTGATATAACCACGCCCCAGCTGTCGATCAACACCATCAACCAGGTCGGCCAACAACGATAAAAAGCAAACTGGGAAAAAAGTGTCAAAACACCACGTGCGACAAAAGAGAATTCTCCTGATTGGCTGCAATTGACACAGCACGATTGTCACTTCTGACCACTTTTTGCGAAGAAATTCCAAATTCGATTATTTCTCTTCACATCGGAGCTATTATCTTGCTGTCTCTTATTTGATGTTTTCAACTTTTTGGAGCCACCACCGTCCAAATCGACTTCAAGTCGGAAAAGGACGTTAAATCAAACAACAAACAAACAAACAAACGATGGAGACAACCGTGACAATAATACACTGGGATGAAAATTTATTGTACGATATCTGTAACAAATTATTTTGAACTGGATTTTAGTCCTTGTGTCTAGACTAGGAGTTGTTAAGCTTCTTTATGTACACTAACTAACAACTGAAACTTGAGAAGTAGCTTTAAACATATTCGATCATTTCAATGCTTTTGCTTTACTTCCGTCAATAGCGATCCAAGAAATGATCCATGACAACAATTTCATACAATGTTCAGGAGCTGATTTAGACATCGGCTACATAGGTTGCAGCCTATGGGCGCCATAAGGCCAAGGGAGCCATAAGAAAAGTGAAAAAAACGAAAAAATTGAAAAAAAAGAAAGAAAAAAAAGAAAGAGAAAATGTAACGTCATCTAAAGCTTTAGTTTTATGATTTTATTTTTACAACTTTTACAAACTTTTATTTAGGTTACAATATCTGTTTGTGTGTGTGTGTGGCTTTATCTGTACGCAAATCTTGCAAGTAAAATTTAACCAGCTTTTTGACTAGCTAGGAAGCTGAAACTTTCAGCATAGTTTTATATTGGATGACAATGCATGATTCAATTAAAAAAAAACTTAATTTGAACATCTGTTGTATTTCTAAATCGAGTGTATTTGAAATTAAAGTTTGTGCTAAAAAGTCGTTTTTCCCTTTACTTGTGTTTTCTTATGGCGCACCTGGTTCCTGGCCTCCAAAACTTTAGTTTTTCGCATTCAATTTTTATACCATTTCATTCACTTGATTTCTGTGTTTTGATTTCCGTTTTGGTAAAACAAAAACATGTATTAAATATTTATTTTATTTCAAATTGTTTGACTATAATTGAGCATCCAAAATAATACTCTCTTCAGGACATATATCTAAACGTTGACATTGCTAGTTGAATATTTCTTTGCATACAAAATGTTTGTGTTAACAGTCATTTTCTACCCTAAAAAGAGTCAAGAATTATCTTAGGTCAACAATGGGTCAAGAAAGACGCACTACTTTTGCAGTTTTGACTATAGAAAGTAAAATAGTAAAGTGCATTGACTATGATGACATTATTGATGATTATGCTGCTAACAAAGCAAGGAAGAACTTATGATTTTGTTAAATGCTTTTATTTAATTTAACTTGTCTCTTTGTTTGTTGGTTTGTTTGTCTGTGGTAATCAAATTTTAGAAAAAAAAATTCACCCACTTTTCGACCACCTAGAGCTCTAAAACTTTCAGGAAAGCTTTATTCTGGATGACAATACATGAGATTAATGTTTCCGACATGAATTAGGCCTTAAATCAATTAAAATTAATAAAATAAAATTAATTCCTGCCATATAGGGACTGTAATAAGTTGTTTATGTATAAGTCGCCAGAGGTCCAAAATAATTAAACAGTACGGATGTTTATTTAAAAGTCGCCAGTGGTCCAAAATAATTAACAAGACTGAGCGTAAAGGTTGTTTTAGATCAAAAAATTGTAGTTCGTTGATTCAGATATACATACATACATACATACATACATACATACATACATACATACATACATACATACATACATACATACATACATACATACATACATACATACATACATACATACATACATACATACATACATACATACATACATACATACATACATACATACATACATACATACATACATACATACATACATACATACATACATACATACATACATACATACATACATACATACATACATACATACATACATACATACATACATACATACATACATACATACATACATACATACATACATACATACATACATACATACATGCATACATACATACATACATACATACATACATACATACATACATACATACATACATACATACATACATAAGAAATTATGCATGTAGATGAGTAGAATAATTGGCTAATTCACAATTATTTGCAATTCGTTTATTCAGTTAAGGATTTCTCTGATAACAATATTTTTTGTAAATATTTTTTAGTTTTTCAATTAATCTCCTTGATATAAGGTGTCTTTTATTAAAACTTTTATATTTTCGTGATGACTTCCTCGAGTTAACGCTACATACAGTTGACCATGAGCGAAGACTGGCTCAAGAAGATATACACCGGCGTGATAAAAGACTGTCCTTGACTCTTATTAATTGTCATTGCAAAACTAACATTACTGGAAATTTTCGCCGCTTAATTCTGTATGGCAATGTGCTTATATATTATGGAGTGACCGATTTCAATTTTATGCGGAGTTCCGATTTTTGGTTCAAAAGTTTGCCGATTCCGGTTTTGGTCCGATTAATCGGCAATCTCTAATATGAAAAATTTCACATCAACGAAAATGTTTGCCGATTCTGCTGAAAACTATTTTGCTTTGTACCCAGGATGGTTTTTACTTTTTTGGAAGCTTTCATTTCGTCTTCTGCTTTTCGTTTTTTGTCATTTTCACAGATTTCAGAATATTTAGAAAAATTGTAAGGGTGTCTTGTTCTCAGATGGTAATCAATCCACTCGTAGTGAAAGTGCGCGCAACGCTTCCTCCTCGTTTTGTTTTTCATTGCAAACTAAACAGTTGGCCCTCGATTTGCCAATCGCATTGATTTCAAAAAATTTCTAAATTTGCTTCTTTGCGCCATTATTAACTATTTCGAATTATAATAATATTTAAATAAATTATAGTAGTGTACGTAGACGAGTAGACAAATTTTATATTACAAAATCGGATAAACAAGTGTTTGTTTTGCTTATTTTATAGCAATTGAAGTAACAGCAGGGGCCGTATTCACCAACCGACGTTTAATTAGCGAGATGTTAAGCCCTTTACGCATAAAAACGATTTCTTGGTTTAATTTCGATCTCCAATTTGTCGTATTTGTCTAAGCTGTTGGAGCGATGTGTCGGCGACCAGATGAACATATATCTCAATGAAAATAACCTCCTGCCACGATGCCAGTCAGCCTATAGAAAGCATCATTCTACTGAGACTGCTGTCTTGAAGGTGCTCTCGGATGTCTACTTAGCAGCCGATCTGGGACGGATCACACTTCTGGGCTTTCTGGACCTTAGTGCTGCGTTTGACACCATCGATCATCAGATCTTGTGTGATAGGCTTCAAAACTGGTTCGGCTCCTACCTCACGGGCCGGTCCCACTGCATCCGCTGCAACAATCTCACATCTGAGTCGGCTTCTCTCTTCTACGGGGTACCACAGGGGTCCGTCCCTGGTCCGGTGCTGTTTGTTCTTTACACTGCTGATGTCATCGGTGTCGCCGCCAGACATGGGTTTTCGGCTCACTCTTATGCTGACGATCTGCAAATTTACAGTGACTCTCCTCAGATGTTATGCTCTGATCTTGTGCCAAGAATGTCTGCCTGTATTGGCGAAATCAGCTCATAGATGGCCAGTAATCGCTTGAAACTCAATCCATCAAAGACTGAGCTGATATGGCTGGGTTCATCTCGACGGCTGAGGCATTGTTTGATGGGGGATGTGGACATTGCTGGGGTTTCGGTCAGGCCTTCTGCGTCTGTTCGGGATCTTGGGGTGCTGGTTGACCGTGATCTGTCCATGGAGACACACATTTCTCATATCAGCCGTACCTGTTTCTACCATCTTCGTGAGCTACGCGTTATCCGCAGAAGCCTCACTACAGACTCTGCTCACTCCCTTGTAAGAGCACTGGTGCACAGCCTATTGCAACGTGGTCCTAGCCGGTCTACCGCTGTTCCAGATCAACAGGCTTCAATCTGTTCTTCGGGCTGCTGCCCGTCTCGTGCTGCGATTGCCGGGCTGGGCCAGCGTTTCGGGTCTGATGCGGACGCGGCTTCATTGGTTTTTTTTTTTTGGAGAGAATCCGTTTTAAACTATGCTCTATGGTTTATAAGTGCCTCCATGGCATGGCTCCTGTCTATCTTCAGGAGCTATGTGTTCCGGTCTCTCAACTCTTTGGTCGGTCTCATCTTTGATCGGCGGCGGCCGGCGATCTACTTGTCCCTCAGACGGAGACTCTGACG
This sequence comes from Erpobdella octoculata, assembly GCA_963978895.1. Taxonomy (NCBI): domain Eukaryota; kingdom Metazoa; phylum Annelida; class Clitellata; order Hirudinida; family Erpobdellidae; genus Erpobdella; species Erpobdella octoculata. The sequence continues at coordinate 15,948,210 of OZ022242.1, forward strand.
ATTGGCAGGCGTGGTTTTTCTGTGGCTGGTCCTGTGGCCTGGAATAGCCTTACCCCGCTCTGAAGGATCCAACGATGCCTTTTAATGTCTTTCGTGAACGGCTCAAGACAAATTTGTTCTCTTCCACTTAATTGTGCAGTACGCTTTTGTGACTTTTATTTTGTAAAAAAGCGCTATATAAAAAACCTGTATAACAAAAAATAATCCACGTTCCCTACTACCAATAAACTTAAAAAAACAAAATGTATGCATAGTGCATCCTCCTGTGCATGTAGTTCTAGGATTCTGGACGTTTGACTGTGCAACGTTTATTTGTCATCAATAAAATATTTAAATTTAGAAAGCACAAAGTAAAACAATAAAGACAGTATAATAAAAACATGACAAAATCGGAATCGGTTAATCTAATGTTGCCGATTCCGATTAATCGGAATTTTGCACTAATTGGCAATATCCGATTTCCGGACCAAAAGTCGGTTACTCCCTAATATATATATATATATATATATATATATATATATATATATATTTTCTTTAAGACAAGCTCGATTAAAAATAAGTCTCAATTTAGCCGCTATGAGTTTTATAGATACTTTCTCAATATTTCGGAACAACGTTTTTTGTTTACTGCAACACGTATTAAGAAAAGTATTAACATTTAAAACTTTCTTTATTTCAGACTTACGGGCCGTTTCGGCTTTCGCCATCTTCAGAGTCTGTAAATACGATCGCGTAAAAGGAGGCAAAAGATAAGAAAACATGTAATAACTAAATATACAAATAAACTAATATCCTCAAGGAATTATCTCAATAGAAGGATATTAATAAAAATAATCAAATTTAGACAATGTAATTAAATAACGTACATAAAATAAACTGGAGTTATGAGGATAAAATAAGTATAATTAAAAACGTTTAATTAAAGGATAAAATAATAGTAGCAGTAATAATAATAATAATAATAAAAGCAAGTATTATGATAATAAATAATTAAATTAAGTCGAAATTACATAGGATATTTAAATAAATAAAATCAAGAATATCTCCGCTTTCGTCGAACAGTTGAAAGTAAATGGAGGAAGGAACTGGATGAGTACGAACAATTGTCATCAATCGGACATTCTTCTTCGACACAGGTGCGCGCGGTATCAACAGGACTAACAGGTTGATCCAAGTCATCAACAACGGTCGTGAAGGAACAAGGACTTTCTGTGAGGATATCTTCTAAAGTATCTTTAGATGACGGATCTTGCGTGGTATCGAAATATTGCAAAAAAGAGCATGCGACCAAAACGTCAGGACTGTTTGTTTTATACATATCACACTTATGATTAAGTTGAAACTCATCAGGTGAATCAGTCTCAAGAAAATTATCAAGTGATTGAACCAGATCAACAGAGCAGCAGGTACCGATGTCGTGGAATTCATTAACATTGGAAACATCAAGAGTCGCGTTAGAAAAAGTATCGAGAAGATGACCATTTGAAAGATCAATAGGACCCATGCCATTTCCGTTAATCGAAGTGTCAACATTGTCAGAGGCAGTCAAAACATTGTTACTCTTTTCAAAATTCGGTCGTGAAGCAATGTCTTCAATGAATCCAAATAATCTAAGAGTTGTAGAAAACTTTTCAAATTGTTTATTAATTGAAGGGCAGAGTTTCTGAATATAAAGAGCTTCTTTTATTTTAAGTCGAAGAGGATCGTATTCTTTAACAACAATATTCGAATTAGCAACAAGAACTTCACGTGTGAGTTTTCGATGATGTATTGTTTCAAAATGCTGTCGAATACTGCCGGATTGCAGATGCACTGTTAACCTACGAGACAGTTTAGTTCTGGTATGACCAATATATTGTTCCACCTTACTGTGTGGCAACGGACATTTAAATTGGTATACCAAGTTGGTTTGCTGTAGGATATCATCTTTTTTCCGGGTTCTATTGTTGGCAATTACAAGGTTAAAAAGTTTGAGGTTTTTATAGTAAATATATAACTAAAATTCCAAATTCAAAATTTACTTATATAGCCTAGCATCCGTGTCAATTTCAATCCACAAAAACCACCAATCCGAATGCAGCCTTAATTCCAACTTATTTAATACTCATCCGAAATCGATAAAATTAGGTACCATTAAACGACTACACAATATCTATACAACGTACTAAAAATTATTATCGAAAACTTAATAGGAAAGACGCTAGAACTAAAAGCACACCAAAAAGAGCAAGTTTGATCGATAAGCGAACCGACGCCACTTCTCTAGTCGGCGTTTTTCATCGCGCTCTCCGCCTAGTCCGCGCCATAAAGTTATTCATAAAAAAAAATTACATTCGACGATGCCCCTTTTTTCGTTCGCGTTGATGTTGTTGCCAGCTCTCCGAATCTGTTATATCGCTCTCTTGCACGTGTTGTGAAGTGTCGCCGGTCTCATGGGTCCGAAAAAGAAGTCAAAATTCAACCAGTCTTCGAGAAACATCATCGAAGAAGCATGGGCTCCGGCTTCCGACAGTGAGGAATCTACTCCTCCCCAGAGAAAAACCAGCTCTGCGGAAAAACCACCGACACCTGCCGTCAGGGGAACACAATCGATAGATATAGAGAGGCTCATCGCCGAAACCCTTATCCCCGCCAAGATCCCTTCAAGTTTCAGGAGCATAGCCTCAGCTAAAACAGGACCCAGCCAACAGAACATGCAACAACAACAAGCGACAGAAGAACCCAATGAACCGATCGAATTCCTAATCTTGACGGATATGACGAAGATAGATCCCTTCCAAATCGAAGGCAGCCTATCAAAATACCTGAACCGAAAGCCAGTGATTACCGGCAAGGGAAAAAAGATTCAAGTCCTTGTGTCAAGAACTGAAAATGAAAAAATGAAAAACATACAAGAAATCGCTGGATACCAGGTTAGAGTACTAAATAAACCACTAATTAAGAAGATAAAAATGATTATTACCGGTGTTCCACTGGAAATTTCATTAGATATAATAACAAAAAACTCTGGATGTTCCGCAGCAGTGCGGATAAAGAAAAAAATTGATGGAAGGTTTCAGGAGACCACCGCGGTCATCCTTACCTACGAACCGGATCAGAATCCTCCAAATTACGTTAAAATATCTTTTTTGAATTTTCGGGTTAAGGAGTACCTCCCTAACCCAGTTAGATGTTTTAACTGCAATCAATTCGGGCATGTGGCTAAGTATTGTAAGGCCAAAACCTCTTGCCCTAGGTGTGCCGGAGAGCATGAGCTAAAAAACTGCTCAACGCCACAACTAGAACCTTCTAAAAAGATGTGTGCCAGCTGCCAGTCTCCTGACCACAGGACAGGAAGCGAAGAATGCCCCAAGTAGCAGAAAGCAAAAAGAATAATCGAGACTGCAACATCAAGGAAAACATACTCAGAGGCGCTGAAAAGCGGTTTTAAAAAAACTACAGAGGCCGATCTCCAAGAAAAAACACCTGAAATCCAAAAACAAATAACCAGGATTGCCGAAAAGACTGACGCTCTGAAAAAGAAAACCACAGGAAAAACACCAGAGGCAGACACGGTAGCCAAACTGCTAACCATGATTGATCAGATTTTACAGGTGCTGTCAACCTTGGTCAACCAAAAAGACGAACACCACAACAAAGAAATTGCAGCTTCAAAGACTGCAGCAGCCATTCTCCCTGGCTCCGGGATTGAGGAATCAGCTGGAGAATGGCAACAATGATGTTCAAACAAGGAAAGAGAGGGAAGAAGAAGAAGATGAAGAATTTTTTAGATACATTTTCTGACATTTTTCTTTCCCTCTCTAAATGGACATTTTTATTTTTATTTTATTTTTATTTTTACTGTATTTCTTTCCTTCTTTCTTTTTTTTATGTTCCGTCTAAAAATACAATGTATAAAGACGTTAAACAATAATAAAAAAAAAAAAAAAAAAAAAAACATTTGACGATGGAGACAGAAAAACATTCTTTGCGTGTCTCTCGTTGTGTACGGACGATTTTGCTGTCGCTCCTTTATTGCGTACGTGACTTAGCTCACGTAGCGACCTTTGCGAAAGTTATTCGATTTCTAATCGAAATTTTGTTTAAATTAGTTTAATTAATTAATTTGAAATTAATTTAAACGTTTATATACTGCTAAAGAAGTTCTGACTTCTACTTGTTGCATTCGGAAATTCTGTTTTCCCGAATTGTTGCAGTTGGAAGTCCTGTCCTCCAGGAGGTTCTGCCCTCTTCAGAAGGAAGTTCCGTCTTCCTTCGACATATTCGCCACTTCACCAAAACTTTTCACCTTCAACTCCAGCGTCCCAGCCACTTCCACCTTCACTTCTGCCTCTTTTCACTCCACGTTCGACTTCTCTGACTCGTCTCTCTCTTCCTCTCAGTTTTTGAAAGGAAGAAGTTTCAGGAAGTTTTAGTCTTGAGCAAGAGTGTGGGCCGTGTCCCTTCTGTTTCCTCTTGAGTTTTTAAGAGGTTCGTTCGGAGGGCTAGTATTTTGAAACTGTCACCTGGGTTTGAAACCCTTGAGGTTATTTTGGTATATTTTTGTTTTGGAGTATTCTGCTCTAATTAAGGTAGTTTCCTTAAATTTTTTAGTTTCTACAGTACCTTCTGTACTGATTTTTGTTTTATTTAGTATTTTATTTAGAAATTCTTTACTTTTAATTTGTTTCTTCTGTACCTGTTGTACAAGAGAGTGTTTAAACAGAGGACCATCGGCTTCTCCGGTGGGTCCGTTATTTTCTATTTAAGATTTTGTAACGGCCCTCCGGATGGAGCCCATGATCACAACTAGCGTCGCAACTGCTTCAAAGCCGCAAAAACGTAAAACAGAGTCGACGGGATCTCTTGACCCAGACTAAAGTCTTACATCAGTGCCGAGTCAATGGCAAGAAAAGAAAAGAAAATGTCTAAGATCGAAGACGACACCTTTGAGCTGGGAAAATCTGAGGTCCGCAGACAGAGAAAGCAGAAGAAGTCGTTTTCATCCGATTCTGAGGACGACACGCCACTGATGGAGGTCGTAACTCCAGACAAAGAATCAGTTAAAATAAAAGTTGTAGAGCTGTTGATCCTGGAAGAGAGGACCAGGATCAATCCCTTCAAAATAGAAGAAGCTCTGAAGCAGATGCTCAAAGTTCCTCCAAAAGTATATTCGAGAGGGCGTCATCTTTCAGTAAGATGTGACTCTCAAGAGGATGCTGACCTCTTGAAGAAAATTGAAAGTCTTGGAGGATTCAAGGTCAGGATCTTTCTTAAGTTGAGAGCTCGACCTGTCGGAAAACCGACGAAAAATATGATTGTTCTGGGAGTGCCTCTTGAGATACCCCTAAACGTCATCGCAGAAAAAGCTGGTTGTCTTGAAGCCACCAGGATCAACAGAAAAGTGGAAGGTCAGCTTCAACCAACCACAGCTGTCGTTCTCGTCTACGACGTTGGTACCGTTGTACCAGAAAAACTGTACTTGGCGTATTTGGCTTTTAAAATCAAGCCAAACGTCAACGCACCTGTCCGCTGCTTCAAGTGCAACAGCTTCGGACACGTCGCAAAGTACTGCAGAGGCGAAACTTCCTGCCCAAGATGCGCTGGACCACACGCCTTCAAGGATTGTAAGGCAGAACAATCAGCCAAACCGACGTGTGCTAGTTGCAAAAGTACAGAGCACCGTACAGGCGACAGAGAATGCCCAAAGTACATCACGGCAGTCACACTGAACAAGATTGTTGCCACGAAGGGAGTGTCCTACGCGGAGGCAGTGAAGCTGGTCAAGAAAACAGAGCCATCTGCACAATCATCGACTTTGGTACCGAAACGACAGCTGCCAATTCTTCCAAAAGAAACTCCTGCCGTGGTGAAGCATTTCAAAGAAGCTTCCACCCAGACTTGCGAGATGGCAACTCAGACGGAGGAGAACGATGTTATTCAGCATTCAAGAAAAGATGCAGCCACTGGATGTGAAGAATCAGTGCCGATTAGTTTGCTCGCCCAAATTGTGGCTAACTGTACTGATGATTCGATAAAGCCAACCACGAAGGGATGGACTGAGGAAAGCTTCAAAGAGCTTCAATACAAGTTCAGAGAAGCCATCTTCAGAGTAGTCCTCAGGTCCGACCGTGGCAAGGCAAAGGCCAGCGAACTCAAGAAGCACATGAATCTCATTGCATCATCGCATCTTATTGCCTCGCAGATTGGTCTTTCGCAAACGCGACCGAGTTCATCATCATCCCTCCAAGATGGACGACATTAGTTCCATCATTCAGTGGAACTGCAGAGGCATCATCAATAAAAGTGCCGAATTAGCAAACACCATCAAAGGCTTGAGCTCTCTTCCAGTTGCCATCCTACTTCAAGAAACATTTATCAACTCTACAAAGTCTTTCAATTTTCGAGGCTACAACGTGGCTAGAGTTGACCATTCGCAAAAAATGGAAATAGAGTTGCCACTCTGATTAGAGATGGCATTCCATTCAGCATAGAAGTTCTCTCAACAGACCCTGCCGTCCTATCTACTTCTGTCAAATTCAAAAGTGGCAAAGTAGTCGACATGATAAACGCTTACATCAGCCCGTCAGATAACAGACAAGAGACAGGCGATACCTTAAGGAAGATTTTGGCCAGGCCAAACATCTTCTTTGCCGGTGATATCAACGCCCATTCCTGTCTCTTTGGTCACAAATCGTCAAATCCTCGAGGTCGACTCTTGGAGGACTCGATGGCACTTCATAGTTTGGTGACCCTGAATGATGGCTCGGGTACACACGACACACCTTCAAACGAGAGAAGCCCGATAGACATCACGATTACGACGCCTCAACTCTCTATAAAATCAACGTGGACTGTCCTTGAAGACACGATGGAGAGCGATCATCATCCGATTTTAATCACTCTTAACGACAAACTCGAGAATTATTCAAGAACTTCTCGAGTCCTCAATATGACCAAAACAGACTGGCATCAATACAACGCCATGGTTGCTGAGTTGATGAATACCACAAAGAAAGATGAAAACGTCGACCAGCTGTTTAATGATTTTCAGAAAACGCTGAAAGAGGCAATCGTGATGTCAACACCATCAACAAAGTCTGTCAAGAAAAGAGATCTGCCACCAGTGCCATTCTGGAATGCCGATTGCAAAACAGCAATCAAGCTGAGAAACAAAGCTAAAAACCTCTACAAGAGGTCACCGACGCCGATCAATCAAGACGAATACAAGAGGCTCCGATCTGATGCACAACGAGTTGTTCGAAAAGCTAAAGCCAACCACTGGCAACGCTTTTGTTCAAATCTTGACAACAACACTACGCTCGATCGTCTTTGGAAAACAGTGAAAAGCATGGCTGGACAGAGGACCAAACACCAAGAAGTCGTCTTGCGAAATCCAACAGATGGCAAAATCCTCTACTCCGAAGTCGAAAATGCAAACCTTTTGGCTTAAACAATAGCCGCCAATTCGTCAGACGAAAATCTCCACCACAGCTTCATAAAAGAGAAAGCGGCAAGAGAGCGAAACTTCGAAATTGATCGGCGTCGTCCACCTTCTACTGAGGCTCAAGAGCCCAATGAACCGATCTCAGTATCGGAACTCAACGACATTCTCAGCAAGCATACCAGAAACACGGCACCTGGACCAGACGGACTGAGGTATGAAATGTTGAGGAAACTGGATGGTGAAAACAGAGAGCAACTCCTCGACATTATCAACGAGTCCTGGAGTCAAAGCATGCTACCAGCTTCATGGAAAAAGTCTATCGTCATCGCCATTCCAAAGCCAAACAAGCCGAGAAACAATCCAAACTCGTACAGGCCGATCTCACTGAATTCCACTGTTTGCAAAACAGTCGAGAAGATTCTGAAAAGAAGGCTGACACACTTCATAGCCAAGAAACAGCGACTTGGACCAGAGCAGTCGGGCTTTCTCAACGGAAGATGTACGCTCGATCAGATATTGCGACTTCAGCACGACATCGCATACAGTGTGAGAAACAGATCGGCCACGCTGGGAGTTTTTCTCGACTTAGAAAAGGCTTTCGATCTCGTCTGGAGAAGTGGCGTTCTACAGAGACTCGAAAAAATGGGCATTCGAGGAAGAATGCTCGAATGGCTGGCGGACTTTCTCCAAAACCGTACAATAAAAGTGAGAATTGGAGAGACACTCTCAGACGAAAGAGCAATCGATAACGAAACTCCGCAAGGCAGTGTCCTGAGTCCTTTGCTCTTCATCTTGGGGTGGGGTGGAAAATAGGTTTACTTGGTTTTAAAGTAGCTGCTACTCAAAAACTGTGAATGCTACAAAAGTAAACATTAGTATTTAATTTCTATTCTAAAAATAATGATATACGTGTTTCACCATTTTTTGAAAATTTGGTTTCCAGGACTTCAAATGTGGGGTGGAAAATAGGGTTATTTGGTTTTTAAAGTAACTGCTACTCAACCACTGTAATTGTAAAACTTAGTATTTTGAGGTTTTGTACCGGTTAAAAGTGGCTGAGTCCAGTTTATCACCGGTCGGGCCAAGCCGTTTTTTTAGGGTCTTTTTACGGGCCAAGCTAAACCTTAAATCAAAGTGGTACGGGCCGAGGTTTTTCACTAAGCATATAGACATTTTAGTGATTTTAGGGTTCAGACGGGCCGGGCCAAACCTGAAGTCAAGGTGGGACGGGCCGAAGTTTTTCATCAAGTATATAGAATTTCTAGGCCTGTAAAAACGGCCCGGGCCCAAATTAGACGGGCCGTGCCGGGCCAGGAATTTTGAAACGGGCTGGGCCAAGTTGTCGACGGGCCGAGCCGACACCTACGGATGCATGGTTCAAATTCTCTAATTTCATGCGAGCGAAGCCGCTACGGGCACTGCTATTATATATATATATATATATATATATATATATATATATATATAGATAGATAGATAGATAGATATGATTTCGAATCGCATTTAAAATTATAAAAAGCCGATTCAAACCTACAACGAAAATTGTTTTCGACTTTTATAAACACCAAAACATGTCCTATATGTCGTGTATGTTGATAGATGAATTGAAAATGTATTTGATTGTATGAATGAGAACAGTCCATTTATGATGACAAGAGTCTTTGAATAACATTCTTAACAATAGCTATTCATTCCTAGCGTGCAAAGGTAACTTTATAATCTTTTAACTGAACAATTTTCTATTTATTTACAGAATAAGCAATGACTTGGACTTTGGAGAAATTCTGTGGAGGATCGCTGTGGGTAAGATTATTACAGTATTAATACTAAGTCATCTCATAGGCATCAGGCCATCAAAATTGTCTCGTGTATTCACAGCTACACCTGTTAGCCGCTATGTCCTTAATCGCAATGCCTCCGCATCTTAATCATTTCAATCAGAAACTAACATTTTACTCTTCTCAAAAATTGAAAAGGAATAAAAAATGAGTCAACTTCCAGCCATTGCTGAAGGTGGAGTTTAACATAGGGCCGTCAATTGCAAAGCGTTTCCGATAATCGGTCAACTAAATTTATTATTTTCTTCTAATTATTTTTCTAAATGCACAAAAACTGAAATAATCGAATTTAACACAATTATAAAAAATTATTTCCAAGAATTCTTCTCTCACGTGGTTCACGACAGATCCAAGTTTCACGGAATGTTTCTTATGGACAGCAGTGACATGGACGCCATGTTTATACCTTCTGCTAGCATCACCTTTCTACTTCTTCTGTTATCTTGTTCATCTCAAACCTCCAAAGTTTGACATAGAAGAAACTTCTTTCCATTTTGTTTTTAAAAATGTTAGTCTGCACATATATAATTTGATTTTTTTACAACGCATTAACGCATATTTATTTTAACAAAAGATTTTATCAACAAGTCTAATTGTAACAACTTTGGGATGTCTGGTTTATTGCGGTGCATTGTATTCAAATGATGGTTTACCATTGGTAGCATTAGTGTCCACCAGTATGATGATCTTGACCTTTGTAAGTTAAACGTTTTTGTTTATGTCATTTTTACGATATTAAGTCAAACGGTTATTTTAATTTTAAAAAATATCAGAAGCAACTAAACATTGAATATATGAAATATGTTTGTTTTATGTATAAAAATTGCATAATTGCGTAATAGTAGACATATTTTAACAATATTACTTTAAATTAGCAGTCATAAAACAATTTTAGGTACTAGTAGTAACCATGAACCTCTAGATAGTAACACCAGGAACGACAACTGCCGTAAAACGGGGAAGGGGCTTTGGCCCATTTTAAACAAAACTCAACCTATATTTCAAAGTACAAATTACATTTCCAACGGGTTCTAGGACAATTCGTCGCAGGACAATTCGTCGCGGACAATTCGTCAGTAATTCGTCAGTAATTTTGTCAGTAATAATCAATGTGCTGCAGCTCTGGAAATGATTTAAGTCCCGTCCCTCCTAGAAATGTGCTTTGCAGCTGATATGACTGCAAAGATTTTGGCCTCTTGAGAGACAGCACTATTTTCAGACTCTGGCTATTTTTAGTTATATTCGCTTTTATTTATATGATAAATTTCTGCCCCCGTCTTTTTGAAATTTTTTCACCTAATAAAATAACAATAAATTAAAACGTTTTAAATTATTTAATTTGATAATATGCCCCGGATATAATTGATTTTTATACTTCACAATAACGTTGCAATCGTCTATTAGAAAAATAGATACATTTTATGTTGTTTTGTTTGTGTATGAGCCATTACTTTTAAACTGCAGTATTAAATACTAGGATCGTCTCAATCAGACGGAAGAAAGTTATCACTTATCACAGATAACAAAAAATTATGTTCGATGATATACGGAAATATATGTAATGATATTGAGAACTTTATCAATAGATTTTCCTTATTTATTTATTATTATATAAACAATTCGAAGAGCAAGCCTTTTACACTGCATGTGAAGTCAAGACGTAACAGAAAGAAAGAACGCAAACAAAATCAGATTAATGTAAACAGATAGAAGAGAATAGTTACTTACTATCACTTTTGTATGGGCAATTTCCTTGCAAGCATTTAAACAAAAGCAGCACAACCTTGAACTATATCCTTTCTGAAAGGCGGAGCCAGCGGAGTTTTCAAAGAAGAATGTGATCAAACTTCATGCTGTTAATCATTATTTTGGCGGCAGAGTTGGTGATGGACTGAATTCTGGAAAGATCCATTTTTGGCAGCTAAAGTGGAATTGCTATAATCAACCCTGGGCATAATGAAAGCGGTCACACGAGTTTTCTTACCGACAACTGACTGAGCATAGTAAATCATGTACAAATGGTGTTGTTGATATGTGACCGCATCGACAGATCGGAATCGATGTAAATATTGCAAATCTTGAGAGCATTGACCGGAGTCCGATAGAGATTATGTTGTGAAGAGCACTTTACAGGCAGTTACCGAAAGCCTAAGAGCATGGATTCACCTAGGCCCTAAGGTACAGTGTACCAGCCTACATAAAGTTCATTCATCTTGTATTTTAATCTGTTTTGTCTGTAAATATTAACTTGAAATTCTTCCACTCAGAATAAATCTAGGTCTTAGACAAAGTTGTTCTGTTTTACTTGTTTATGACACTGTTATGTAAATTTTACAGGATAAATAAAAACGAATCATAAGCTTATTGATACTTTGCAATGAAATTTGATAAATTATTTAATAGAATCATATTAGATATAATTATGTTTTGAAGTATCATTTATTTGCTACAGCTTGTGGGTTTACATAGATACTTTTTTTGTAGTAGGTAGATCTGATAATACTTTCATGAGTTTAAATATGCGTTGTATAAGACTTGAATTCAGAGAAAATAAATAAACTAACTTTTTTATTCTGCTAAAAACTGTTACAAAAATTTAGTTTTTCGAATGAATAAATATTGACCAAACGTATGTCAAAACCTATAAATCCGAAACAATAATGAAAAATTTTTCTTTTTTTTTGGACCCTCCTTTGCTAATCTTGTATCCGCTCCTGTATTTAAGTTGGTTTTTTTAATCCCCTGACGATATATTTCAATGCAATGACAATAAGACAATATTTAGAAACACAACTGTGAAAGAACGACATAACAATAATAGCGTTTGTTTACAAGTTATTAGCTCATAAGCAACTGTACAGAGGTCCTATTGAGTACGCGTGACTTTATGTTTTGTGCTGAGTTGTGCATCCTATTGTTAGTTCTAGATAGATAAACTGAATTTTTATAACCTAGGTGATGTACTATAATAAATATTTTTTTTATTAACAGATGATGTCGGCAATAGTTATCAGGATAGAAAACCAAAAAAAATTGGTCACATCGGGGTTTCATTTTATCCTCTATCTTCTTCTCGTCATAACATGCATAATTTATGGTTATTCTCTAGTTAGGTGGATTGTTGGTCAATTGGTAAGAATTGTTGACAAACATATAAACATATAATTGACGCTTGAATTGCAGGTGTTTCAAAGTAGAGAACGTCTTATAACTATACTAAATATGTCAATCGCACGTGTCTTATGTCTTTCGCTGTTTACATTGCTTAAAGTGCCTTTTTTATATTCAATTAGCGGATGTACCCGGCGTTGCCGGGGTTTTTAAAGGTTTTTCTAATGCTTGTCTCTCTCGCTCCCGTTTCCTTCCCCGCTTGTTTTCCCGCTCCCGGTCGCTTTCCCGTTCCTGCTTGCTCTCCCGTTCTCGGTCGGTTTTTCCTCCCGGTCGCTTTCCCGTTCCCGGTTGGTTTTTTGCTCCAGGCCGTTTTTCCGCTCCCAGACGCTTTCCCGTTTCCGGTTTGTTTCCCGCTCCCGGTTGATTTCCCGTTCCGGGTTGCTTTCCCGCTCCCGGTCACTTTTCCTCTCTCGGTCGCTTTTCCGCTCCAGGTTGCTTTCCCGTTCTCGGTCGCTTTCTCGGTCGCGTTTCCTTTCCCGCTCGATCTTTCGCTCTCAGTTGGCTTCCCGATTCCGATCATTTATGTATGTATATATATATAAAGCCCAGCTTGCTCACCCGCTCCACTCCGCTCATTTTGAGACGGATTTCAAATTTTTTTCTCTATATTTAATTCACCTTGACTCCCAAAGTTGTGTGAAAATTTAATTACGATCGGATGAATGGCGTAGCAATGCCTAAAGGACATACATACATACATACATATTGCCCGGGGTTTTTAGAGGTTTACCTAAAGCGTTTCTTTTTCGCTCCCGTTTCTTTCCCGCTTGCGCTCCCGCTCCAGGTCGTTATCCGTTCCCTGTCGCTTTCCCGCTCATTTTTTCGCTCTCAGTCCCCCCCTAGATCCGATTCTACATACATACATACATACATACATACATACATACATACATACATACATACATACATACATACATACATACATACACACATACATACATACATACATACATACATACATACATACATACATACATACATACATACATACATACATACATACATACATACATACATACATACATACATACATACATACATACATACATACATACATACATACATACATACATACATACATACATACATACATACATACATAAACACAGACACACATACATGCACATACACATACATATATATATATATGTATAGTTCCCGCTCGCTCACCCGCTCCGCTCCGCTCATTTTGTGACGGATTTAAAAATTGTTTTCTCTATATTTGATTCTCCTTGACTCTCAAGGTTGTGTGAAAATTTCATTACGATCGGATGGATGGTGTAGCAATGCATAAAGGACATATATATATACTAGCAGTGCCCGTAGCGGCTTCGCTCGCATGAAATTAGAGAGTTTGAACCGTGCATCCATAGAAGAGATCAATTTTTTAGATCTCGGCTCGGCCCGTCGACAACTTAGCCCAGCCCGTTTTAAAAACCTAAAGTCCTGGCCCGGAACAGCCCGTTTGAATTAGGCCCGGCCCATTCTTACAGGCCTAGAAGTTCTATATACTTGATGAAAAACTTCGGCCCGTCCCACCTTGACTTCAGGTTTGGCCCGGCTCAACTGAAGACCCTAAAATCACTACAATATCTATATACTTGGTGAAAAACCTCGGCCCGTCCCACTTTGATTTAAGGTTTGGCCTGGCCCGTGTGAAAACTCTAAAACAACGGCTTGGCCCAACCGGTGATAAACTGGACTTAGCTACTTTTAACCGGCACAAAACTTCAAAATACTAATTTTTACATTTGTAGCACTTACAGTTTTTGAGTAGCAGTTATTTTAATCAAATAACCCTTATTTCCGCCCCACATTTGAGGTCCTGGAAACCAAATTTTTAAAAAATGTTGAAACACTTATATCATTATTTTTTGAGTAAATACTAAATACTAATTTTGATATCTGTAGCATTCACAGTTTTTGAGTAGCAGTTACTTTAAAAACTAAAGAAACCATTTTCCACCCCACATTTGAGATCATGAAAACCAAAATTTCATATATCCTTATTTTTAGAGTAGAAACTAAATACTAATTTTTACTTTTGTAGCATTTACAGTTTTTGAGTAGCAGTTACTTTAAACACCAAGTAACCTAATTTTCCACCCCACATTTGAGGTCCTGAAAACCAAATTTTCAAAAAATAGTGAAACACGTATATCATTATTTTTAGAGTAGAAACTAAATACTAATTTTTACTTTTGTAGCATTTACAGTTTTTGAGTATCAGTTACTTTAAAAACCAAGTAATCCTATTGTCCAGCCCAAATTTAAGGTCCTGGAAACCAAATTTATAAAAAAATGGTGAAACACGTATATCTTTATTTTTAGAATAGAAACTAAATACTAATTTTTACATCTGTGGTATTTACAGTTTTTGAGTAGCTGTTACTTTAAAAAAACAAATAACCCTATTTTCCACCCCACATTTGAAGTCCTGGAAACCAAATTTTCAAAAAATGCTAAAGTACGTATTTTATTATTTTTGGAGTAGAAACTGAATACTAATTTTTACTCCTGTAGCATTAACAGTTTTTGAGTAGAAGCTACTTTAAAAACCAAATAACCCAATTTTCCAACCCACATTTGAGGTCCAGGAAACCGAATTTTCAAAAAATGGTGAAACACGTATCTTTTTATTTTTCAAAAAGAATCTATATACAAAATTTCAAAATCTCCTCATTTTTGGTTTTCGAGATATACATTGTTTTAGAAAAAAGTTTGTTTTCCAGTTTTTTCCCCTCAGGAGCAAAATTTTCAAAAATCCTTTTTTAGCGGATGTTTACGCTATAAAAGTAATATAAGTTCCAAATTTCACGTTCCTAGGATGAGGCGTTTGAGCTCGGCGTTGATTATCAGTCAGTCATCTGTCAGTCAGTCAGTCAGTCAGTCAGTCAGTCAGGACATGTTCTTTTATATATATAGATATATATATATATATATATATATATATATATATATATATATATATATATATATATATATATATATATATACATGTATATATGTATATATATATATATATATATACATACATATATACATATATACAAACATTCATTTATATATATATAAAAGAACATGTCCTGACTGACTGACTGACTGACTGACTGACTGACTGACTGACTGACTGACTGACTGACTGATGACTGACTGATAATCAACGCCGAGCTCAAACGCCTCATCCTAGGAACGTGAAATTTGGAACTTATATTACTTTTATAGCGTAAATATCCGCTAAGAAAGGATTTTTGAAAATTTTGCTCCTGAGGGGAAAAAACTGGAAAACAAACTTTTTTCTAAAACAATGTATATCTCGAAAACCAAAAATGAGGAGATTTTGAAATTTGGTATATAGATTCTTTTTGAAAAATAAAAAAATACATGTTTCACATTTTTTGAAAATTCGGTTTCCCGGACCTCAAATGTGGGTTGGAAAATTGGGTTATTTGGTTTTTAAAGTAGCTTCTACTCAAAAACTGTTAATGCTACAGGAGTAAAAATTAGTATTTAGTTTCTACTCCAAAAATAATAATAATAATTAGCATTTTTTGAAAATTTGGCTTCCAGGACTTCAAATGTGGGGTGGAAAATAGGGCTAATTGTCTTTTATAGTAACTGCTACTCAAAAACAGTAAATACCACAGATGAAAAAATTATTATTTAGTTTCTTTTCTAAAAATAAAGATATACGTGTTTCACCATTTTTTACAAATTTGGTTTCCCGGACCTCAAATGTGGGTTGGAAAATTGGGTTATTTGGTTTTTAAAGTAGCTTCTACTCAAAAACTGTTAATGCTACAAAAGTAAAAATTAGTATTTAGTTTCTACTCTAAAAATAATGATATACGGGTTTCACAATTTTTTGAAAATTTGGTTTCCAGGACTTCAAATGTGGGGTGGAAAATAGGGTTATTTGGTTTTTAAAGTAACTGCTACTCAACAACTGTAATTGCCACAGATGTAAAAATTAATAATTAGTATCTACTCAAAAAAAAAAAGATATACGTGTTTCATCATTTTTTGGGTTATTTGGTTTTTAAAGTAGCTGCTACTCAAAAACTGTTAATGCTACAGAAGTAAAAATTAGAATTTAGTTTCTACTCCAAAAATAATGAAATACGTGTTTTAGCATTTTTTGAAAAATTTGGTTTCCAGGACCTCAAATGTAAGGTGCAAAATAGAGTTATTTGATTTTAAAAATTACTGCTACTCAAAAACTGTAAGTGGTAATATCACCGATCGGGCCAAGCCGTTATTTTAGAGTCTTTTTACGGGCCAGGCTACACCTTAAATCAAGGTGGTACGGGCCGAGGTTTTTCACTAAGCATATAGACATTTTAGTGATTTTAGGGTCTTAATACGGGGCGGGCCAAACCTGAAGTCAAGGTGGGACGGGCCGAAGTTTTTCATCAAGTATATAGAATTTTTAGGCCTGTAAACACGGGCCGGGCCCAAATTAGACGGGCCGTGCGGGCCAGGAATTTTGGTTTTGAAACGGGCTGGGCCAAGTTGTCGACGGACCGAGCCGACACTATGGATGCACGGTTCAAATTCTCTAATTTCATGCGAGCGAAGCCGCTACGGGCACTGCTAGTTTATATATATATAGATATGTGTCAAAATTGTATTATTTAAAATTTAAGTATTTTTTCTCACTTTCAAATTATCAAAAATATTGTAATTATTTATACAAATGTGTTAAATACAAATAATTATATATGATTAAAAGTTTAAAAAACTTGCGCTTACCAAAACCTAGTGTGTGCGTGAATGCTTATAATTTATATAATATTTCACCGTTGCAGAACTCAGAAACGATGAAGACATGGAGATTAGCAGCATACGTCTTAAGCTACGCTGTGTTTGCAGTTCAAATCCTCGCCATGTTTGTTCTCTTTTGTTTTGCAGACCAGGTGGCTGTGGAGTTGCTTAAAAAAACAAATCCGGTGAGAATGAGTGATTGTGCTATTTTATTAAATTTTAAATAGATGCAATCAAACATATTAAAATGGTTTTGTTAAATTTGATTGTTATTGTTAGTAACTTGAAAATCATAGATGGTAATTGTTTAAAGATTAAAAGATTGCACCGATAATGCATTGGCCAATCCCACTAAGCAACAACAAAAATTGTCCAAGGCTAGTTGAGAGATCTAGTATATTTTCATAGTGCTGAATCTAAAAATTATATCGGTTTCGCTCAATCAAGTCAAATTTTTGAGCTAATTTTGTGGGTTTTTGTTATAAGTATGGACAGTTTTTGATTATATGATGTAATTAAATATGCAATTTTGTATACATAAATCACTTTTTTTAATTTTTTTTCCCTTTTGCAATAAAATGTATTTGTCTATTGTAGGGATGTCACGGGTACTGGTCTTTTTCTGATACACGAACCCGAACTCGAACCCGAAAGTGTGAAAATTTGATACCCGAACCCGAAAATGTAAAAACTTGATACCCGAACCCGAACCCGAAAATGAGAAAACTTGATACCCGAACCCGAACTCGAACCCGAAATGTGAAAACTTGATACCCGAACTCGAACCCGAACCCGAAAATTTATAAGCCTAATACCCGAACTCGGAGTTATGAACAAATAAATTTTTTTAGTAAATAAATATTTATTCCAGTTTTAAAAATAGCAACACAAACAGAGTTTTCATAATTTTTCTAGTTTATTAAAAATGAAATAGTATTAGGAACCGATTTATTAGTGATTGTGTAAGTTAGACCACTAATCCGTTTGATTATCAGGCAGACCGAGCCGCGAACGAACTAAAATAATTAAGCCTCCTTCGGTCGAAGAAATCGCGGAGCCATGACTCTAAACATTTTACTTCAGTTATATAACTTTATATTTATTCATTCATATACTCAAAGTTTTTCTGATATAACAAAGACCCTTTGTTATAAAGATAATCTTGCATAATCCTAAACTTTAACTGGCAAAGTCTATAAATGATCTATGCGTCACAGTCATTTTATTTGCAAATGTGTAAGCTAGAACACTAATCCGCCTGATTACCCGACCGGACCGAGCCGCGAAAAAATTAATAAAGTAGAATAATTTAAGAGGTAACGTATTATACTAATCGCAAGCCATACACGTTTTGTATTATCACCTTTGCGTAACAAATAACACAAATAGGTCATTTTGTTGGTGAGTGTGTAAGCTAGACCACTAATCCGCCTGATTATCTGGCCGGACCGAGCCACGATCGAACTAAAACAATTAAGCCTCCTTCGGCCAAAGAAATCACATTATTTGGAAAGCTAAAAAATAACTTGTTAGAGTTTATTCAATACGTGTAATGTCCAATGGATGAATTGATCGCTCTCGTTTGTATATGTATATACACTAGGTAAATTTAAAATCAATCCAGGAATTTGAAATCATAAGCCAGCACCCGAACCCGAACCCGAACCCGGTTTTTTGAAAACTACAAACCCGAACCCGAACCCGAAAACCTGAGTTTCACAAACCCGAACCCGAAAACTCGAGTTTTACAACCCGAACCCGAACCCGAACCCGAAAACTCTAGTTTCACAAACCCGAACCCGAACCCGAAAACTCCAAAAAGTACTACCCGTGACATCCCTAGTGTATTGTATTCACTATTCTGCTACATCTGCGAGGAATAAAATAACAGGTTTTATGAAGCGTGTTCACCATCCTCGTTTTTTATTAAAAAAAAATGGTGACCAAAATAAAAATTCGTGATATGCATGGCATGCACCGAGTATTTGCATAGCTGAATCAAGGATACAAAGAACTGTCTGATGTTTGAAATTTCCAAAGTTTGGAGTAAGCCAACAAAACGTGCCCTTGATCGCTACTTCTGCGTTATTGGTGTAACTGGGACTAACAGTCTTCTGTTGAACTGTTGGCATTCAGACTAAAGGATAAAAACATCTTTTCAAGTTTTTAACCGCAGCAGACATCAAGAAAACATTTGGATGCAGCATGAGCATTTAAATGTATTACTTATTTTCACGTATCGATCAATTTCTAAAAAATCTGTAATCATCGAGCGACGAGCATCAGAATATGAAAGATATGGAAATAATGGAAACCAGGTTTTGGGGAGGCTGTGATGCAGTAGCAATGTAAAATTACTGTTAGACTCGAAAGAAAGACATTCGTACTATTGAGCATTTTAGAAATTCAAAGACAATAAAGTTCATGTCCTGAATTTCAAACAATGATCATTATGACCTATTTTATTACAACGTTTTTATTAGGTCGCAAAGTTGTTTGTTTGTCCAATTTCTCTCAGCATGTAATTACAGTTATGTTTTTTGGATATGTTGATTAATGTTGATAGAATATAAATACCAATTCTGAGAATTTAGGGTCAACTAATAAAAAAGTTATGTGCAGACAAATTATAACTAACTACCTCTAGCTCTCTCCTTCTCCCTTTTTCACTCTCTCTCTCTCTCTCTCTCTCTCCTCTCTCTCTCTCTCTCTCTCTCTCTCTTTCTTTCTCTCTCTCTCTCTCTTTCTCTCTCTCTCTCTCTTTCTCTCTTTCTCTCTCTCTCTCTCTCTCTCTCTCTCTCTCTCTCTCTCTCTCTCTCTCTCTCTCTCTCTCTCTCTCTCTCTCTCTCTCTCTCTCTCTCTCTCTCTCTCTCTCTCTCTCTCTCTGACGCATGGATGCCAGTGAGAAAGTGAGAAAAGGAGGAAGAGGAAACAACTCAAGTTTGATTAGCATGCATGCTGTAAAAAGCGAATAATCATGAATATGAATGAATGAGTCAGTTGTTGTCATAGACTTATAAGTCTATGGTCGTTGTATGTGAAGATGCGACAGAGCTTGTACGCGGATGGAGATGTGCGGCTTTCCACCGATACCTATAATAGGAGATCGAAATTCGCGCGGCCTCCTATTTCGCTTTGTGAGGTGAGTGATGCTTTGGTTTGCACGTTACCTTCACGTGGTACTCCCTGTGATTAACCAGTCATTTGAATTCATTTATTCTGAAAGCTCAAATTCTTAAATTTCACCCATCAAAATGAAAAAGTAGAAAATAATTTTTGCATAATAAAAAATACATTTTTTGCGGGCACATTATAGGCTACAACTTTAACAAAACAAATAGTTATAAAAAATAATCCGCCCGCAACAGTTTTCGTTGTATATATGAATTGTAGGAATATTATTATATACTTTTTATGGGGCAAAAAAACGTTGTTTTAAAAAAAAATTATTTTTTATTATTTTCAGTCTATTTTACAACGTTTTTACAAACTTTTATTTAGGTTACAATCTCTGTTCGTGTGTGTGTGGCTTTCTCTGTACGCAAATCTCACAAGTAAAATTTAACCAGCTTTTGACTAGCAAGGAAGCTGAAACTTTCAGCATAGCTTTATATTGGACTAGCAGTGCCCGTAGCGGCTTCGCTCGGATGAAATTAGAGAATTTGAACTGTGCATACATAGTAGAGTACTGCACGGAACAATTTTTTAGGTCTCGGCTCGGCCCGTCGACAACTTGGCCCAGCCCGTTTCAAAAACCGAAATTCCTGGGCACGGCCCATTTTTACAGGCCTAGAAATTCTATATACTTGATGAAAAACGTCGGCCTGTCCCACCATGACTTCAGTTTTAGACCGGCCCGTCTGAACACCCTAAAATCACTAAAACGTCTATATACTTGGTTAAAATGCTCGGCCCGTCCCACCTTGATTTAAGGTTTGGGCAGGGCCATATGAAGACCCTAAAATAACGGCTTGGCACATCCGTCCGGTGATAAACTGAACTCATCTACTTTTAACCGGCACAAAACTTCAAAATACTAATTTTAAAATCAAATAACCCTTTTTCCACTTCACATTTGAGGGCCTAGAAACCAAATTTTCAAAAATGGTGAAAAACGTATATCATTATTTTGAGAGTAGAAATTAAATACTAGTTTTACTTTTGAAGCATTAACAGTTTTTGAGTAGCAGTTACTTTGATAACCAAGTAACCCTATTTTCCACCCCATATTTGAAGTCCTGGAAACCAAATTTTCAAAAAATGGTAAAACACGTATATCATTATTTCTGGAGTAGAAACCAAATGCTAATTTTTACTCCTGTAGCATCTACATTTATCGAGTAGCAGTTACATTAAAAACCAAATAACCTTATTTTCCACCCCACATTTGAGGTCCTGGAAACCAAATTTTCAAAAAATGCTAAAACACGTATTTCATTATTTTTGGAGTAGAAACTAAATACTAATTTTTACTTCTGTAGCATTCACAGTTTTTGAGTAGCAGTTACTTTAAAAACCAAATAACCCAATTTTCCAACCCACATTTGAGGTCCGAGAAACCGAATTTTCGAAAAATGGTGAAACACGGATCTTTTTATTTTTCAAGAAGAATCCATATACCAAATTTCAAAATCTCCTCATTTTTGGTTTTCGAGATATACATTGTTTTAGAAAAAAGTTTGTTTTCCACTTTCTTCTCATCAGGAGCAAAATTTCAAAAATCCTTTTTTAGTAGATGCTTACGCAATGAATGTAATGTAAGTTCCAAATTTCACGTTCCTAGGATGAGGCGTTTGAGCTCGGCGTTGATTATCAGTCAGTCAGTCAGTCAGTCAGTCAGTCAGTCAGTCAGTCAGTCAGTCAGTCAGTCAGTCAGTCAGTCAGTCAGTCAGGACATATTCTTTTATATATATAGATGACAATACATGATTCAATTAAAAAAAACAACCTAATTTGAATATCTTTTGTATTTCTAAATTGAGTGTATTTGAGATCATAGTTTGTGTTGAAAAACTCGTTTTTTCTTTTACTTGTTATTAGGTTTTTTTTATATAATAGTTTATAGTCCTTTACACCAGGTATTTTAAGACTCCAATGGATGTGTTTTGGAAACACTTAAGTACTTCCTGTCGTAGATCATATTTGATCTTTTCAACTGTTTCTCCTCCTTTATCCAAGCTTGGAACTGGCTCACAATTAGCGAGGCAGAGTTTCTTATTAGGTCATTATGTTGTCTGTTTGTTCTTTCCGCGAATTCCATACAATGGTGTTTTTAACATTTCACCCGATATTGCAACCTAGCGAAAAAAAGTTTTAATATTTTAAAATCACCGGGCTAAGGTTTGCCACTTACAGAAAAAAAATAAAAAACTCAAATGCTTACAAAATTTCACCCATAAAAAACGAAAAAATAGAAAATGATTTGTACATCATAAAAAATATATTTAAAAAAACAACGTTTTTCTTGAGCCCTAAAAAGTTTAAAATAATATTCGTATGAGCCTGGCATAATTTCTGAATATCTTAGTCACATTATGGTAACAAGCATTAGAAAAACCTCTAAAAAAAAACCCCGGGCAACGCCGGGCACCCCGCTAATAAAAAATGAAAAACGTTGGGCGCATATAAGGCTACAACAACATCAAAACTTTAGTAAAACCAAGTTATAAAAAATAATGCGTCCGCAACGTTTTTCGTTGTATATGAAACAAGCGGGAACGGGAAAGCGACCTGGAGTAGGAAAGTAAATGGGTAAAGAAACAGGAGCGAAAAAGAAAAACGATAGAAAAACCTCTAAAACCCCGGGCAACGCCGGATACCCCGCTAGTGTTGTAATAAAAACCAAACTTTTCATCAAATTTAAGCTATATAAATGTAATTCAAATAAAATCCTTTAATAAATTTAAGTTCAATTTATCTTGGTATTTAAACCTAGAAAGTGACATTGATACATAATTATTTTCTATCCAATCACATTCACGCAGCGTTATGCTCATACTTGTGCCATATCTACAGATTGCTTCCCAACCATACAAACTTGAATACAAGCTGTTTTTGTAATTTTTATAACTTGAAACAGTTAATAAAAAAATAATAGTGAGTAAAAAATAAGTAATTTCAATCTAAAATATTTTTTAAACATGCCTTTAAAAAACGCTCGCACAGTGACAAAATTTTATAGCAAAATCATATCGTTAAAATATTATTTCGGCAATAAGTACACAAAGCACGTTGAATGTTTTCTTCGTCATTATCATATTATAAAAAATGTTAAAAGTCTGAATTGCAATATTCAAGGACAGTCCGGGCACGATGCCTCTTTTTTTTGTCATTTTCTAGCTTTATTCCACCAACCATTTGATAAATGCTTGCCAAACTTGAATCGGAGATTTTGGAAGTTTAAGTAGCTGAGTGGTCTTAGCTTTTATTAAAGCTAAGATGTGTAGAATAATTAATACAATGCTGTTAGTGTAATGGTATATTGACATTTTACTGATGTTACATAAATTAGAATTTTAAGTTTATTGATTAAACAAACCGAAAGTAGAGTTGAAAGTTTATATAAAGTCTATAATTTTACTTATTTTTGCAGAACCATTTTTTAAATCCTTTATATTAACTTCACCGACTGACTTGCTTGTTTGCTTGCTTGCTTACTTGCGTGTTTGTTTGCTTGAATGTTTACAAATCGTGTAAATTAACTAGCTTTCGGTCATCCTCCTGACAATGCATTCTGTTAACGTTTGATAATTTTTTGAAATTTTTATTATTATTTATTTATTTATTAATTATTATATAATTTCAACTCTTCATAATGACAAGAAATATGAGCTAAACTTTAGCTAAAGGATTTTGAGACAAAACTAAGCAATGCTGTCTTAATATCGAATGCGACTTACATGTTGAGTTTGTTCCACAAGTTGGATACAAGAAAAAAACTTCTGTAATTAAAAATAATAACTATCTATGTTTTAAAATAAAAACAGATCAATTACAATTATACAGATTTGTACATATATGAATTCAGAAAGTCATTTTAAAAGAATTTATTGCAATAAATCAAAAGCCCGCAAATCCTGAAATATAAGGGATTTATGAAAAAAACTAGTTTTTGACGATTTACTTGTTTCAATTTTAATTCCAGAGTTAAATCTAACTTTTTGTGCTTTTTACAGCGCAAATAAGTCAATGACGGGTTGTCTGAATAACATTTGTAAAGATTTGGGACATAATGCATGCAACTGTACATGTCAGCCCTATTTATTGACCGACTTTGTTCGCCAAAGTTCAACCTTGGTGACAATGGTACGCAGCGGTTGATTTATATAAAGCATATTAATAATCTTTGCAAAGATCAGGGCGGTATAAATCGTTATGGGTCTTAATATGTCTGTCTTTTCCATTTATGGTCTTTGGGAGACCGTCGCCCGTTGTAGCTGTCTGTTATTGTTATAGTAGTTTTGAGTTGTCCTGGTTTTAGTTTACTTAATTTGCTTGAATAAACTTGTCGTGTTTTATTGGTTTATGGATATTGTGCAATCATATTCTTTCGTTCAAAAACTTTCTAACAAAAAGCATTCAACATGTCTGCTTTTAGCATGTTTCTCTAGTAAAACGCCTATATATATATAATATATATATATATATATATATATATATATATATATATATATATATATATATATATATATATATATATATATAATGAATGTTTTTATGTATATATGTCCTTTATGCATTGCTACACCATTCATCCGATCGTAATGAAATTTTCACACAACTTTGAGAGTCAAGTGGAATCAAATATAGAGAAAAAAATTTGAAATCCGTCACAAAATGAGCGGAGTGGAGCGGGTGAGCGAGCGGGAACTAAATATATATATATATATATATATATATATATATATATATATATATATATATATATATATATATATATATATATATATATATATACATAAATGAGCGGTAACGGGAACGGAAAGCCAACTGAGAGCGAACGATCGAGCAGGAAAGGGAAAGCGACCGAGAACGGAATAGCTACCGGGAGCGGGAAAGCAACCGGAAGCGGGAAAGCGACCGGGAGCGGGAAAGCAACCGGAAGCGGGAAAGCGACCGGGAGCGGGAAAGCGACCGGGAACGGGAGCGAGAGAGACAAACTCCAGAAAAACCTTCAAAAACCCCGGGCAACGCCGGGTACCCCCGCTAGTATATATATATATATATATATATATATATATATATTATTATATATATATATATATATATATATATATATATATATATATATATATATATATATATATATATATATATATATATATATATATATATTATATATATATATATATATAGGCGTAAGGGAGCTAATCGAAGTGGGGGGGGGGGCTGAAATAATTATTGCCCGAATGCTGGCGGATGGATACCATGCAGTGCTATTTTAGTTCAGTAAATAATTTTAGTTCTTATTTTTATTTATTCCTAAATTTTATTTATTATTATTATTTTATTTTAGTTTATCAAATAATTTTAGTTCTTATTTTTATTTATTCTTAAATTTTATTTAATTATTATTATTTTATTTTAGTTTATCAAATAATTTTAGTTTTTATTATTATATAGCTCTACAATATTAAATTTAGTTTTTATTTTATTACTGTTCTTGAAATAATATTTGTTTTTATTTTTATTTTATTCAAATAAAAAAAAATCGTTTTTATTTTATTTTTGCTCAATTTTAGTTCATACTCTAAATGTTTTTACCAACTTTTATAGAGGTTACAATCTCTGTTTGATGGTGTGTGTGTGGCTTTATCTGTACGCAAATCTTGCAAGTAAAATTTAACCAGCTTTTTGACTAGCTAGAAAGCTGAAACTTTCAACATAGATTTGTATTGGATGACAATAAATGATTCAATTTAAAAAAAGCTTAATTTGAACATCTTTCGTATTTCTAAATCGAGTGTATTTGAAATTGAAGTTTGTGTTACAAGATTCGTTTTTTCCTTTACTTGTTCATGCAGTGTATATATGGAAAAATAATAATTGTGTAACACAGGAAGATTCTTTATTTTGAGAATCCATTGCTTTACATTTAGATTTGTTGGTGCTGGAATCGTAAACAAAAAATTCCCACACGGAACTATCTTTTTTCGCCCAGCAAGCATTTTTGCAAAAGAATTCATAATTATTTTTAATGATTACAACGTTTATGATAACAAGAAAGATAAGAAAGAAATGGGTGTGCATTTCAAAAGTTACACAACCATGGAAATCTATATCATAGATATCCACAGATATTGGTTATCGGTGCCAATATCTATGTACACAACTTTAAATAATTTTCGTTCACAATTAATTTTTGTTTTTATTTTTATTCAGTTTGCATTATTATTGGATTATTATTTTTATAATAAAATGTTATTATTATTTTATTATCTTTCAGAAAATACTTTTTGTTATTACTATTATTATTATTCAGTTTGTGCCATTTAAAGATAGTTTTTATTCTATTTACGTTCTTCAAATAATTATAGTTTTATTTTCGTTATTATTAACGAATACAATACAAATTTCGTTTTTATTCAGTATTTGTTAACAAAAATATCACTGATACCATGCGAGGATTAGAGTCTTATCTTTCAAGGGAATAAATAAACATGGCCTTATAATAAATAACCTTTTGATCAAATCTATTTTTGTTTGTATATTTATTAAAAAACACTTTCAAAGTACCAAAACTTTTTTATTAAAACATTCAAAAAAAACTGTTTTTTGGATTTCCTGGGAGCAAAAATGTGAATAATTTGGTCACTATTTGTACCGAAAGACATATTAGAACATTTTATTCAATATTTAACATTGCCGCACTGTTTAAACAGGCTTGTCCCATTGTACTTCATAAATACGTTTTAATGCGTCTGAGCGCGCCAAAGGAACGTTTGGAAGAACATGATGTGGCTGGAATTGCGCCAAAATATTAGCAGCTTGATTGAAAACTGGTAGAACATCATGAAGGTCATTGTTGTAAAGGGTTGAGACAACATCGGCGGTGGCTGCTTGTGAACCTACTTTAGGAGTGTGGTCAGTGAGAAACTTAGACTAGATTACCTTTTCTGTCTTAAGCTAATAACTTTTTTTATAATGTTCGTCTGACACATCAGAGTTGAGATTGACAAATCCTAGTGAGCACAGCGTGTCTTATTTTTACCACTTAACCGGGACTCTATTTCGCCAATAACTTTATCTAGACTGAAATAATACGTAGATATTCTATGACAGTTTGAAGTAGTTGACCGTCTGTTGCTCGCTTTTCGTCAACTAGGGCTTGCCTTCTACAAGAACTTTGTACATAACTAGCCACGCACACATCTGATTTCACGCTCGCTTTCTTTTCTGTAGTCTTTTTTACTTTCTTACTTTTATATTAATATTTGGATTTGCAAATTATTAAATGCTTTTATTTAACTTCACTCGTCTTTCTGTTTGTTTGTTTGTTTATTGGTTTGTTTATTTGTTAGTTTGTTTGTCTGTGGTGATCAAATCTTAGAAACAAAAATTCACCTACTTTTCGACCACCTAGAGCTCTCAAACTCTCAGGAAAGCTTTATTCTAGATGACAATACATGAATTGAATGTTTCCAACATGAATTAGGCCTTAAATCAATTAAAATTAATCAAATCAAATTAATTCCTGCCATCCAGCGACTGTAATAAGTTGTTTATGTATAAGTCCTTTGTTTGGACGTTGTTCGGACATCGGCAAATTAATTTTCCGTTTTTGATTTTCGGATCTAAATATTGAAAAATTAAAAAAATATTAACAGTGTTTGTGTTTATAGCTGAGTTTTGCTAAAAATAATTGCGTTAAATGGCGGATGCAGTTAAAGCTAGAAGAAAAGCTTCCGAGTCTGTTCAACGACTTGGTCTGCATTTGTGTGACAAATGTCTAAAAAATAACAACGAGGCTATTACTCATCTGTCGGAGAATGTTCGCTCGGGCGGTGTTACAGACGAGAGGCTCGATATCATTTCCAAGCAATTGAAAGAATTCAAGGAAACAATATTGAGTAATTGTGATCTTTCTGGACAATTTGCTGAGCTGAAGCTATTTGCTAAACAGTTTGATGATCTTAAGATGGAAGTTAAAACTCTGGCAGAAAAGGTATCTCTCCTGGATCTTTCGGAGGTTGGTGATAGAATCAAGGAGGTTGATTGTGCTGGCAAGAAGTGGTCGGATCTTTTCAGCAAAAGGGTTGAGGTGCTGGTGGATGATGTCAAAAGTGTGAAGAAAACGGTGATAGAAAATAGTTCCAAACTGGCTGATACAAAATAGTTCCAAACTGGCTGATACAAAATTTGTCATAGTCTTGAATAATGACAGAAATAAAAGAAGAAACAACATTGTGGCTTACAATGTGCCAGAAAATGATTCAACATCAAAGATGAAAAACAATGAACAAGTTTTGAATATCCTGCATGAGTTAACTGGCATGGACATGGGGAAAGATGTTGTTGACTCATTTAGAATGGGGAAAAGAACTGGTGATAGTCAAAAACCAAGACCAATGCTTATCAAATTAAATGAATTCCATGTTAAGAACTTGGTTCTTGAAAGTAGTTTCAAGCTCAGAAAAAGTGAAGCATATAAAAACATTATTCTAAGTCCAGACATGTCTGTTGAATATAGAACTGAATGCAGGAACCTTCTGGTTGAGAGAAAGAAGGAAATAGCTGCCAAGGATGATATAAACAACTGGGTTGTTACAGTGAGAGGGCAACCAGGAGAATTTCATGTAGTCTCCTACAGAAAACAAAATTTGTGAATGTGACCTGCTCAAACTTGACTCCTATGAATGATGATATTTTTGTTTTGTTTTCAAATGTTGACTGCCTAACAAACAAGTTTGAGGAGTTATTACTATTTTTAAAGACTCTGAAAGAGATGCCAGATATAATTTTACTGTGTGAAGTTAATCCAAAATATATGTGTCAACCTTATTGTGTTTCAGAATTTCAAATTGATGGTTACCAGGTTCTTACTTCTTCATTTGGCATGAAAGGCTTCCGTGGATTATTAGTTTATTACTGTGACAACTTATCAGTCTCAGATTTTTGTCTGCCATCATCCTTTCAAGAATACTTAAGCTTCAAACTTGTGGCACAGGGCAGAGTTATAAACTTTCTCTCATTATACAGAAGCCCTAATAGTACTTCAGCAAACAATGATTTGTTTATTCAGTTACTGTGGGAGTTTATTTCTGTTTCTGGAGATCGTATAATTGTTGGAGATTTTAATTTTCCAGACATCAACTGGGTATCCTTTAGTTGTGCTGGCTCTGATTCGAAGATAGAAAACAAATTTTTAGAATTTTTGAAAGAAAAACATTTGTTGCAGCACATTAGTGAACCGACAAGAATAAGACTAGAAGAAACTTCTCATATTTTGGATTTGCTTGTTACTTCTAGAGATAATATATTAGACGTTCAATTTTTCCCACCGCTAGGGCGTAGTGATCATAGTATCATTGTTTTCAGAGTTGCTGTGGGTTTTAAAAAAACGAAAGAGACACGAAAAAAATTTTGATTTGATCTTGGTAATTATAAGGGTTTGAGGAAAGCCCTTGGTGATACTTTGCCTGGACCGATTGGTGGTAACAACGTTTCATTAGAAGATCAGTGGAAGTTTTTTCGTGATAACTTATTGCTCCTCACTGATAAATATGTACCTAAGAAGACTGTATTTAAAAAACATGATTTCAGACTGACTGACAATTTACGAAGTCTTATAAAACACAAACATCATCTATGGAACCGAATTTATAAGTATGGCTATGATTTGTTTGTGGAGTTCAGAAAAGTCAGAGAAAAAGTTAGAAAGATTTCCAGGCAGCTAAGTATAGAAAATCAGAACCTCATTGCTAGAGATTATGGATCCAACCCAAAACGATTTTGGAATCGAGTGAACAAAGTTCGGGGGTGCAGAAACAATATTAGTACATTAGAAGTTTGTGGCAGAGAGCTGGTGGAAGATGGTGATAAAGCTGCGGCATTTTCTGACTATTTTTCATCAGTCTACATTAATGATGATCATTTTGAGGATGGGGACGGGCAGTCTAATTCATGGGCTCATTCGGAAGAAATGGAGGAATTAACAATTGACAATGCTGTTGTTTTTGGCAAACTGAAGAGCCTAGTTATATGCAAATCAGCAGGTCCAGATGGATTGCATCCTAGAGTGTTGAGAGAAACAGCTGGATCAATATCACCACATCTGCGTCACATCTTTCAAGACTCAATAGATAGTGGAGTAGTCGTTGAGGATTGGAGATTCGGTCACGTGATACCATTGTATAAGAAAGGAAGAAAAACTATTGTTTCAAACTATAGACCGATAAGTCTGACATCGGTTTGCGGTAAGATCTTGGAATCAATTATAAAAGATCATGTGCTGAGGCACCTGCTAAAAATTGGTTTCTTTACTCATAGACAGTATGGATTCCTGCCTGGTGGATCCACAGCGCTTCATCTACTTAGTTTTATGGATGAAATCATAAAGGCGTATGATTTGAAGCAGGAGGTGGATATTATCTACACCGATCTTGAAAAAGCCTTTGATAAAATTTTTCACAATTGCCTTCTACTAAAATTTAAGAAATATAAACTTCATCCAAAGATTCTAACCTGGATAAAGAACTACCTCGTCAATCGTCATTTTGCAGTTAGAGTGAATGAGAAGCTTTCAGATTCAATTGAGGTTACAAGCGGAATTCCCAAGGTAGCGTTCTGGGCCCATTGTTGTTCATAATATACATAAATGACTTACAGGATGTTTGTAACAACGTGTATCTTTTTGCGGATGATGCAAAGATTTTTAGAAACCTGAGAAGCCCACAGGATTCAAGGACTTTACAAGAAGACATCAACCATGTGATGGAATGGTTCGGGAGGTGGCGCATGAATGTCAACATCAGTAAATGCTGCCTTTTGAGAATTGGGCGAAATTCTGAGTCCGTTGATTACATGCTTAGAGACTCAGGAGGACAGACTTATAACATTCCTGTGGTCAGTTCAATAACGGACCTTGGAGTAATTGTTGATTCCCAGTTGAGTTTCAGAGAGCACATTTTGACAAAAACAAAGAAAGCTTGCATGTTGTTGGGAATAATTGCACGAAATTTTAAACATCTATCTGAAGAAGCTTTTGTTTGTCTCTATAAATCTCTTGTGCGATCTCAATTGGAGTATGCTGTACAGGTTTGGAGCCCGTACCGATTGGGACTGATTGCAGAGATCGAGAAAATTCAGAGACGAGCCACAAAACTGGTCAGATCTTGTAAGTATTTGAGCTACGTGGACAGGTTGAGGAAATTGAAGCTTCCATCGTTGGCTTATCGTAGAATTAGAGCTGACATGATCATGACGTACAAGATCACGAGAGGATACTTTTTGAACCTCAATTGTCCTGGACTAATGCCATGTCCAGACCAACGGACAAGAGGTCATTCCTGGAAACTTGTTACAGGGATTGTCGAAAACATTTTTTTTTCTAATAAAGTGGTAAGATATTGGAAAAATCTTCCAGAAGACGTGGTTGAAGCTCCCAATTTAGCTACTTTCAAGGTCTGATGGATGATTTTTTCGATCAAAAAAAATATGCGTTTTAGTGGATTTTGTATTTTTTGTTTATTTATTTTTTTCTTTTTTTGCTATACGGATTTTTCATTTTAATTTTGAAATTGTGGTTGTCAGTTGCTGGCGAGGTGCTCATTGCCCGTGCCAAAAATTTAATAAAAAAAAAAAAAAAGTCGCCAGAGGTCCAAATTAATTAAACAGTACGGATGTTTATTTATAAGTCGCCAGAGGTCCAAAATAATTAACAAGATTGAGCGTATCGGTTGTTTTAGATTCAAAAATTTTAGTTCGTTGACTCAGATAAAGAGGCAAATAAAAACATGTTTTTTAAATTTATTTATTGACTAATATATATAATATATATTTACCAGAAATAGCCCGTCAAAAATGACGGATTTGTTTAAATCTAATTATATATTATTTTACGCATGCATACATACATACATACATAAATACATACATACATACATACATACATACATACATACATACATATATACATACATACATACATACAGTAACGGATTTTTAAAAATTGTTACTTGTTACTTTTTATTTTCGAGCATTGGATCAAGCGTTAAGATGGCGCGAGTCTGGACCAATAGGAGCAAAGTGTGTCACTGGATTCATGATCGCGTTCATTTTAACAACGCGCCATATCAGGGTAAACAAACTTCCTTTTTATTATCGTTTACTCTTTCGGAAACGTTTGCGAGTTCACAGATCGTGTTTTGGGATTATGGAAGTTAATAAAGAGTTAAATTATGAAGAAACTGGTAATGAAATCGGATGGGTGCATCAGCTCGATGATAACGATAGAAGAAATTACGCCCGCAATTTGTTATATGAGCAAGTGCTTGCTTTACAGCAGGTTGAAATGCAGGCTGAACAACAAAATGGTTCAGCTGAGATGGTTCAGCCAGATGATGATTTTTTTTATATTTGTTACAGATACATTTAAGCAGACTGATGAAACTGCGGAGGTGGATATGTATCTTAGCGATACTTCTCGTGATATTGAATCATTACTCAAATTTCCATGTATCTTGAAATTGTTCAAAAGATATAATACTTCTCTTCCATCAAGTGCTCCTGTTGAACGGCTGTTTAGCATGGCTGGTCAAATTTTGACTCCAAGAAGAAATCGTTTGACTGATAGTCATTTTCAACGACAACTGCTGCTCAGAGCTAATAAAGCTTTTTGTAGCTCAATCAAAGATCTTCACCATTTGACTGATTAGTTATAACTCTTTGGTTTTTATAATAAAGTTGTGTTCTTATTTTAAAAACAAAAATCAAGTATTGAGTTATGGGGTGTTGCATCTGTTTGTAAACAACTTTTTGTAAAGTAACAAAAATGTAATAAGTTACTTTCAAAACCAAAAAGTAACAGTAACAAATTACTTTTGAAAAAATGTAACAAGTAACAGTAACAAATTACTTTTTCATCATGTAACAAGTAACAGTAACAAATTACAAAAGTAAAGTAACAAACCCAACACTGCATACATACATATATACATACATACATACATACATACATACATACATACATACATACATACATACATACATACATACATACATACATACATACATACATACATACATACAGACAGACATACATACATACATACATAACAAATTATGCATTTAGATGAGTAGAACAATTGGCTAATCCTCAATTATTTGCAGTTCATTTATTCAGTTAAGGATTTCTTTGATAACAATGTTTTTTCTTAAATTCTTGAGTTTTTCAATAAATCTCCTTAATATAAGGTATCTTTCACTAAAACCTTTTTATTTTTGTGATATCTTCATCGAGTTAGCGCTACATACAGTCGACCATGAGCGAAGACTGGCTCAGGTAGATATACACCGGCGTGATCAAAAGACTGTCCTTGACTCTTATTAATTGTCATTGCGAAAGCTAAAATTACTGTAAATTGTCGCCGTTTTATTCTGAATGGCAATGTGCTTTCTCTCGGTTCAAAATCAATTAGAAGCAGGCAAACTTCTTTGCCTTTATTACTTCCTGTAATAATTTCAGCATTAAAACAATTTTTTAAGAAGACTTCTGACTACCAGTCGCGTTACATTTAACAAGCCTTTTCATGGGTAGAAATTTCAAAGAAGCATTATAAAAGCACCAATTTTTAATTTTAAATTATGTGGCGGCATTCCTAAAAGACTGCGCATGTAGAAATTCGACAGGAAAATCGATGGAGTCATTTGGATCATTTGATATAATACAGTCAAGTCTTAAAATATATATATATATATATATATATATATATATATATATATATATATATATATATATATATATATATATATATATATATATATATATATATATCGTCGATACAGGTTTGGTTAAATTGTATAGACCAAATTTCGTTGCAAACTTTTTCTATTATATGAGATAGTTCACGTAATTTAATTTGCCCATTAAGTGGAACGCCCGATATTACAAATCTTTATTACTTTTTAACTTGCAAGTTTCGGCTATTTTTTCAGCCATCCTCAGAAAAAGCAAAAGGCCGGGCGGTACAAGGACGAAACGTAAACAAAGACGAATAAAAAAAGATAATGAAATGTCAAAGCACATAGATAAAAATAAAATAAATAAAATTATGACCAAAATGAAATACGAGAGAAGGTATTAATTAAAAATAAAATAAAAAAAGCAAATATAAATTAAATATAACTTAAGAATTGTAGGTGTTAGTTTTTCGTCGATACAGGTGTTAGTTTTCCGTCAATAAGAATTGTACATACAAATTGAAAGCCTTAAATGTCAAAGTATACATGGATAGAAGGAAAATAAATAAAATTCGTGGGCGAATTAAATTACGTGAACTATTTCATATAATAGAAAAAGTTTGCAACGAAATTTGGTCTATACAATTTAACCAAGCCTGTATCGACGAAAAATTGACACCTAATTATTTGAATAATATATATATATATATATATATATATATATATATATATATATATATATATATAACCATCTTTACAATTTTTTGACAGGGTATCTGTCCCGAACAGACAAGTTCTTTTCTCAATAAGCTGAGTTTCATTTGGGTAACCAGGTTTGAAATCATGTGTTTTTAAAATTAAAACAACTTTTTTCTATCAAAATATTACATTTTTAAAGATTGATTCTGAAAGGATACAGGAGAACTTTGACTATTTGTGATTTATGGCATCCACTCGATGGACAGGATGCCACTTTGAATAGGAAAGCTTTTTTCGAACTTTGGAATAAAAAAAGGTTTTCGTTTTTAAGTTTAAACTTGTCACTAACTTATCTAATTGGCTATAATTTTATCAAGAATTAGTTGAATATTATTTTTTGTTGTTCTGACGAAATAATCAAGTTATTTTTAAAAAAAAACACATAAAAGTCTCATTTATTATTATCTTTTGATAAGTTACAAAACCATTCTAAAAGAGCCCGTATACGATTAGCAGTATCGTAACATTTGGTGTCAGAAGTGAAATTGAAAAAACACACAAATTACACATAATTTTATTCTATATATTTTTAAACTGTAATTATCAAATGAACCTTAATGTAAATTTATGAAATGTATTTTTCTTACTTTATATTTTTTGAATATTTAATTTTGTTCACCATTTTACGACAAATTTTGCCATTGCAGCGCCACGCAATAGCGTTACGCGACTTTCTAACAAACATAAAAAAATACAGACGTCAGAAATTACGTATGTTATAAGGATGCAAAATTACTCGTTATTTCCAATATAACAATTATCTGAAACAATATTTTTTTTTATTTAACGAAGATCTTTACTGTCAGTTCTTCTCCGAATGTTTGGAAAAAGATTTTTTGTTGCTCAATTGTCTTCATTTAGTTTTATCGTTGGAATGTTTAGTATTCCGTTTGTATTAAGGTAAGAATTAATAATTTGTGAAAGCAAAACTTATTTATATAAGTCAAGTTTAATTTTCAGAGTTGGTTAACGTTAACGACAATTTGTATTGTAAATTGTTATCAGTAATATTTACCAATCCTGAAAGCCCAAATAATGCTATATTTTTAATGAATCATCTTCATGAGCCATTGTTAATTTTTCAGCTTGCATACGATTGGCTAATCAAATTTTTTTAACCATAACGAGTTCATTTTGTAATTATATTTTAAACTACAATATTTACATAGACTGAAAACTTTTTTCTAATACAATTTAAATTCACCTTTCATTTCTTCAGCTTCTTTCCATATATTATTTTTTGCTTTGCTTTGATCAGTTACCAGTTATTTGCAGTTTAGGTTTTCTCTATGATCTAACCAGTTACATGTTATTTGCAGTTTAGGTTTTCTCAATGATTTAACCTTTTTTTACTCATAACATCTCTTCGATCACTAACTCTCGTTTTTTCTCTTTTTGAAGAACTGAAATAATAGTTCTATTTCTATTGTTTAAAACCAATAATTATACTTTTTCATTATATCTTATTAATTTCATTTTTTGTGGTTTATGAAACCACTTCCTTCTTCTCTTACAACTTTGGTGTCATAACTGCTTTCGGCAAAACTTGAAGACTTATTTTTGAGCTTTAGTACAAAAGTGGTATAGAAGTGGTTATGATTAATGAGTTATTGATTTATGTGGATTTGAAAAATGCTAAACTGTTGAAACAAAATAAAAAACCGTTTCCGTTTGCATAAGCTAGGTTTAGCAGCTACTTGAACTCAAGTGTTTTTGTCTGTTTATTTCATAGGTTAAACTTAAAAATTTAAATAAAGTTAACCGGAAATTTCTAAAAAAAATTTGTTTTTTTAAAACTTATAATCATTTGTTTATTTTGCTCATTAATTACGTGCCTATTTTGCAGTATCTTCATAGGTTTCTTCGACAATGGCAAAGAAGAAAGGTGGAAGGGTTATTTATACTGCATGCAGTTTTTAGTTAGTTATATTTTAGAATCTATTTCCTGGCAACAAGCAACATATTGGTCTGAAGATGTAGGATTAAGAGTCAAATCGACTTTAACTGCTGTCGTTTCTCAAAAGGTTGTTATATATATATATATATATATATATATATATATATATATATATATATATATATATGAGTAATATACTTTGGCAAAATCCCCTCTCGTAAACACACTCCGTTAAAAACAAACGACCACTTTGCATTAATGACTTTTTTAATAAACTGTTCGAAATATTTAATTTTACGACGTAAACTAGAGTCCATTTTAAAAATTTATATAATACAAATAATAATAATTAGGACTGACTGGCCAGTTTCGACTACAGTCATCTTCAGAGTCCGTAACCTAAAATGTCGTATTACGTAAACAGCTAAAGAATATATAGTAAACATCAACATAGAAATAGTGTTGTGCCTATATTAAATAAATATTTAAATTAAAGTATTTAAAACCAGAGTATGACGATATAAGTAAATTACGAGAGCTTATAAAATTGATAAATGAAAAGAAGTATAAAGATAAATTAAATAATAATTATTATTAATAAAATAAAATAAATAAATATAAATAGATAGGACGAATTAAATGAAGTCTATAATACTAATAATAGAAATTAAAACACTTAAAATTATTAGAAGATTAATGAAATTAAACTATAGGTATCTAGTGACAGTATATTGAAATAAAAAAGTATGAAATAGAATAATAAAAGGTGAAAAATTTAAATAAAACCATGTGATGAATTAAAATAAAAGTAAACTTATATGAAAAATTAAAATAAACGCATGACTGTGCAAATGGGATATATATATATATATATATATATATATATATATATATATATATATATATATATATATATATATATATATATATATATATATATATATATATATATATATATTTATTTATTTATTTTTCACAAACGAGTGGAAGGATTCAATGAATCGCTAACTCCATCCCGAAAAAAATATGTACAATAACATTGGTATGCGGACTTTTCATCAAAGGACGATTCATCAAGGGACTGTTCATCAAGGACTATTCATCAAGGGACTATTCATCAAGAGACTATTCATCAAAGGACTATTCATCAAGAGGACGGTTCATCATAAGGACTGTCCATCTAAAGACTATTCATCAAGACGACTATTCATCAAATTTTGAAGACACTCAGAAACCTTTATCAATATACACCCAAGATATTTTCAGCGTAAAGTAATTTGATGTATTTTTAAAAAACAATTCTTCATCTTTGATAAAATAAATTTTAAACATATCAGTAATTTAAAAAAAAATAGTGATGGCAACCAGGGCTGTTAAGAGCGGTACTATTGGCTGACAAGATTGTTGATGACAGCGCCGCTACATTTTTTAGCTGTTTTCAGCGCTATATTATTAAAAAAACAGATTCAGACTCAGATTTCATGCAAACTTCAAATAAAAACTAAATACATTGGAACTCATTTAATTGATATAAAAAACCTGAGTCTGGTTGATTTATCGACGATCCGGACGAGCGTAAGCGTCTCTTTGAAATAACCTTTCCTGACCTCGCTAAAGCGAGCGTGTTCGTCTCTTTGAAGTGTGGCAGAAGTGGTATACCGGGTGTTAGTGATGTTTTGAGGTGTATGGTATTCTGGCTGTTTGAGTGTGTATATACTTACAGTTTGTACGAACAGTTGAAAGCAGTTTTTTAAACTTATTATTCAATTGTCTTTTGGTCGTTTGATCTTAAAATCTTGACGTTATTTCTTGTCCAGTTGTTTTATTTACTGTATGTGACGAATAAAATTGTTGTATATTACAACCATGTCTTCTACAAACTTGCTGATTGCTCGAGGCAAAAGTGTCTTTGAAGCGTGGCCCCATGGTGTTGAACGACCGATGCCAGATTTGACATAGCGGGCATGTGTGATGCTTTGACGTGTTTGTGGCCTTTGGTAAATGTGTACATATAGGGTTTACGAAAACAGTCGAATTTAGTTTTTCTGGTGCTGTGACCGGAAGCGGATCGGGAGACAAGCGGGAAGAGAGAGCGACCGGGAGCGTGAGAGCAAGCCGGGAAGGAAACGGGAACGAGAGAGAAAAACGACCGAAAAACCTCTAAAAACCCCGGGCAAAGCAAGGTACCTCGCTAGTTCTATTATAAAAAATAAAGTAATTGGATGCAAGCAGAATAGCACTGTAAACTTGATTTAGATTACCCTACATTTTAGTAACATATTTTAGTTGAAAATAACATCTTAAACAATTTTATTAACTTTTTTGATGAATAGTCCGCTGGATGAATAGACATTAGATGAACAGTCTTTATGATGAACCGACCTTTTGATGAATAGTCCTTTGGTGAATAGTCCTTCGATGAATAGTCCCTTGATGAATAGTCCTTGATGAACAGTCCTTTGATGAATCGTCCTTTGATGAACAGTCCTAGAATCATAACATTTACAGTCAGAATGACAAAATAAGTAACATTCTAATGAGAAGAAAATAATGATAGTAATAATATTAGAGAAAAACATCGACAGTAAGATGGCGACTCATTCAACGTATATCAGACAAAAGTAGAGATAAATCCATTTGAGCAATAAGATGTTTAAATTCCGAGAAAGTAGGAGAAGAAACAATCTGGTCCGGCAATGAATTCCAAACATTCACAACACGATTAGAAAAAAAGTACTTGGTAGTATCTACTGAAAACACATTTGTTCGAAGTCTGTAACTGTGACCCCTGGTTGCTGGGTAGTTGGTGGGGTGAAAATGATGCCCCAGATTGGTGCATACATTTCCATGCAATATCTTGTAACATAAGCTGAGATCTAACACAAGCCTTCGGTACTCGAGAGACTGCAAACCGAGCATCTTAAGGCGGGTGGGGTAAGGTGCCTGACGAAGAGAGGGAATATTCTTGGTGAATCGTCTTTGAAATTTTTCTAACTTGTTTATCAGAAATCTATGGTGAGGACTCCATACAGAGGAGCAGTATTCGAGGAGTGGCCGAATGTACGTGCAAAAAACTTTTGCTAGTGTCTGATGGTTTCCTGAAGTAAAAGACCTGTGGATAAGTCGTGATCTGATTGCGGCAGTGTGTGTAATAACATTTATGTGGTTCTTGAAAGTAAGACCTTCATCAATAGTTATCCCCAGATCCTTCTTTTGAGCAACATTCTCAAGCTCATGTTTATTTACAAAATATTTAGAGATTTGCCTTCGACTGTTCTTGCTGCGACAAATCGTACATAGTACACATTTTTCAAGAGCTAAGTTGAGCTGCCATGTCTTGCTCCACGACATCAGCTCGTCAATAGCCATCTGTAGATCACATGTAGACGAACCAGAACTGGAATAGAATTTGATGTCGTCAGCGAAGAGCTTAATCGAGATCGTTTTGTTAGTAATATTTTCAACGACATCATTAATGTAAATAAGAAACAAAGTAGGCCCAAGGACACTACCTTGGAGAACGCCGCTTGTAACATTGGATTGATTTGAAAGTGTTTCGTGAACTCGTACATATTGAGTACGATTGGATAGAAAGTCAACTAGCCATGCACTGAGATTGCCGTTAATACCATAGGCACGAAGTTTTATTGTGAGCTTTGAGTGCGAGACGGAGTCGAATGCTTTTTGAAAGTCAAAGTAGATAATATCCGTGTGTTTCTTCTCCTGTATCGCAATGGACCAATCGTATACACTTTCCAACAGATTTGTACAAGTTGACCTCAAGGGTAAAATCCGTGTTGTTGTTCACTAATAAGATGATTAGTGAGAAGGTAGGAAATGAGTTCTTTATTAATTATTCTTTCCATCACACGACAACCACAAGATGTTATGGAAATAGGTCTGTAGTTCTTTGGTTGATTAGTGGGACCCTTTTTATGGATAGGCGTGACGAAACTCGATTTCCACTCTTGGGGCAAACGCTGAGATTTCAAAGACAGATCAAAGATATGACATAGTGGCAGTGCTAGGGTGTAGTAGCAATTTTTGAGCAGCACATTAGGAATACCGTCGGGGCCTACAGAAGCAGAATTTTTGAGGGTTTTCAAAGTTTTTGAAACTAATTCTGGAGTAAAAGTGACCGCACTCAAACGACTTTCCGTACGCATATTTAACTGAGGGTTCTCTCCATCGTCAACCGTGAAGACACTGGCGAAGTAGTCGTTAAAAATGTCAGAAACCTCGCCTTCGTCAGAGGCGGTGGTCCCATCAGTTCTTAAAACAAGCCCGATTCTAGAGCGTGGAAACAGCCTTCGATTCACGTATTTGTAAAATGATCCAAGATTATTTTTAGCCACAAGGCTCTTTTCATAACTAATTTGAAAGGCTAAAGCGGACTGGGTGCATTTTTTTGCCATCGAAGAATATTTTTCCCTTGCCTCCACAGTCT
Organism: Erpobdella octoculata; assembly: GCA_963978895.1. Lineage (NCBI taxonomy): Eukaryota > Metazoa > Annelida > Clitellata > Hirudinida > Erpobdellidae > Erpobdella > Erpobdella octoculata. Next base: position 15,989,411 of record OZ022242.1, read on the forward strand.
GGGTAGATTTCCAGGAACGCCAACATTGCAACTTTTCATGGTAAAGTTGTCTCAGTGCTCTAGAAGTTATTTTCACACGAGTTTTAGTGGCAGCCCTGAACTTACGTCTCAATGGAATAAATCTGTTCACTCTTTTAAACAGGTAGCATTTAAACATTCGCCAGCATTCATCAGAGGAAAAACAAAATTGGAAAAGATGGTCCCAAGGAACTTCATTTAAATAATTATTGAGTAACTTGTAATCTCCCTTACTGAAATTATATGAGACTGTTATCTGTTGTCTGGGGGACATAGTCGTTGAGCTTGAAGAGTATCATGTTATGGTCACTAGACGCAAGAGGAAATATCACATCGATTGTAGAAATTAGCATTGGATCGCCAGACAGGATAAGATCCAGAATATTGTCGTTACGGGTAGGAAGATGAACAAATTGATGGTAACCTAGATCGTCAAATAGCTCCAGGAAATGATTATATATTGTGTTCTCAGGTGCCAGATAATTCTCCCAATCAATACCTGGCAAATTAAAGTCACCCATAAGACAGACACGGTATTTCACAGAAGATAAGAATTTAATACATTGGATGCTGTCTTTGGCGTATTGATCCGCCATGCTGTCAAAACCGCCTCTGCGATAATATGTTATGAGTCGACATGGACCACTATGAAGCAAAACATCAATACATGTGATTTCAATAGATTGGAATTTTGCAGGAATAGCTATAGGTTTGAATGAGATTTCATTCTTAATAATAAAGGCAACCCCGCCGCCTCTAGATGGTCTGTCCCAACGGTTTGCAAAGTAGCCCATGGGTAAAAATAGACTGTCAGGGTCCTCAGGAGACAACCATGTCTCAGTAACAGAAAAAATATCAACATTAGATTCATCCAAAAAATACTCAAGTTCCACAATCTTGTTGAGGAGACTTCTAGCATTAGTAAGTGCTAAACAGCATCCATCCTTTTTTAGAAAACTTGTAGCAGCAACATCACTGGATCTTGAACAGGGCGGCCTTATAAATTTTTTTTCATGTAGGACAAGACATGGAAATTCCCTGGCTTCCCTCTTATCCTGAGTACCCATTTATTTATGTCATCTTTGAGACTAATTTCTTTTCTTTTTTCGTACAGAAGCTTTCTGCATTGCTCCCTGTCTTCGATTGACAAGTCCTGACTAAGGATCACCATTTTGTAAGACTCACTTTTCTTTAGTCTGAAACTGTTCTCAAGCACCAAATTTTTGGTACTTTGGTTGTCAAACCTGACCAGGACCGGTCTTGCCCTTTGAGCATTATCAGTCCTTTTTCCCAACCTTAAAAGCTCCACAACTTCGGCGTCCAAGTCCTTATCTGTTATCTCTTTCAGAAGTTTTAGAATATCCTCTTTGTCTTTTGCTTTGGAATTTGGGTCATTCTCAGGCAAGTTGTAGGCTATAAAGTTGTTTTGTCTTTCAATTCTTTTGTTGTTTATTTCAATAGTCCCAACAACTGATCTCTGTACAGCACCAACATTCTGATTTAAAACCTCTACATTTTCTTTAAACAAGCTAGACCATTCTTTTTTCATCATTTGGTTTTCCTGTATCCTTTTATTAGCAACATCTTCTGACTTCAGACCTAATTCTTGGATCTGCCCATTTTGTTTTTCTAAGGCCACTGTTAAGTTGTCACTCTTTTTAATCATGTTTTTAATTTCTTTTATGTCTTCAGCCATCTCTTTGGTTTCCACCTCTTTTGCCTTGACATTTTTCAACTCAACCAGAATCTTTAAAATATCCTCATTTTCTTTGAGGCAACATTCACACAGCTTAATACCAAGCATTTCAGCTGTGGATCGTCCATCCAATACTAAGTCCTTCTTTGTCTTTGGCGGCATAACTTTACAACTTAATGAATTCCGTACGAGAGACCCCAAGTTGACGGGTGATAATTATATTGCGATAATTAAATAATGTCAAATAAACGGAAAAAAGTATCGGTATTATTAGAAAATCGTTGTATATTGCAATTTATACAAATAATTCTGTGCCACAATTGATATTTTTGAAGAAAATCGACTTTTTCCAAACGTAAACAAACAGCGTCAAAATATGAAAAGAAAATATATATAAAGAATATATATATATATATTTATTTATACTCTGTTTTAATTTTCTTCACCCTGAATTTAATTTTATATATATATATATATATATATATATATATATATATATATATATATATATATATATATATATATATATATATATATATATATATATATATATATATATTTTACAGTATTTCGGCACTAAATGTTCATTTAAACATGCTCTGTTGAAATATACACGCCATTTAGAAGACACGGTTTTATCAATTAAACGCTTAAAATATTTTAAGTGAGAGAAAACACTTTTACTAAATCTAAAATCAAACGTTTTATTAGCAACCAACTTGCAAGTTTCAGCCATTGCGGCCATCGTCAGGGTTGTTTTGATTGTCTTAATGCAACTAAAAGTTAATACATACAGTACATAATAATAATTAAAATCGGGACGATGAACGTTAAATTAAGCAGAAAATAATTAATAAAATAATAATAAAAATAAAATAATAATAAAATCAAAATATAAATAATTTAAAAATTATATTAATTTAAATCGAGAGATAATAATTTAAATTTATAAAATTCATCAAAAGTTTTAAGAAATGTGAAACAGACAAAGAGGCTTATATATCATATCAAAACAATATCATCTCTTCCGTCTAATTGTAATATTAATGTTATCAGTTAAGTGAGACAAGCTCAACGGACCAGATATCCCCTCTGAAACACATGCACCATCAACAGACACTCCAGAAGATCCGTCATCCACCTGAGAAATCTCTGCACAACCCTTTATCCGGTGCATTCGGACGGAATCATGGCAACCGGATAAACATCAGATTGAAAATGCTGTCTCTGATGAAAACAAATCCGGACACGTGAATGACAAAGATACAAAAGAATGTTGTTCATTCAGGGTCGTTACCGCTGATGACGTCAATATTGATAATTGTTTGTCTCCCTTACATGCATCTGATGGAAATAATCAGGATGGTGATTTAAAAGGCACCTCAATTACAGATAGCATTATGCTTGATTTAAAGTGCGACGATATGCATCCTTCTACAATATGTTTTTCTTCCTCCCAAGCTTCTGAAATATGTAACATTGATGGTGATAAAAAAGGCGCCTCATCTACAGATGACTTGTTGCAGGGATTTAAAACTTTAGATACATGTTGCTTGTCGGGTTTGCCTGGTCAAGGTCTCGTTGATCGAACAGATGTTGAGTTTTATGATGGTTGTTTATCCGGTTGCCATGATTCCGTCCGAATGCACCGGATAAAGGGTTGTGCAGAGATTTCTCAGGTGGATGACGGATCTTCTGGAGTGTCTGTTGATGGTGCATGTGTTTCAGAGGGGATATCTGGTCCGTTGAGCTTGTCTCACTTAACTGATAACATTAATATTACAATTAGACGGAAGAGATGATATTGTTTTGATATGATATATAAGCCTCTTTGTCTGTTTCACATTTCTTAAAACTTTTGATGAATTTTATAAATTTAAATTATTATCTCTCGATTTAAATTAATATAATTTTTAAATTATTTATATTTTGATTTTATTATTATTTTATTTTTATTATTATTTTATTAATTATTTTCTGCTTAATTTAACGTTCATCGTCCCGATTTTAATTATTATTATGTACTGTATGTATTAACTTTTAGTTGCATTAAGACAATCAAAACAACCCTGACGATGGCCGCAATGGCTGAAACTTGCAAGTTGGTTGCTAATAAAACGTTTGATTTTAGATTTAGTAAAAGTGTTTTCTATCACTTAAAATATTTTAAGCGTTTAATTGACAAAACCGTGTCTTCTAAATGGCGTGTATATTTCAACAGAGCATGTTTAAATGAATATATATATATATATATATATATATATATATATATATATATATATATATATATATATATATATTTAAACTAGCGAAGTGCCCGGCGTTGCCCGGGCTTTTTAAAGGTTTTCTATCGTTTTTCTCTCACGCTCCCGTTTTTTTCCCGCTTGCTCTCACCCTCCCGGTCTCTTTCCCACTTTTTGACTACCTAAAGCTCTAAAACTTTCAGGAAAACTTTATTCTGGATGCCAATACATGAATTTAATGTTTCCGACATGA
>OZ022242.1:15996120-16083620 GCA_963978895.1 Erpobdella octoculata
CGGCCGTACTGACTGCACAAGTCAGGTGGGTCATGATGATGAGCCTGTCAAAGACGGTCATGATAAGGAACCTTGCAAAGATGCTCAAGATGAACCATGCAAAGATGGTGACAGTGATACAGTCGGTTTGGACGTCGAAAACCAAACTAAAGAAGATGAGAAGAATGTTGAAAACGAAATGCAAAACGATGAGGATGAAAGTGACGATCATTATTATAATAATGGCAATAACAACTATGGCTTTCACCCATACAGCGACGGTTCTGAAACGGAAGCCTCCATAACAGACGACGGCACCGAATATTCAGGGTCAGATTTTACTGAAGAATCTGACTCGGATGAAGCAACCGAGGATTTAGAAACGGACGAAACTCCAATGGAAAAATACGTCAAAGTTAACTTGACAAAAAAAGAAGACACTGATTTGAGAGACGATGGCGATAATTTGAAGAAAGATCCGCTGGACGATACGAAAGTTGACACCGACGAAAGAGCCGAGTTGGAATGTGAAAAGAAAATGTTCGATTGTAGCTTGGAAGAAAACAAACATGATGACGATGAACTTCTCCAAAACAACAATAGCAATGCAGCAAGCAAAAACTCTGGAAAAGATGAGACAAGAACAGAGAACGGTACCGAGGGTTTTAAATCAGATGAATCCACAGAGGATTCTAGATCAGATAGACTAAGAGTCATTGTAAAATCAAATAACAGTTTGATGAAGGGATTTATTGGTTTTATGGAACGACGTGTTTTCGAAAAACCTTTTGAAGAGTTTCTTGAGAAAGATCTAAAAGATGTGAAGGAAGAAGAAAAAGCAGACAATTCCGATAAACGTGCAAAGATGTTCAGGACGAGGCATGCAAAAAAAGGCTGTGATGAACCGTGCAGAAATGGCGACGATGAGCCAAAAAAAGACTCTGTTGATGAGCCAAAGAAGGACTGGAAGAAACTGTGTCAAACGGTCAAGAGACTAGACCATGTTGTTTGCGAATTGCGGTCAAAGCCACGAGTAAAGATCAAGGTATTTTGGTGTTCGTGGCCGAGTCGCATTTCTCAAAAGCGACTATGCTGTTCGGGACGAACAGAATTAAGAAGGGGGTAATCATGTAAAATCGCTGATTTTACGATAGGTTTTCCCATTGATAGACGTTAAAGGACTCGGAATAACTATTATGGACATTATTAATAGACGAGAAGGTATAACTAGCCCTAACAAAGCTTCATTTATTATTTTCCAATAAAACTGCAAAACCATTCTATTGAGCCCGGTATACGATTTGGTAATATCGTAACAATATATATATGTGTGTGTGTATATATAAATTCAGGGTGAAGAAAATTAAAACAGAGTATAATTAAAAAGTGATAAAAGCAAAATAAAACTATACTGATGAAATATATTATTACTAGCTGGGTGCATGTAATTCAGATGTCGACTAGCGGCCTGAGAGGGGCATGGCTTAAATAAAAATTTTCTTTTAAAGCCTTTTTCATTTATTTGAAATGACGAGAGTTGTAATTGACAAATTTATTAGTTAAAAAGTTACCAGCTTCAGCTATATAAAGCCATCTTGAGAACCAATGTTTTTGCAAGCCAGTTTTAAGCCAGGAAAAAGGAGGAAGGAAATGTTAAAAGGATCAACTTTGATCCTCGACTGGAAGTACTTAGGTGCTTTTTACATACAGCCATTTAGTCTTAAAACACCTGGCGTAAAAGACTATAAATTTTTATGAAGATGAACCAATGTTCAGAACCCTATTATGTTAAAACAATAAATTAAATATTATAAAAATTTAAATAGTTGAGTTAAAAATCAGAAATAATTATAAGTTTTGTTTAGATGAGACATTGAATAGGAGCTAAGCTCGACTTTCACTTAACAAATTAATACGGTTATTGACGGATGAAACACATTAAAGTTTTAGTTGAAACCACATAAGGAAAAAGCGATTATATTAAATTTGCTACATATATTTAGCTGATTTAATATAGCTGGTTTTTATATATGTAACTAGCATTCCCGTAGCGGCTTCGCTCGCTTGAAAAAAAGAATACGCATCCACAGTAGCGTACTGCACCGTGCGATTTTTTACGGCCCGACTCGGTCCGGTCCGTCGACAACTTGGCCCGGCCCGCTTGATAAGCCAAAATTTCAGGCCTGGCCCGTTTTTACAGGTCTAAAATTTCTATATACTTGGCAAAAAATCTCGGCCCGTCCCACCTTGACTTCAGGTTTGGCCCATCCGGTCTGAATACTCTAAAATCAAGGCCTGGCCCGGTCCGTGCAGCACTCTAATCCATAGACCGGTCCGGCTTATTTCATAGACAGAACATTTCAGGCCTGGCTTGTTATTTAGACTCGAACTACCCTGTTTCAGAGTTGCAGTAATTCTACAAAAAATATAACCCTATTAACCCCATCCAATTTGTAGTCCTGGAAACCAAATTTTCATAAATTAATAAAACATGTATTTTGTTATTTTGTTAAAATAATCTCGGTACTAAATTGAAAAACTTTAACATTTTTAGTTTTTGGAGTTTTTAATCAAATTCTTTTTCCACCCCACATTTGAGGTCTTGGAAACCAAATTATTAAAATTTGATAAAATACGTATATCTTTCTTTTTTGAGTAAATACTAAATACTAATTTTTTTGAGTAGCAATTATTCTAAAAAAACAAATAACCTTGTTTTCCACCCCACATTTGAGGTCCTAAAAACCAAATTTTTTAAAAATTGTCAGACGTATTTTTTTAATTTTTTTTAGAAGAATCTACATACTAAGGTTCAAAACCTTTTCATTTTTGGTTTTCGAGATATGAGTTGTTTTAGAAAAACTTTTTTTTTCCTGTTTCATCCTTTCAGGAGCAAAATTTTCAAATATCTTTTCTTAGTGGGTGCTTAAGTTATAAAAGTAATATAAGTTCCAAATTTCACGTTCCTAGAATGAGGCCGTTGAGCTCGGCATTGATTATCAGTCAGTCAGTCAGTCAGTCGTCAGTCAGTCAGTCAGTCTGTCAGTCAGGACATGTTCTTTTATATATATATATATATATATATATAGATATATATAACATATATAAAACCAGCTTGCTTTTCTGTTCTATATAGCTTTTTTAGAGACACATTGAGAATAGCAATCATAAATATCTAAAGCAGAGCCTTAAGCCACGCCCCTCTTGGGCTGTTGGTCGACCTCTGAATTACTGCATACTACCATTTAGAAATATGCTGCCCGGCGTTGTTCGGGGTTTTTAGAGGTTTTCAAATGTTTGTTTTTCTCGCTCCCGGCGCTCCCGTTTCCTTCCCCGCTTGTGCTCCCGTTCCCGGTTGTTATCCGTTCCCTGTCGCTTTTCCGCTAACTCTTTCGTTCTCAGTTGCCTCCGCCCCTAGATCCGATACTGCATACATACATACATACATACATACATACATACATACATACATACATACATACATACATACATACATACATACATACATACATACATACATAGATACATACATACATACATACATACATACATACTCCGTTCCCGCTCGCGCTCATTTTTTCTTTTCCACTCTTTCCTAACTTCTTTTAACCCATAAAACGTAAAATAGATTTGCTCAAAGTTGTTTCAAGCCTCCAAACGTTGTTACGTAAATTAAATTTGAATTTTATTACACAAATTACCTTTGATGGTCGTACATAGGCTCTTTCGGCTTGGAAGGTTTTTTGGCCCACCTGAGCCGGGAGATCGGAGTTGGGAGTCCAAACCTTCTTAACATTCTTTTTCTGTATGAGAACTACCTCCTTGCCAAATTTCATCAAGATCGCTTTCCCGATCCGCTCCGCTCATTTTGTGACCGATTTCAATTTTTTCACAAAACCTTCTCCCATTGCCTCTTGAGCTTGTGTAAAAATTGCTCATTCTGTGCCCGATTTCAATTTTTTTACAACATTCTTTTCCTGTATGAAAACTACCTCCTTGCCAAATTGCATCAAAATCGCTCCAGCGGTTTGTATTTCTATACGAGACAGACTCACAAACTCACAGTCATTTTTATATATATACTAGCTGGGTTACCCGGCGTTGCCCGGGGATTTTAAAGACTTTTTATCGTTTTCTCTCTGGCTCCCGTTTCCTTAACCGCTTGCTTTCCCGTTCCAGGTCGCTTTCTCACTCCTGGTCGCATTTCTGCTCACGGTCGCTTTTCCGGCCCCGGTCTCTTTTACTTTTCCCGATCCCGGTTGCTTTTACGCTTTACCGCTCCAGCTTGCTCTTCTTTTCGCTCTTCTGTTCCTCCATTAAATTTTAGAGCCTTCCCAATGTGGCTTAGATGGGCTGTAGCGGAATGCTGTGCACAGTCATCAAAATTGATCTGTTCTCTCGTTAACACTTTGTTGTTTGGTTTGCTCGTTTAGTTACGTCTGAACTTCCTCAATTTTAATTAGTGTTCTTTAATGTATTGGTTCCACTCTGCAAGTGTGATCTTCTGCAAAGGCTTATTATGATTGACTGAAGCTGAAAAAAAAAATATATTAGTTAACGGCTGCAATAATGTTAAAATCCGCTCCTATATCTCAACAGGTTATATTTATTTTAAATACTTGTAAGATTATAAATGCTTACAATAGATTTATCACACACTGTTCAACAGCTGCTTTTCGAAAAATCGCTAGTCTTAGTTTTTGAGTTGTTCTTAGTTTTTAGGTGTCATGTCTACAGAAAGCATATAACGCTACATGTGGCATGTTAATAAATGTTGACCCGTGGCTTTGAAAAATGTGATATAAAACACAGATTGAAATAAAACATGAAGTAATAATAATATTAAAAACCTTCAAAGCATTAACTTAATGAATTTTCCGAGAGTTTTCTGAGATCATCAATTTGGAACAATCGAAGAGTATCACTTTTTTTTTAGCAAATGATGCAATTATAAATTGAACAAAACAGCAGCAGATTGATAGGCTGGCTTGAGAACTTTGTTCATGATTTTGTTGAAACACAAAAATACTGCACTTGCTTTCATTTCTTTCAAATTTCATGCACCTCATATATCAGTGAAACTTTTACAATAAATTGGTGTTACATGTAAGATTTTCTTTAAAATGTAATTTTCTAATTTCCTCTGAAAAGTAAAAAATAAAATAAGACCGATAAATTAATTCATAATCTTATAGTCAATACTACTCGTGAATAATAATGGTTGTAATGCCATCACATAAAAAAAAACTTACCTGCCCAAAATAATTTCTCATTTACCGATAGGCTGATAGCAAGCTCGTCAGTTTAGGAAACCATGATGAACAATATAAGATAAGGAACAATATAAGTCAGAAGCCTTGAACGATAAATATGAACAATGAAGTTAAATTTATTTTTCCAATCTGCAACTCCTTTTTGTAAAACACAAAATGTTAGAGCATAATGATAATCTTATAATAATTAATAATAATATAACATAATTAAACACGTGCAATGCAACAAACGAAACAAATTGAAAGATACACAGTAAATCATGATTTTAAAAACTAAAAACAAATTACCAAAGCTTTGCCACTTACTTTTGAATGGGAGATATGAACAATGAATTTCTAATTTGATTTTATTTTAATTGGTTAAGTCTGGAACTCTTTTTGTGAAGCACAAAATATCTCTAAATAGAAGAAATTCCACCTGCAATTTATTGATCAGTCCTGAAAACCAAAGTTATCTAGATTTAAAAAATAAGTTGCTAAAATCAAATATAAAGTTTACCAATAGCAGAGCTGTCGTATCGGAGGTTCGGAAGAGAATGAGCTCTACGAAATCAAAACAAAGGTATCCGGCGGCACCATAGATATCTATGGGCGGCACTAAACAACACACATATTTATTTAATTTAATATTTATATTTAAAACCTTAAAACTTAGGAAAAAATTTACTCGAACTTACTACCGCTGACCAAAACGTTTTTTGTCCATAAAACATCAACGGAAAAACTAATTTATTTAAAAATTTTACAGGAACCACCGCTTCAATAAGTTACATAAGTGTGCCAAATTTCAATTAAATCTGTTCGGCCGTTTACATTTTATTTCCGAACAAACAAACAAACAAACAAACATTTCATTTTTATATATAAGATATAGATAATATATATATATATATATATATATATTTATATATATATATATATATATATATATTTATATATATATATATATATATATATATATATATATATATATATATATATATATATATATATATATATATATATATATATATATATATATATATATATATATATATATATATATATAATTATATTAATATATTTTATCAGTATAATTTTATTTTGCTTATATTTATATCATAGCTATTGTGTTTGGACGCCACGACTGTAAATGGCGCTGTACTTTCGGACTTTGACAAATTGACAATCAACAATAAACCTATTACAAAAACAAGCTGTGGAGAGGCATTCACCTTAGTTTCTACAGACATCCATAATTTGGTTGAGGTCATAGTTAATCTCCACTTTGTATGGGCCATTCCTTTGCAAACATTCTTCGTGCTTGGAGTCCTTTGGTGGTGTTTGGACATTTCTACATTAGCTGTTGTGGCATTGTTGGCTGTCGTTCTAATAATAGTATTGGTCGTTTCTCAATTTCTAAAAATATTCCAGGTATGATTAAAATTTTTGTGTATTTTGTAATTGAACGTTTTTATATTTGCTTATTTAAATTAATTGCTTTATAAGCTTGCACAGCTAAACGAAACAGACAAACGTCTGAAGTTGCTGACGGAAATCATTAACGGGATCAAGGTCATTATTTCAATAACAAATATAAAATATATGCAAATTAATATTGCAATATTTATATTAGTCTGATATTAGTTTTCATCTTTCAACATATTTTTTAATTTATTGCTGCTATAGTAATAATATAATTTACTTGTATTATATTTACTCCATAATTATCTGTTTGATTCAGACAAAAAAATGCAGTTTAACATTTTTCACCTAGCTGATAAAAATGTACACCTGGGAGAAAATATTCACAGAAAAAATGATGAAGCACAGAAAAAAAGAGCTTAAAAGTCTGAAGAAAATATTATGCATGAATTCAATCAATTTATTCTGTTCTGGTTTTATGCCAAGCCTAGTAAACAATACTTTTAAATGAATAATTACTTGAACATTTAGCTACTAAATTTAAATAATTTACTTACAAAATTGCAGGCTATTTTTGTGACTTTTTCCGTTTACTCGTGGTTCATTGGGCCTCTCACTGCCAAAAAAGCCTTCACTTCGTTTTCTGTTTTTAAGATTCTTCAGTACCAATTTTTAACCACTCCTATCTTTGTAACTCAGCTTGTAAAGGTGAGTCAATAAAATAGCTATGGACAAATGCAAATGAATAAATGTGAGAGTATCAAGACTTAATGCCTTTAAAGGAGAATAAATATAAAACTTATATATTTATGGAATCAATAAATAAATATGATATTAAAAAAATAAAAAAGGAGAGAAATAAAACCTAGTACACAATGTGTGTACAAAAAATTCATGAACATTTATATTTATATTTTTATAATCTTTGCCTCCGGTATAACTTTTTTCGGTGGTCCTAGACGTTTTTGTGATTATTATCAGACCGAAATAGTGTACAGAAATATTCTTCTTTCTTATTATTTTCAATAAATTGAAAAACGATAAAAAAAAACTCGAATACTATTATCAATATCGTAACTTGGTGTCAGAAGAGTGATTTGAAAGAAAGGGTTTTACAAGTACTGGAAAAACTTACGGTTGCTGAGTTGAGGCACGAGCTAAGAAAAAGGGGGCTGAAAGCCAAGGGAAAACAGCTCGAGCTTGTGGACCGCCTCCAGACGGCATTGGAAAACAATGAGTTTAACCTAGAAAAATACGAGTTTGATACCAATGAAGAATTAACAAATTGATAGCAGAAATGACGAGAGAAATAAACGAAGCAGCACAGGAGAGATCGAAAAAAGAAAATAAAGCATCTATGAACATAATTTAAAGAAGAAAAAAAAGCAGCACAAGATGAGAACAAAGCATCACAAAAGAAAACGAGAGAAAAACTATTTCTTGGTGGTCAGTTCTGCCCTGAAAACAAAATGGCAGGGGCCGGTGCGGCGATGCTGCCAGTACCTAAGGACCCGACAGCAAGCTTATATAGGGTCTTCTCGACTACGTAACATATAAGAGTGGAATTGGGAAAACAAGCGGAAACAAGTAAGTCAGACCCCCAGGTTAATGAGGTTTTCATCAAAACTACTGGCAGGGTAAACAAGAAGAAGATCGCGATGATGAACAGGCGGCAAAACGTTGGGTCACTCAAAGGTTCAGTCATCAGACTGATCAAGCGTTCGGTCACACGGTAGGTTCGTAGGTCCTCAAGTAGCTTTTTCTGCAAATCCAATAACTAATGATCGGACTAATATGCACTTGAACATGCATGATCAATCGTAAACTCCAAAGCTTTACTATCGGCAACTGGTTATTGGACTGAAATGCACTTGAAAACGTAGGAACATTAGGTTTTCCAGTTCTAGAGCTATTGAAAACGTGAAATTCATTGTCAACATTTTTGTGCACACCATCTTTGATATTTCTATCTTCTTTGGTCTCGTGACTTGGCACGCTATACAATATGTCACCTAGGTTCGTGTGTGGAGCGTGGAGTGTATCTTTATTTGACATTGAATTTTTTTTAAATAGTTTGTAGTTTTTTTGCAACGGGTGTTTTAAGACTCAAATAACAGTATGTAAGAAATAGGTACCGATGTGCTTCTTGTCTCGAATCATAATTTCACCTTTTTTGTCCTTTAGCCTCGCCTGGGGCTCTATACCACAATTCTCTTTAAAATAAATTTTTTATACATCTCTGACATGTTTACAAGACATTTAGGTTTCCATAAACTAAATATTCACATTTACTAGCAAAATAGTTGGTCTACTTTTTCACCACACCTCAATTCACTACATTAAATGTGGTAGGAGCAGCACTTAAAAATATTATAGTAACTATTTTATTTAGTTGGCAATACTGCTAATCGCTTCAAAGTTTTGAAAAAAAAAGTTTATACTAGATCATTGAAGGTACCTAATATACAGTTTTGCCAATTAGGCAGGCGATTATTAGAACTGCTTAAATTTTTCTAGTTATTTTTAAGATATTAAGGCTGAAGAAAAAACTCAAGAAAACTGTATTGTTTCGTTTTTTTACAATGACTAAAATTTTGAAAACTTTTTCAGGCAAAAAACTCTTTGAAAAGATTGGATAGTTATTTGCGTCTTCCAGAATTAAAGAGCTATGTTCAGAAACATTCTGAAACGTCGGCTGATTTAAAAACACAAATTTCTTCACCAGGTTGTTTATTTTTTTTAAATATTCATAATGTATAGAATGATATTTTGTCACCTAAAAATTTTTGCATTGAGGTGATGATAATACATGGTAAAATGAACTGAAGTTTAATAATAAACAATATCTATTTAATTTAATTATTTAATATAAAGTTGACTCATTTCAAATAATATTCAGACATTTGTGTAAACATTCCATCATACTATCTGATTCTGAAACAGATTTTTAATATGTTTTATTAAAAAACTGCAGAACAAATTCGAATTGAAAATGGTTCGTTTACATGGAATCCGTCCGTAAAGCCAACTATTCAAAAGTTAGTTAAAATAAGTTTAAATTTAATTGAATACTTCCGATTCTATCAACTAGATCGCTTAATATAAATATATATTCCGTTAAACTAAAGTTTCATAGCTAAGCTAGCAATACAATAGTTTTTTTGGAACTCTTGTTATTCACGGGGCTACTTTTTTTATATTTTTTTTATAATAGTTTCTAGTCCTTTACACCAAGTGTTTTAAGACTAAAATAGCTGTATGTAGGAATCACCTAAGTACTTCCTGTCGTGGATCATAATTTGATCCTTTTAACTTTTCCCTCCTCCTTTCTCCAGGCTTGGGACTGGCTTGCAAATGCAAGGCGGAGTTCGGGGTTACTTTGTCATAGCTTGCGTTAAATGTTTTTACCAGTGAATGCCGGTGATGGGCCACTAAGCTCAAATTATTTCAACCAATTTTACTGCTATTTTTCTGTTTATTGAGCTATACTATAAAAAATCAATAAAAACTAGAACTTGGCAGATTACCAATTCTTGACTTTTAAAGCTTGTTTGTTCATTATTATGTTTAGCTCACGTCGTTCCTGCTATACTGGCCAAATCACAATCCCAAGATTAATAACATTGTTTTATAAATCATAAAATCAAAATGGCGCTTGTGGTTGTGAAGTGTTGCGGTTTCATATTAATAAACAAAAGTTTTTAATTTTTTGATGGCTTAAAATCTATGATTATAACAATTTATAAAACTCTACATAAAAAGTAATTTAAATGTTTATGGGCAATTTTTCTTTCTTTCCCAATTTGTTGCTGTCTAGTTTATTCTCAAATTTTGATAATAAAATTTGTGTGTTTGAACAAAACGTTTTTTATATATACAGGATAAACTTGAAAATAGTTTTCTTTATTTATATAGCATAAACTTGAAAATAACAAGTGGTTCCTTAACAGCAGTTGTCGGTCTGTTTGGTTCTGGAAAGTCTTCCATCTTGTCAGCCATATTAGGAGAAATGACTAGACTGGAAGGAAATGTTACAGTCAAAGTATTTCTTACTGCTACCTCATTATTACTGATATTTTTTGTGCATCTGTAATTTTAACATAACTCTTACAGGGAAAAGTCGCTTACGTGTCACAACAAGCATGGATACTTAGTACCTCGTTTCGTGAAAACATTTTGTTTGGTCAACCATATTGGGATGCAAAATACCGTAGAATACTTGAGGCATGCGCCCTAGCTCGAGATGTGGAAAATTTGCCAGCAGGTGATTTGACTTTCATCGGCGAAAAGGTTAGAATCAGAGACCAATTTGGTTAAATAAATAATTAAACTATTTATTCAACAAACATTTAAAAATGATTAATTTTTTGTAACAATAAATGCTTATCATCATCTCTATATGTCTTCTATATGCTAAAACGCCTGAATCGTTTTTCGAAAACTCAAAGACGAGTTTTTGAAGAAACGTTATGTGCTATAGTACATAAAAAGATAGATTTTTTAAGAGGAATTTAAGTAACACACAGTGATCAAAACATTGTTCATGATTAAATTTTGCTTATTCAAGAGAAATGTTTTGGTTAAGATTTTTATGCCCATCAATAAAGATAATGAGATTTTCCTAAATATGTCCCATTACAAATTACGTTCATGAAAAGTTTCTCCATTTGGATCAGATAGCAAATTCAATTTTCGTTTGATAAATTAAAAAAATTAATACAAAAATGATATGCAGAATAACTATAAAGAAAGCAGCAAGTAAATACAAAATTCATATTAAATCTGTAAAACATTCGTTTTAAATATTTCGAAAAAAAAGTTTGTATCGGGTAACCAAGTCTAAGTGTGTTTGAAATAACGGCTTATTTTAACGTGTTTTTAGCTCTCCCTCGAAAGCATACTTTTGGGGAGGCTCCGGAGCTAAGTTGTCGACCCCTCCCGAAAATAAAAATCAACTTCAAATAAATTTATAGTAACCACCTAATAATTTGAAGACATACATTTTTGATTTTGGAATGTTGATTTAGTGAACAAATAAATAAATTTTTAAAAAAATTTTAAATACCACGTTTTTGTGAACTAAAAAGAAGAAAATAATTTTTCTCTGGACTGTGTAAAAAATGTCTTGATGGAGGGTTTTTTTGCTCAAACTAACCATCTGCTAATTTTTAAACAGGATAGACACGTTTTTTTTAATATAAATATAAAATGCGCCCCACGTTTTAAGTTTTTCGTCTTATTTACTTTAATTTACAAAATTCCTTGTCAAATTATACGTATGTTGATATAGTTTATAGACGTAACCGAACAATGCATAGATTTTTTAGCAGAGCGTTAAAAATATTTTTTTAGCGTGAATATCTCAAAGTAATTTTTTGGTCCTAACGAGTCTCAGATCGATTGGATGACGGGAAATAAGTTCGTGTTCAATCAATCAAACAAACAGAAAGGTGTTTTTATAAAGAACTAGCGGGATACCCAGCTTTGCCCGAGGTTTTTAGAGGTTTTTCTAATGCTTGTCCCTTTTCCTTCCCCGCTTGCTCTTCCGTTCCCGGTCGCTTTCCATTTCCCGCTCGCACTTTTGCTCTCAATTGCTTTTTCGTTTCCGATCATTTATGTATATGTATGTGCATATGTATATATCTATATATATATATAATCGTATACATACACATACACACACACACACATACATATGTATATATATATATATATATATATATATATATATATATATATATATATATATATATATATATATATATATATATATATATATATATATATATATATATATATATATATATATATATATATATATATATATATATATATATAGTTCCCGCTTGCTCTCCCGCTCCGCTCATTTTGTGACCGATTTTAATTTTTTTTACTTAAATCTTCCTCCATTGACTCTCAAGCTTGTGTAAGAATTTCATTACAATCGGATAAATGGTGTACCAATGCATAAGTTACACACACGCATAATCACATTTTTAGATATATAAAAGATTTAAAAACACAAACAATTAAAAAAAAAGTTTCGTTGATAAAATTTGATGAGTTAAAAAAATTGGTTTGAAGTACTTTTCTAATTTAAAAAATGATTGCCTGATTTACAAATAAGTTATTTTTGGAGCAGTCAAGCGTTACGTGCTTTACAGTACAGTTTGCGCAAAAAACAAAATATTTAGAATGATTATTAACATTGATAGAATTTTGCGTGTTTTGTCAGCATAGAGCCAAAAAATCTTGTTATGTTCTACCTCAAGACACTTTTTGACATGCAGCAATATTTAAAACGCCCTGCTTTTTTCTGCTGTGAGGGTTTTCAAAGCCAAAAGTTGTTTCAAAGCTGACTCATTAGATGCTAAGATTTCATAAACAGACAAAAAAGGGTTATTTCAGATAGTGAAAATAAGTTTTTTTCTTAAAATATTTTGTCTTGGGACCTTAAAAGCAAAATGTTAGTTTTACCCATTAAATGTTATGGTATGTCTTTTGCCGCTGAGAGCAATAAAACTAATCGTCTCAGAAATAATTGTTTTGCACAAATCTAAGGCAAAAAACCCAGCTCTCTTACGGTATCTAGTTTTCTTTACCAGCAAGTCAGCCGGCAAAAGTTTATTATGAAGCTCTTTTTTAGAAATAAGTTTCTAAAAATGCTCTACAAAAATGGTTACAAATATTTACATTTGGAAATGTCTTCAATCGACATTTTTGAAGTAAAGTAATTTCAAAATTCAAAATATTAAAACAATTTGTTATCTACTTATAAAATCTTTTAATTTTACTTAATCACTTACAAATGTTCGAATAACTTGACGATGTCACTCTTTAATTTTTGCTTTTTTCAACGGGCAGTTTACATAACAAACTAAGCCATTGGTAAAAAGCTTTTTAACATCTCACGAGCGCTAGTTACACCTGCAAAATTCAAACCACTAACCTTTTGGTGTTTAAATGACTACCTTGCTACTTACGTCAGTTAATCAATAATCTTACAATTAGCCTACTTAATCAGGGCATCAACTTAAGCGGAGGTCAGAAGCAGAGAGTAAGTCTTGCAAGAAGTTTGTATCAAGATTGTGATGTTTATTTGCTGGATGATCCTCTCAGTGCTGTTGATTCTCATGTTGCTAAGCATATTTTCAATCACGTAATTGGACGAGAAGGGCTTCTTAAAAATAAAGTAATCAACTCTGTTGGTTTGTCATAACCATCATTTTTATTGTCTTATTTATGTAATTTAATTCATTCTAGACTCGCTTGCTTGTCACACACGCAATCAAGTTTTTACCAGAAACGGATTTTATAATCGTTTTGGATAATGGCAAAATAGAACAGCATGGTACTTATAACGATCTTCTACAAAATAAAGGGAGGTTTAAAAACTTGATAGAAAACATCGAAAAACAACTCACCGGCAAATCCGGAATATCAGGAATAGCCATCGAAAAAAATCTTTCAAAACAATCAGCACTCTGGAATAGGTATTCAATTTTTAATTGTTGTGTTTAAATTTTTTAGGTAATTGGACAACTAATTTTATTTGCTACGCAATTTTAAAATAAAAAATCTATTGTTTAAATTTTAAGAAGATCACACAAAAATAACGATTTTGACCTGGATTCAACTGAATCTTCCTCAATCGATTTGAATCCAGAAGTGATTGGTTCAGTAAGTTAAATAAATAAAAAAAAATTGTTTTTTAAATTATTATAAATTTAACAGTGTTTTGTAAAACTAGAAACCGTTGATTGAATTTATTTACCAGGTCAAGAGAAGCACATATCTTTTTTATATGTCTCAAATTGGATATGTGTCTTCCATTTCCATCGTTTTCTTGTTCTTCGCCTACAAAGGATTTTCGATTGCATCCTTAATTTGGATCAGCAACTGGACTAGCGATTTTAAACTTCAAAGGTTTTATTTTAAAAACGACACTCTTGAAAAAATTGGCAATACTTCTTATGAAGTCAAAAACATCGTTACTGGTTCTGGTGACAGCGAATACTATGCACACCAAAAATACTACATTTTCACCTATCTCTGTTTTTTGATGGCACATGGTAAAATATTAAAATTTGTTAAAACTTTTTATTTCTATTTTATTGAAATTATAAAACTTTTATATTTTGACATTATCAGGCTGTTTGCTGACTTTTAGTTGTGGCAACAAACGTTTCGTTAGTCATAATGCGGTGTAAGATGTAAATAAGAATAATTTATAAATTTGCACTCAAATAACAGAACAAAACTGAAAAAATAAGTTTTTGCAAAATCCTTATAATTTAAACTTGTTTTTTAGAACATAGATAAAACACTTTTTTAAATTAAAAAGTAAAATATTTTTCAGAAAATTGTTAAAATTTAATAAAATGCATTGTCATGATAAACACATATATATTCCAAGTTTCAGCTCGATTGGATGAGATTCGTTAAATTTTTACTTCCCAGGTTTTCAGAAAACAAGCAATTAAGCAATCATGAACGGCGGTGAAGTTAATATAAGGATTTAAAAATAAATTCACTCATCAGTGACACCGTGAGACGAGGTGCTATAGCTGTATTTAGCTATAACGCTTAAGAGAAAGAAAATATACACGTTGCGTACTTTCAGAGCTAGTGTATACATTTTTACCGGCTTTTGTCAAATGAGGAGTGTGTCAAGTTTGAGTTTTTAAGTAAATCAAAGCATTTTTGCCCCTGCCAAAGCAAGTGAAGCGCTGGTTACTAGAGTACTGCACGGGTCGGGTGACAATTTTAGGGTTTTCAAACGGGACGGGCCGATATTTTTTGCCAATTATAGGAATTTTAGGCTTGTAAAAACAGGCTGGGCTGACCCGGGCTTAAAATGTTTGCCTATGAAACAGACGGGGTCGAGTTGCCGACGGGCCGGACTGGGCCGCCAAAATTGTGATTCAAAAGATTCGGACGATGAATTCATTAGCAGTCAAACTGCAATTTTATACGTTAATAAGCTTTTAAAGTACCTATGCTTGTAAGCACGACAACAGTACGCTAGGTAGTCATCACATTAAAGCGTCTTTGGAGTTATGTAGTGTTAAATTAAATAATTTAAAACAACAAACAATCTGGAAATATTTTAAACCATAATTTTTTATATGATTATTAGTTGATTTAAAAAAATAAACTACTGAATATTCTTTGTTGTCTGTATATGTAATTCTGAAAAAAATGTGACTTTTTCTCTTATGCGACTCACCCACGTATGTGACCGATTTTACGTGGCAATGGAGAAGTCGCATAAGAGAGGTTCTACTGTATAATATTTAAGAAATTTATGGCATTTCAATTCCACATTTTGCCGGTTTATAATGTTTTCTATAGCAACAACCTTGTTGCACAAGTAAATTCGTTTCAATCAATGTAAAATGTGATAGTGCTATTTCAACACCAGCATTGGCCGATTTGTAATGTTTTTTTTAGAAAAAATTTAACATCAATTCTATAGCGAGAATTGAACAAAAATTATTAAAACAATAACAATTGTGGTTCTGAAGATGGTGAAGAAATTGTTGATAATCAATTTCTGAATTGGTATGATATAGTTGATGTCAACTTGGTGATGAAATGAACATTGCTTCAAAATTGCTATAGAAGATGTTAGACTTAGAGAAGAATTCTGTATTGTCCTGGACGTCAAAACCAAATAAAATTATTTGTTTACAATGGCAAAATATGTTTTGAGTTGAGAGTTTCATGGTCAAAATAATTCAATGGTCTGGTTGGATCTAAAATTTCCATATTCAGAAAAAAACTTACAAAACTAACCTGGTGAGAATTCCTTCAGAAAATTACTCCACGTTTGTAGTTGCTGAAGCACCTCTCAATTGTGCACCAAAGGAGCATTTATCTCACGGTTTTTATTTTGGCACACAAAAATGAGTTTTTTTTGGATATTGGAAAAACTCAGTTTGTCGTTATTTTTCTACCGGTGGCAACTTAGAAATTTGTAGGGAATTAGCTTCAGTTAAAAACACATTTATAAACATGGCACAAAAGTTAGATGTAAACGGCAATCTGATAACCATCGAATATTATGAAAATTAAAACAGCGATATTTTAATATCAGAAAAAAATGTCTAACAGCCTTACAAACTGGCTATGCACTGAACTAGAAAAAAAGTACATATCCACACGTTAAAAAAATTATATGTAGCTACAAATAGATCGAGTTTTGTTAGAACTGTGACGTAAAAGCTTTGAATATTTTAAACAGATCATTAATGAGAGTGCTACCAGCAAGTATATAAGCAAACAAACTTCCACAAGAAGTTAAAAAAAAACATTTTTTATAAAAATCAGATCAGAAATGAAACTGATTTTTGGTTTGAAAGCAAAAATGTTTTCATTCAAAAATTATTTGCTGAAATAATTTATTACAATTGCGTATATGTTTTGGTCACTGCTTACTAAGCTCCAATCTTTAAATCTTATTGCAATTTCACGTTTTCAGGTACACTTTTTATTGCATACTGCATCTTTTCATTATTGAAAAACATCAAAGCTTCGAAAAACCTTCATTCAAAACTGATGTCGACAATTATAAAAGCACCTATGTCATTTTTTGAGACAACATCTACTGGTACAATTTTGAATAGGTTAGTTGAAATAAACTCAAAATTGTTCTATCATTAAAATGACAGGAAATTCATGGTCTAACACAGGGTTTCTTAAAGTGGTGGTCCACGGACCGACGCCGGTCCGTGAAAAAATTCATCAAAAATTAAAAATTTTATAATATTTAGTTTTTTAATCATTGTTTTACAATTTTTTGTTTATGTATCTTATTTTTTAAAATACCTGATTGAGGTTTTTGTTTATTCATTAAATTAAATTGAAAGTTGATAACCAGCTCGTGTAACTACTTCGATTTGCGAAATCAAACAATTCAAAATTTATATTTTTAAATTAAAATGCTATTTTTGAAATGAGTAGATCGTTGGCTGCATTCTGGATCAATGTTTGTCAGGAATATCCAGAACTGCGAAGTTTAGCTATGATTTGCTTGACTCCATTTGCGACAACAATGTAGGTGTCAAAGTCGGTTCTCCGCCCTGACAATAATAAAAAACAAAATCAAGAATCGATTGAATGCCTGTAGTTCATTGAGGATTGCATTGGCTGACATTAAATTGAAAATAGATTTGCTTATCAAGAATAAACAAGCTCATGTTTCCCACTAAGAACTGATTCACTAATAATCACTAATAGTAAATTCATTCAAATAAATTTTAATGTTATATTTAAAAATTAATAATATTTAGATTTTAGAATAATTTCAATAACAAAATTAAGATGTTATTATAGGAGTTCATCCCTATAATTCCCTATTATTTTGTATTCGATTTCCTGATAAAATTTTGCATTTCTAACTGGTGGTCCGCCAACAACATCATAAATACACAGCCGGTCCCTGCATCGAAAAAGTTTAAGAAACACTGTTCTAACAGTTTATGTCAGCCTTGATATTTTTAACCTGGGGTTATAAATAAACAATTTATGTGTGAATCGTTTATGTTTTTATAGATTTGTCATATGTTTTGACTCATCTCAACAGTTTCAAAGCCAGCAGTGCGTTCCAGCCGCGTTGTTTAAAAAACTCACAACTATGTTTTCTTACCCAATTCAAGGTTTTCTAGAGACCTCAACGTTCTCGACTATAACATGCCTGATCTAATCAACCAGTGGCTTGCTACCTTCACAACCCTTTTTGTGTCAGTGATCATCATATCCATGTCTGTACCTTTTTTCCTTGTTGTGTCAGTTGGAATTGTGATCATTTTCATCAGCATACAGGTTATCAAGATTGAACTATATATAACGCAAAATAAATCAATAAGAATCCAACTACATTTTTTTAGTTTATTATTAATTAATTAATTAATTGATTTGATTAAACAGCACTTCTATCTACCTACTCTTCGTCAGTTAAAATGGGAAGAATGTCGTTCTCGATCGCCAATTTATGCCTTAGTTTGTGAGATGCTGTCAGGTCTCGTCAGCATAAGAGCTTACGAAAAGCAATCTTTTTTTATTGAAAGATTTGATAGTTTAATCAACAACAACACTGTTTTCAACTTTGCCATCATAGTTGCTGAGAGGTTTTTCAATATTATGTTTTGAAATTTATATTATTCTTACTAGTGCCTTGACTAGAAGTAAACATTCAGTATCACAGATATTTTGGACATTTTAGTGTCATTTAAGCAATTCAAACCATTGCGGGCGCTTGCGGTATAGCGGTAAAGCATTCACCTCTAGACCTGAAAGTCGGCGGTACAAATACCGCCGACATAACCAGCTCCCATTGGGGTTTGTTTACTCACTTAAAAATGGCTGCCTTTGATTGTTTTGTAGATAGATCGACAAGCATAATATCTGCTAATATTGTCGTCTTTGATAAGACACATACAACTAAATGACAGTTGTATTGTATTGTTAGATATTTGCGTAACGCAAAAACCTGAAATCGCAAAATTTGATTTAAACTGCAATCACGTTTCCGTGTCTGTGTACGTCATAAATTTCGGCCTTTATTAGCTGATCAGGAGAGTATCTTAGTAAGGACGAAGGGTGGGGGAACTTTTTCTAACACTTTGTTCATGTTAGGCACCACCGCAAACACGTAACTTCGGCTCTTACCAAGGGGAAGACAGATATTTTTTGGCTATTTATATAGTCTATTTATATAAACAAGCAATAAAAAAGTTTTAAATGTTTATTTGTTTGTATTTTTTGATTAGCAAGAAAAACACAAGCACTTAAATAAACAATCTCGAAACTAAACCAAATGAATAATCTTAGTAGTAGACTACATACTGTGTTAATTATTAAACTTCGAAAGAGATTGTAATTGAGAAAAACATTACGATAATGAAACAAATTTTAAAAATATTAACTACATTATTATTCAAAACTCTTGTTAAAATTTGTCAGGTGGATAGGTATTCAGCTGGGTTTGATAGGTGCATTGGCCACCTTTGCCGCTGCCATAGTTTCAGTATATAACAGAGCATCATTGAGCGGATCAGTTGTCGGAATGTACATGGCTTCATCTGTGAATGTAAGTTTGAGTTTATTCTTTAAAACTTATTTTAATTTTTTCTTTTATTTAAAAATTCAGCCATCAGTGTGCGCAAGTCTGTTAGTTATATAAAATGATAACATAACAGCAGAAACAAAATTGTATTATTAATAAACCTGAGAATTTTTTTTTCTTTTATAAATAATTAGGAGTTTGTTGTGTAATTCTACTGTTTTGCTATTTTTGAAAAATGTCAGAATTCCTTCGCTCTTTATTTCATGGTAAGACTCAATTCTGCCATGGAGACCAGCATGGTTTCCATAGAAAGGTTGAAAGAATACATATCCATGGAAGTCGAAGTAAACAGCTGTTTTAGATTTTTTCATATTTTACTATTCATTAATTAAATACATTTTAAATTTTTATGGAATTTTTAGTATTGTTCTGCTATTTTCTGTTTGTTAATTTTTCCAATTTTAAATTAGACTGAAGAAGATGAAAATATAAATCCATCAAACCAGACTTCGGTTTTCCAGCCATTGCCAAAATTAATTCAAGGAAAAATAGAATTCAAGAACTACTCTATGAAATACCGCCCTGAACTAAATTATTCCTTAAAGAATATCAATTTAAAGATCAACACTAGTGAAAAAGTAATAAAAAAAGGAAATTGAAATTTAACATAGATTTAAACTAACTTAATTTGAGACTAATAAATAGTCATATATTTCACAAAAAAGTTTGATAATTCCTTATGATTTTTCAATTAAACTTTATTTTTATATTTATTTTTATTCAACGTTTGTAGTTACTTTCAAAAATCTCATTTATTTGGTTTCAACTAAAATCGATTTTTTAATGTATTTCATTTCTTTTTTTTCATGAATGCTTTTAAATCTGTTATTTTTAGGTGGGCATTGTGGGCCGAACAGGTGCAGGAAAAAGTTCTCTTATATCGGCTCTTTTCCGTTTTACTAAGTCAAATGTCGGATATATTTTTATTGATGACCTTGACATTTCAAGATTACCTCTAAGACATTTGAGGTCCAGCATTACCGTTCTGTCTCAGGTTGCTTCCTTGTGCATATTATTACTAAGAACAAAAACCAAACACTCGCAAGACTAATAAAATGTATACTATAAACTACACAGGATCCAATCATATTCAATGGAAGCATCAGAATGAACCTCGATCCTCTTTCTCGCCACACTGACGACGAAATTTGGGACGCTCTGGTACAAGTCAGAATGGCAGAGCTAGTAAGATCATTACCCGGGTCACTATCGTATGTATGCCAAGTTGAAGGTCTTAACTTTAGGTCAGTTAATTAATATTTTTAGACAAAGTATTTGTAAGGCTCTTTTTGTAACTTTTTTAAATTTATAATGTTAATTTTACGACTATTTCTTAAGTTTTTGATGTCAGGATTGAAAGCTCGGCACTGACATCCCCTTCTCCTTATCTGACTTTCACTCTTTTCTGGTGAATAAAGTAAAAGATGTGCGCACGTCAACTGCTGGCGCTCCGCCGCCGGACTACACTCCCACTACCAGCAGTCTCGGATCACTTAACACCTTCTCAATGGAAACAGTGGAACGAGTAATTCGAAGGTCTCCGCCTAAATCTTGTCTGCTCGACCTAATCCGGACATTCGTCGTCGTACAATTTTTAAACTTTCTGCTGCCCTTCATCACATTTTTGTGCAATGCATCTGTCCGGAATGGTCTACCTTTGTCGTAGATGGATGCCGTCATCACTCAGGTTTTAAAAAAAATTAACCTGAATCCTCGTAAACTCAAAAGCTACCGGCCCACATCCATATGGCATTCAAGTTAAAAATTGTGGAGAAGCTTGTTTTTCTTTAGCTATCAGAGAACTTAACTGAAAATAACTTGCTGCCTAAATTTCAATCCGGGTTCAAGCGTTCCCACTCTACTGATTCGGCTGTTTGTCGCGTCCTGTCGATGGAGGGAAAATTGCACTGCTCGCACTTCTTGATGTGAGTGCAGCGCCTGACACGGTCGACCACACTATTCTTCTGAATCGGCTGTCAGTGTCGTTTGGGCTCTACTCTTGCCTGGTTCTCAACTTTCATTACAATTCGAACACAGTCAGTTCATTTTGGGAGATTCATCTTTCCGAAAACTCAGGTACGATATGGCATTCTGCAGGGATCAGTCTTAGCGCCCATTCTGTATGTCTTGTACACCGCGAAAATTGATAAACTGGTTGAATCACACGAGCTGGGTGTCCAACTCTGTGCTGACACGCAACTGTAGATGTCTTGCAGACCGTCGGACTCAGTGGAGCTCTTGCGACATATGTTCTCCTTTATCGTGGTGTCAATGCGTAGGTGTTGTCAAACCAACTGCGCCTTAATCAGGATAAGACTGAGTTCATCTGGTTTGGAACTCGACTGCGGCTTGCCAAGCGTGACCTTCAGTCGATCACAACCATCTCGCCATCTCTTATTTCTACATCTGAAGTTTGTGATCTCGGGGCGTTGCTTGACTTGGAACTTACTATGGAAAAGCATGTCGCCAAGATCTGTCAATCATACCTTTTCCAGCTTTATCGCCTCCAAGCTGTCCGGCACTCACTCACTCGGACGGCCTTATTAACCCTTGTTTATGCTTTTATTTCCTCCCGAATTGACTTCTGCAATACCGTACGGTTTGGCGCCAGTAGCTATATCCTGGATCGCCTTCAGTGTCTCATGAATGCCACAGCCAGGTTGATTTTGAACCTGTCAAAATATAGCCATATATCGAACGCTATCCAAAACGAGCTTCACTGGCTTCTTGTTGCGCGTCGAATTGACTTCAAATTTTGTTTGCTGGTCCGAATTGCTTGACCGACTCTGTTCCGCTTTACTTTACAGAACTCTGCAAACCAGTTAGTTCAAACGACGGTCAACACAACCTTTGTTCTCCATCCCGTGGTGACCTGGTCGTCCCACGGTTCCACCTTAAAAGGTTTGGTCGACGTTCCTTTGCTGTCGCCAGCCGCTCTCTCTGGAATTCTCTACACTTGAATGACCGAATGACAACCGAACTTGATAAGTTTAAAAAAGGCCTCAAGGCTTACCTGATGCGGCAAGAGTAATGGCGCCTCTGAGGTTTCACAACACAAGAGTGCGCCCTATAAATTGTTAACTACTACTACAACTACTAGCATTTTAATTTTTGCTGGTTTGTTATTCATATCAAATTGAAATATCAACACTCAAATCATTTTATAATTGCTTGAACTCTAGTACTGGTCAGCGCCAGCTGTTTTGCCTGGGACGAACACTCCTTCATAAGACAGCCATCCTGATTCTCGACGAGGCCACAGCGGGAGTTGACCTTGAAACTGACAGGATCATCCAAGAAACTATGCACAAGTTGTTTGTTGAATGTACGGTGCTTACAATTGCCCATAGAATCGATACAGTTCTCAACTGTGACAGGTTAGTTCGGACGTTTGTTGCGACAGTTTATTCAGCTAAACAAGGGGTGGGCAATCTACGACCCGCGGCCCGCCAAAGTATTGTATGCGGCTTGTTTAAAATTTTTGCTAAATTTTTGAAATTGTTACTTTGATTATCGGCTTTGATTTAAATTTAAATTATATCAATGTTTTTCTTGCTGGTTGTTTTTACATAAAACTCACAACATCCCTATTTGAAACTGGATTCGCGTTTAACCAAAAGTTAGTTTTGTTTGCATTTTGAAAGGTTTTAACAATTGTAATTTGTTAGTGAATAAGTGTTGATTTAAACATGAGTGCTGCCAAGAAAAAAAATTGAGGGCGAATATCGTGTTTTTAATAAAGAATGGACTGCTAAATACTGCTTCACAAATGTTAGGGACAAAGCAGTCTGCTGGCTGTGCCGTGAGTATGTGAGCGTCTTTAAATAGTACAATTTAAAAAGACACCACCAGAAAAAAACATTTCCAGAACATTATCCAAAACTGTGAACAGTTAAATGCTTCTCATTGATTGCAATTGTACTCTGTGGTCATATTGTATGCAAATTAAGTTTCCTCTTCTTCATAATTACTATGATAGTAACAATAAATTTTTTTTTGAAATGATTATATATATATATATATATATATATATATATATATATATATATATATATATATATATATATATATATATATATATATATATATATATATATATATATATATATATATATATATATATATATATATATATATATATATATATATATATGCGGCCCGCGATGACAGAACAGTTTTCAATGCGGCCCGCCGTAGAAAAAGTTTGCCCACCCCTGAGCTAAACTATAAAACATTTTTTTATTGAATTGTCCTTAAAATAATTTATTTTTTATATTTTTAGTACATCTTTAATTTTATTTCAATAAGATATTTTTACACTTTCAGAATTCTCCTCCTTGAATTGGGTCAGATTAAGGAGATTTACAGCTAAAATATTTGTTTTGAAACGTTCTTTTAAAAACAGTTTAAAAAACGACTGAAATTGGAAATACGTGTTTTACATCTTGTTTTATTAAAACTATGGTCTCACTGCAAATAAAAATTTAACAAGTAAGCCGTGCAGAACAATATTTTTCACAAATCCTTATATTTCAAGATTTACCAGCTTTTCATTTATTGCAAATTTTTCTTTTAAAACGATTTTTTTTAATTAATACATGTAAACATATATATATATATATATATATATATATATATATATATATATATATATATATATATTTTTTATT
Organism: Erpobdella octoculata; assembly: GCA_963978895.1. Lineage (NCBI taxonomy): Eukaryota > Metazoa > Annelida > Clitellata > Hirudinida > Erpobdellidae > Erpobdella > Erpobdella octoculata. Next base: position 16,020,576 of record OZ022242.1, read on the forward strand.
TTTTTTTTTTATTTTTTTTTTTTATTTTTTTTTTTTTTATTTTTTTTTTTTTTATCTAAAACAAAACAAGAGTCTTGCACTAAGAATGCCATTAACAATATGTCAAATTAAAAAAATGTTTTTTCAACAATGCTCTGAAGTCTTCATTTAGAACAGCACTTCGGATAGATTTAGGTAGTTGGTTCCATGCACCGGGCCCGGAAACGGCGAATGCTCGTTTACCGAAACTTCGACGAGTTCTTGGGATGACAGCGTCACCATGGGAGGACGAACGTAGATGTTGACGACCAGAATGAGAGGAGCACAGGCTTATCATCCGTGTCATGTAGGCAGGGGCACGATTTGTTAAGATATTGTAAACCAGTAAGCAGAGTTTTAAGGTCACTCTTTCCGGTAGGGGGAGCCAGTGTAGTTGGCGGAGAAGAGGCGTGATGTGGTCCCGTCGAGAGATGCCACCGATAAGACGTGCAGCAGCATGAAGAACCGCAGTGAGCGGGCGAAGAGCAGTCATCGGCAGGCCAGCAAGGACCACGTTACAATAATCTAATCTAGAAACAACAAGAGCCTGGACCAAAATCCGCACGCAGTGTTTGTTTAGGGCACCCTTGATCTGTCGGATGCGGCGTAGGTGGAAGAAACAAGATCGTGCCACGGCCGATATATGTAGATTCATTAGCAAGGAGCTATCCAGTATCACCCCAAGATTTCTAATAGACTTCACGGGGGTGATGACGCAGTCAGTACTGATTTGAAGACTACAGTCATCCAGGTGTCACGTTGAGATGTTCCCTCGATGGAACCAGATAAGTTCTGTTTTAGAGGGGTTTAGGCTCAATCTCATAGACAAGGACCAAACGCGAATCTCGCTGACACAGGCGACAAGACGCTCTCTAACGGACTGCAGGTCGGTTATGTCAAAATGAATGTACAGCTGAGTATCATCAGCGTAAAGATGAGTCTGCACGTCGTGAGAAGAAGCAATTCGAGTAATATGGCTTGTGTAAAGGATGAAGAGAAGTGAACCTAAGATTGAACCCTGAGGCACACCACAGTCAACGGCCGATACTCTCGACGTCGCCCGGCCCAATCGGATAAGATGTGTTCGATTTGATAGAAAAGACCCAATCCAGTCAAGTGCGGTTGAAGTCACGCCAAAGCTAGTGTGGAGGAGATCAGTAAGGAGAACATGATCGACACAGTCGAAAGCTGCACTGAAGTCAAGGAGCACGAGCGCAGTCGGTTGGCCCCTGTCAAGTGAAAGAATAATGTCGTTGTAAACTTTCCCGACTGCTGTCTCTGTACTGTGGTACTTGCGAAAACCAGACTGAACCTGCGGAAGCAGATTCATCGATTCGATATGTGAAGAAAGCTGACGGTGGACGACACGTTCAATAAATTTTGAGATGAACGATAGGTTTGATATGGGGCGGTAGCTTTTGGGATCAACGGGATCCATCCCCGTTTTCTTGAGTCGAGGTCGGACGATAGCCCTTTTGTGACTGGCTGGTAGTGACGCATCTAGAAATGAAGTGTTTACGAGGTGGGAAATAATAGGAGCAAACACGCTTTTAAGTTTTTTTATGAGCCAGACAGGTGCAGTGTCAAGCTCACACTGTCTAGTCCCAAGGCGATTGAGTAGGCACTCGACCTCCTCGGAAGTGATATCGTCGAAAGCAGCCAGAACCGGAACATCGGCCGGGCAAGAACTGAAAAGCGGAGGTAGGGCGTCTTTTGTGGTTCGACGAATGTCCTCGATCCTCAGCGTGAAGTAGTCAAGCAATGCGTCAGGAGCAAGACCACTAGCAGAAATATCAGTGACTGGATTAAAAAGAGAGTTTAAAGATCTCCAAGTCGCCCGGCCATCGCCAGTCACTTCTTCAATTTTATGTCGAAAGTAGCTTGAGCACTTTTTCTGGAACAGTCGACGTTTGAGTATGGACTGGGTGTGCCAAGCTATTTTATCCGACGACAGTTTGGTGCACAAATAACGCCGTTCGAGTCGATGATTTAGTCTTTTGGACCGACTACAGTCGGCATCAAACCAGGGGCTTTCTGGCTTTATCCTTAAGGTAATCAACTTCCGTGGAGCATGACGATCAAGGAGCTCGTTCATTGTTGCATCGTAGAGATCGAACAGCTGTTCAGCAGATTTGTCCGATTTCAAGGCAGAGACTTCAAAGAGCCTGGTATTTTCAAGATCGATACTGAATGATGCTAAGTCGAATGACCTGAAGGAACGGCGTTCCACTTTTTCGGTGATAATGGGGGGTGGTTTATGACAAGTTGAAAAGGTAATGATTGAATGGTCGGATAGAGAAGGAGGGATGATTAGTAAATTTGTTATGAGCGAAGATGAGCGCGTGATAACCACATCAAGGGTATGACCATGGTCATGAGTCGGTCCTGTTACCAGTTGAGTGAGGCCATGACTCAGGAGCAAATTTTGAAACTTTCTGGTTGTAGTGATGTCCTGATCCAGGTGAATATTGATATCCCCAAGTAAGATCAGATCGCAGGAGTAGTCGGCAGTTTTTCCCAAAAGCTCTGAAAATTCGGAGAAAAACGCTTCTGTAACAGATTCAGAACCTGGTCGATATAGGACCAAAATTAATTGGTGAGAATCACGGAATGTGACGTAGGCAGATAGTAACTCAAAAGCGCTGAAGCTTCCAAAATCCTTGATGGAGGACCTGAAGTTGTTTTTGTGGATAATACATATGCCTCCTCCACGAGGCCCGCGGAGGCTAGCGAGGTCAGCATCGAGAGGTGATGGGCGAGGTCTGTCCAAAGCCTGGTAGCCAAGAGGGGTTGAGGCGATTAGAGAGGGCGAAAAGGAAGACTCATGACATGATTCGACGATACACATGATGTCTATTTTGGAAGAGATTAGGAATTCGCTTATTGTGGCGGATTTATTTCCAATTGAGCGAGCGTTCCAGACAGCGAGATTGCATCTTGTAGAAGGGCGACTTCCATGGTCTTTAGAAGACGAGTCTTTAGAATCACTAGAGATGATGTCGGCTACATATGGCATAGAAGGTTTGGAAGACAAGTGTCGAAACCGACCTGCTCTATTTCCTCTGTAATGGCGTTTTTGTATGCCATAACGAATTAATGCGTGTTTTCTCAAGACCAGAAGAAGTTCGCGAGACAGCGTGTAATTTCCATCACGAAGAGAATACAGTTCAGAGCGCGAGAGAAAACGCCGCTCGTTTATACACATTGCTGAGTAGTTAAGCAGTAAACGTAGAAAACTGTATTCAAGAAAGCAAAATGTTTTTTCGGTGGTTTCAAGACTGACAAGAACAGACTTTCAGTAACGAAAACGACAGAACAGATCAAAAACACAGCACTCGACATAGAGGCAGCCATTAAGCAAGTCGCCTAGGCAACCATATTGTACGACGACGCTTTTCAAGATCCCTTCGATTGCAACAATAAACTTATTTGTTTCATATAAATATAGATTCAAGACCGACAAAACAGGCTATCAGTAACGTTTCGAATGTTGAATTCAATGAAAAAACGACAGAATAGAGCAAAAAACACAGAACTCGACAAAGAGGCAGCCATTACGCGAGGCGCCTTACTATTTATATATATATATACATATACATATATATATATATATATATATATATATATATATATATATATATATATATATATATATATATATATATATATATATATATATATATGTATATATATATATATATGTATATATATATATATATATATATATAAATATATATATATATATATATATTCTTTCGTGCATGCTCCATTAAAAATAACTGCCCATTTTTTGTTTATAATTTTTTTAACATTAAAAAAATTATAAACAAAAAATGGGCAGTTATTTTTAATGGAGCATGCACGAAAGAAAATCTACTGCCGAGTTATGCAAAAAACACAATATATATATATATATATATATATATATATATATATATATATATATATTATTTAGTCCGTAGCCGGCGCTTGGGGAGGAGGATGTCCTCAAAGCCAATACGCTGCTGTCGGTGCCACGGGACCACGAACGTCTTCCACAACAATCTTCCATTTTCCTCGATCGGGTGCAACCCTTCTCGCCCCATCGGCGGTCAGTCGCTTCCTCTTGAGGCTCCCATCAATAATTTTCAGCCATGTTTTCTTTGGCGCCGAACGTTGGATGCGCCAGCCAGGCGGTCGCTCTCGCCAAAGTAAACTATTGGGAAGTCGTTTACCACCCATTCGGCAGACGTGTCCGAACCACCGTAGTCGCCGTTTTTGGATGTGTTCATCGATCAGTGGTTGTCGATCGCACCGTTCACGGATCGTCTCGTTTCGAAGGCGGTCGCGGATGGAGACTCCCAGTATTCGCCGCAGGCATTGCATTTGGAATACTTCAAGTCTATTCACATCGGATTTAAACAATGTCCATGTCTCCGAGCCATATAGGAGGATCGGAAGAATCAATGTTCGGTAAAGACGTATTTTTGTCTTGATTGCAATGTTCGTTCTCTTCCAGACGCACCATCTGAGCGCTACAAATACCGCAGTCGCCTGGCCAACGCGGCTGTGGACGTCGGCCGACGACGACGTCTTCTTTTCCTGCACGATCGATCCAAATTTCGTCACTTGCTCGATCTGGACATCATTTAGATGGACATGAGCTGGCGACCCGTCCGATGTTAATACCTTGGTCTTCTCGACGTTGATCTTTAGGCCGTATGACTTGGCAATATCGCCGATGTCGTTTAGGCAATCTGTAGCTTCCACGTCGGTGTCGGCGAATACGGCGCTATCGTCCGCGAACATCAGATCAGTGATAAAGTTGTTTTTGTCGTATTGAACACCACGCCTTCCTTCGAACGATTTCCTCATGATCGCATCGATCACGACGTTAAAAAAAAGCGGAGAGGCGACGTCTCCCTGCCGGACACCGGTTTGAATGGTAAATTCGTCCGATAAGTCGTTTCGAATTCGGATGCAGCTGGTCGAACCACTATACGACGCTTGTAACAAACGGATGACTTTCGGTGGTATGTTTTCTCTTTCCAATGCCGTCCACAATGATGGCCAATGGATGCAGTCAAAGGCCGATTTGAAGTCGATGAAGACAACAACAGTCCGCCAGCCACATCGAACCCTCTCTTCTACGGTTGGCGTAGTGCGAAGATTTGATCGATGCATCCACGATTCGGTCGAAATCCGGCCTGTTCCTCACGGCACGATTGTTCACAATGTTTTTGTAGTCGTGACTGAATGATCTTCGTAAATACTTTCCCAACGATTGAAAGGAGACTAATGCCGCGGTAGTTTTTGCATTTTCGACTGTCTCCTTTCTTCAAAATGGGAACGACGATCGCTTTCTTCCAAGCTGATGGTACGTACTCCGTGTCCCAAATGCATGTCAATAGGACGTGTAGACGTTGCAATAGAATGTCACCACCAGCTTTGATCATCCCGGCTGTAATTTGATCGATGCCCGCGCTTTTCCGTTCTTGAGCCATTTGACGGCCGCTTTCACTTCGGCGATTGTTGGTACGTCGACGGGAAATGGGATCTGCGGTTGATCGATTTGTGGCGGGTCCGCGGCTGGTCCTGCAGGCGGATCGTGGTTGTATAGTTCGTGGAAGAATTCACGCCACCTCTGTAATCGATCGGAGGACGAACTAACAAACTTTCCATCCGTTTTCCTGATGTTATCGTTGATCGATTTCGTTTTTCCGCCTAAACGTTGTAGTGTCTGATACAATGTTCGATATTCATGTCGTGATGCGCTTCTTCCATTTCGGCTGCAACATCGTTCCAATACACTTCTCGCTCGATCTTCATTTTCCGCCTTACCTCTTGATTAAGTCGCCGGTATTGTTCGAAATCGACGTGCTTGATTCTTTTCCGCTCAGCTACCAAATCCAGACACTCATCCGAATTCCATGGCTGCGTTCGTCGACGGATCGGTAGACATAACGGCGCCGCACATTCGATGACGGATTTGGTTATTTGTTTTTCTTCATCGTTGACATCGTCCAATGTATTGAGGATCGCAAACTTGTTCGATAAAGCAAGCTGGAATTTTTGTCGAACTGCCGGATCGCTTAGGCAGGTCCAGTTTCTCTTTACAGCCGCCGGCGTCTTCTTCTTTGCTTTTTGGAGTCGAAGTTGTATTTTGGCCCGCACGAGGTAGTGATCAGATCCGCAATCAGGGCCACGCATTGCTCGAACGTCGTTGAGCGTCGATCGAAAACGCTTGTTGATCAGAACATAGTCGAGCATGGCCGAATCTTTCCCCGACGGGTTTCTCCGCGTGAGCCGATGCTTCTTCGGGTGTTGGAAAAGGCTGTTGCCAATGACGAGGTTGTTTACTGACGCAAACGACAACAGTCGCTGCCCATTGTCGATGATTTTTCCGTGGCCGAATCGTCCAAGCGTTTCTTCCCAGCCACTATGGTTGTCGCCGACGTGAGCATTAAAGTCGCCTGCCAATATGGTAACTTTGGTTTGCGGTATAGAATCAGTCGCAGCTTGTAGATCGGCGTAGAAAGCGCGTTTTGCTGCATCTGAGCTTGTTTCGGTTGGCGCATAGACGGATAGGATGTGTGTCTTGATTGTGCAATCGATGGAAAGGACTGCCAGACGTTCAGAAATTGGCTGGAAGGCGACGACACTGTGGGCAGCCCGCTGGCCGACCATAAATCCAACACCCGCCTCTCGCTTGTCACCACCGGAGTAGAAGAGCGTAATAGTCTCGTCTGTCGTCGGCGGGCTAATCATCATCGTCGTCCCGGATCCCGTGAGTCGTAGTTCCAATATGGCGGCGATCGATATTTTGTAATTGGTAATTTCGATGGCGATAATCTCCTTTTGGCCGACGTGATGACCCGTTCGTACGTTCCACGCGGCAATTCGTATTTCATTCTATGGTTTGATAAATTCAGTCGTTTGGTCAGTAGTCTATTTTTTGTCCACACCATTGGTCCCCAATGCTGACACATCGGCTGCCCCAGTTGAGGTAGCATTTATCGATAAATTCGTTCGTAGGTCCTTGGTTTCTTGCCTGGTTTTACTGGTTTCCCAGTTGTGATCACTGCGGCGAGGTGACCACCGTTTACATATTGGTAGCCATAGTTGCAAGGAGAATAAGATTTTGCGCAATCGACGATGTATGGGAGGGGCTGCTTGTCGGAATTTGAGAAGAGCATCACATGTGAAAGTAGTTCGTTGACTCATGGCCTGACAACTCGTGTGTGCATTGCTCATGAATAATTGAGTAGTAGTCAAGTCAAGCGGCAATGGAACTCAATTTCACAATATTAAAAAAACGCAAAATTGCCCGTAAAGACAACTGTGACTAGATACAGTGAGTTTAATCAGTAAGACGTGCCAGTTTAAAGTCATTTTGAACGTCGCAAAAAAACGCCGTAAGCAATAGCGTATTTGTATCCATGGTGATCATTTAAATTTTTAAACGACGCTAAAACACTATTAAAACGCAAAGTTGTCCGCAAAAAACAACTGTCATTCGATGCATTAAGTTAATTTTGGTTAAATCATGCTAATTTAAGATTGAAAAAAATTCAGAAGTCAGCTAAAAAGTCGAAATTAGACGAAGCTCAACGCATTCCACACGCCGAAGCGCCGCCATTTTGTTTGCGGAGGTGCATACCATAAGCAAACAGTGTAAGAAAACTTTCCCAAGACCATTTTTTTAACCTAGATGTACTCTTAATTAGCTAAAAAAGTTCCGAAATTTCTGACGGGGGTACATGCTCCCCACTCAGGCGACGCGCATACATATAACTACGCGCATACATATATATATATACAGTAATACTCCTCCCCAACGACCTCCCCATTTACGACTCTCTCTCATTTCCGACCATTTGTTTTCTGACGGATTGTTTTCCCATTAAGCGTCACTCCCGATCTACGACTCCCTCCAAAACCCGACCAACGACCTTAAAAAAACACAAAAAATTTTCACTAAAGCGTAAAAATTACGACTTTTTAAAATTCTCAATTTTCGATATACACATTCAAAACATGCCATCCCTATTCACCAAAACATGCCATCCTTATTCACAAACAAAACAAAACTTCCGGATTCTTTATATTTATTCAAAGCGTCTCGTCTCTCATTTGATTTCCCGAATTAAATTTTAATTTGGTAAAATGACGTCAACTTTGAACTCACAGAAAAGAAAACGAAAAATATTAACATTAGGAGAAAGAATAGAAGTGATAAAAAGGAGTGACAGCGGAGAAACTGCAATCTCAATTGCAAAATCGGTAAATGTAGGTAAAACACAAATTCAGGGAATTGTACAGGACAAAGCTTCAATTCTTGAAAGATGGGAAAAAGGTGACAATGCGGAACGAAAGTACGATAAACAAAGAAAATGTGTTTACAGCGACTTGAACGAAATAATGTGGAAGTGGTTTTGCGATAGTCGACGTCGAAATTTGCCTATCAGTGGTCGCATGATCCAAGAGAAGACGGCTATTGAGGCTGTGGTTCTTGGGCACAATGAATTTACGGCATCTAACGGATGGCTGTATAAGTGGATGAAACGCCACAACATTCATTTGTCTGTTCTTTCCGGAGACAGAGCAGAGGTATCTGAGGAAACGGTAGAGGATTGGACAAAGAGATTGCCAGTCATTTGAAATAGAAAAAGAGAACCCTTCAAATGGTGAAGTCAAGCTCCTCAATGGCATGACATTGGAAAAGTTTGCTGCAATAGATGACAAAGTCCCAACCTGTGCTGAAACAGAAGAAGATAACTTGGATATTCAGTCACAGCCTGAAAAAGATCCACAAAAAGATGGAACTGATGAAATAATTGAACCAGTGATCTCTTTTACTGCTGCTGCTAAAAGCACTCAACAGTTGATTCATTTTGCACGGTCAAATTCAAACAGAACATCTTAAAAAGAAGTCAAGAGTTGCTCAAACTCCACTTACTTCATTTTTTCCCAAAATAACTAAAAATTAAATTTTTGAGTTTAACAATAACATAGTTTTGTCCAATTATATATGTATTGTTTGAATATAATACAATGCAGTGTATGTACATTTTGTGTACCTTTTTTATTTGGTTGTAAATATCCTTTCTCCCCATTTAAGACCCCTCCCTTTTAAGACCTGATTTCTATGACATTTTCAAAGTCGTTAATAGGGAGTACCACTGTATATATATATATATATATATATATATATATATATATATATATATATATATATATATATATATACAAACATATAACTGTGTTTGATTTTTTTGCTTTAAAAACACAGATATAATTATAATTCTTAAATGAAAAAAATGTTTTCAGAAAATGTTCAAACTGTAATAAAATTCATTGCCATAAGAAACAAGCCTAATAGGGATGTCACGGGTAGTACTTTTTGGAGTTTTCGGGTTCGGGTTCGGGTTCGAGTTCGGGTTTGTGAAACTAGAGTTTTCGGGTTCGGGTACGGGTTCGGGTTTGTGAAACTAGAGTTTTCGGGTTGGGGTTCGGGTTTGTAAAACTCGAGTTTTCGGGTTCGGGTTCGGGTTTGTGAAACTCAAGTTTTCGGGTTCGGGTTTGTAGTTTTCCAAAAACCGGGTTCGGGTACTGGCTTATGATTTCAAATTCCCGGATTGATTTTAAATTTACCTAGTGTATATACATATACAAACAAGATCGATCAATTCATCCATTGGACATTACACGTATTGAATAAACTCTAACAAGTTATTTTTTATTATTACCAATGCCTTTATTAACTCGTCGTCTCTGTTTGTTTCTCTGTCTGTCTGTTTCAAATCTTGCAATCAATTTTTGAGTCACTTCCTGACGATAGATTTTTTTCAAATTTTGCATACATGCTCAAAATAGAAGACAATGCAATATTCAATTATTATTTTTTTTTTTTTTTTTTTTTTTAATAGTTTATAGTCCTTTACACCAGGTGTTTTAAGACTCTAATGGTTGTATGTAGGAAGCACTTAAGTACTTCCTGTCGTGGATCATAATTTGATCTTTTTAACTTTTCCCTCCTCCTTTCTCCAGGCTTGGGACTGGCTTGCAATTATTACGGAAGAAAAAATTGATTGCAAAATTTGTGTTTTAATTACATATAAAAGCATTGGGTTTTAAAAATTTGTTTTTAATTTACTTGTTTAGCTTTCCAAATAATGTGATTTCTTTGGCCGAAGGAGGCCTTATTATTTTAGTTCATTCGCGGCTCAGTCCGGCCAGATAATCAGGCGGATTAGTGGTCTAGCTTACACACTCACCAACAAAATGACCTATTTGTGTTATTTGTTACGCAAAGGTGATAATACAAAACTTATATGGCTTGCGATTAGTATAATACGTTATCGCTTAAATTATTGTAATTTATTAATTTGTTTCGCTGCTCGGTCCGGTCGGGTAATCAGGCGGATTAGTGTTCTAGCTTACACATTTGCCAATAAAATGACTGTGACGCATAGATCATTTATAGACTTTGCCAGTTAAAGTTTAGGATTATGCAAGATTATCTTTATAACAAAGGATCTTTGTTATATCAGAAGAACTTTGAGTATGTGAATGAATAAATATAAGGTTATATAACTGAAGTAAAAAGTTTAGAGTCTACTTGGCGGCCCCAGTTACCAGCGTTCCATCGGAACAGTTGTTCAGTGGTGCTGCAATTATTTATGAACCGCTAAGGAACCGATTATCAGGCAAGACAGCAGAAAAACTGTTGTTTATGAAGTACAACTTGCCGGAAATCGGTTCCTAATACTATTTCATTTTTAATAAACTAGAAAAGTTATGAAAACTGTGTTTGTGTTGCTATTTTTAAAACTGGAATAAATATTTATTTACTAAAAAATTTATTTGTTCACAACTCCGAGTTCGGGTATTAGGCTTATAAATTTTCGGGTTCGAGTTCGGGTTCGGGTATCAAGTTTTCACATTTTCGGGTTCGAGTTCGGGTTCGGGTATCAAGTTTTCACATTTTCGGGTTCGGGTTCGGGTATCAAATTTTCACACTTTCGGGTTCGAGTTCGGGTTCGGGTATCAGAAAAAGACCGGGTAGTACCGAACTCGGGTTCGGGTACCCGTGACATCCCTAAAGCCTATATTTCAAATTTCAGCTTGATTGGATGACGGAAAATTAGTTGAATTTCACTTCCAATGTTTGCAAACATTCAAGCCAGCAAAACCAGCGATAAAGTTAATTTAAGGGATTTAAATAAAATAACATTAAAGAAAACATTAAAAAAGGACCTCCGAATAAAAACAAAACTCAATCAGCATTCAAAGTGAAATAAAATGAGACACATTATATTTTCAAATGAACAATTCTAAAAACACTAAAAACAGCAAGTGCGTTTGATCATTTTAAAAGACCTTGAATTTGTAATAATTCCTAGATTGACCTAACATGAAAACATTTTTGGAATGAATACTGCAAAACCTTTGAATATTGATTTTGTCGATAAATCACAAAATAGACTGATCGGGTAATCGACATTTTGTTCCGCTCCTGAACATTTCCCTCTGGACGCCCCACCCCGACAATGCTGTATTGAAGCAGGAATGTTACGTATATGTTTGTAGCAGGCACGGTCCCAACATTGGAGATGCATTCCTCACCAGCCAAATCGTGCAATTTTTCGATAACAAAATTAGCTAAAACCTACTAGCAAACAGTTAGTGGCGTAACAAATTAAACTGAAACTCTTGGACAAGAAACATTTTCCGTACTGCCTTGGTGGAAAGTCAATTTTTACATCTAGGTTTCAAGACTTTTTCAATGTAGTCTGTCATTGTAGTACAAATTAGATGGATGCCGTGCTTTCTGTCAATTCACCTTTTATTGCAGTTGTCATTGACTCTTTATTCCAACTTCCGTTTTGTCCATAATATTTGGTTCTGAACATTTTATTAATACTAATAGTAAAAAAAAAAGAAAGGAAGTAAAAGGAATTTCTAAAATTCATTATAAACGGTTTTTAGCACCAGCCATTGTCACCGACAGGCTGCAATAAAAGTTGAGGGCAACATTGCAACACAGGCAGTTTGAAAGATGATGTAAAAATGAATCTTGGATAGTTTAGTAAGCAACACCAATGGAAATAGCCACACATCATTTTTAATTGACTGAGCGTATATTTTGACAACCACAAATCCTCTGATTTTTATAATTTATTTATATAGCGCCAGATAAAGAGAGAGGCGCTTATGAAGGCTCCTTTTAGAATGGGAAACTTCGATGAACACGCTATTTACACAGACATGAGAAGCTAACCCTAGATAACGCTGAGTTGGCGTGAGCACATGTGAGTTAGTTTCTTGCTCAAGGAAACTGGTCATCAACCTATATCTGCAGTTTCCTCAAAAAAAAGTAAATGTTTTTAAATACTAACGGGGTACCCGGCGTTGCCCGGGGTTTTTAGAAGTTTTCTATTGTTTTTCTCTCTCGAACCCGTTTTTTTCCACGCTTCCTGGTCGCTTTCCAGTTGCCGGTCGCTTTCCCGTCCCTGGTCGCTTTCCCGCTCCCGCTCGCTCTCTCGCTCCTTCTTGCTCTCCTGCTTCTATTTTCTTTCCCGCTCGCTCGTCCGTTCCCGGTTGCTTTTTCGTTTCCGCTTACACTCCCGTTCTCGTTCCCGCTCATTCACCAGTTCCCACTCCTGCTCCCACTCCCAAACAATTTTGTGACCGATCCTGTACTTGCCCCTGCTATATGATTAAATAATTCACGTCTCTTATACCCAGTGGCAGATCCAGAAATTCCTGGGAGAGATTTTAGAAAATTTTGACATTCTCTTTAAAAAATACTGATGACCGGTGAGGGGTAGTCGTAATTATTTTTCCAAATTTTTTCAAAGACTTCCATTTTCTCCTCCCAAAAAACTACGGTCATTTTCCAAAAAAAAAACTACGGTCATTTTTTGGATATTAAACCCAAAAAATATCCCTAAAACTTGCCAAAGTTGATTTTGAAGTGACGCGAGTGCCCGTGTAATGGGTTGTTTTTCAGTTCTTTCCTCGATGTATATTCTATATTATTTCATTACCATTTTGTGCGCTTTGCACATCTCCATTGTTACGTAATTTAAAGTATTAATTTTTTGTGTGTCTAGGCGCCACACCTTCTTATTGCCTGACCCCGTTTAGGCTAGTTATATATAAAGTCGAGCGCGTGAACTATGCACTCTCTTTGATTACATCCTTAATCTGGAAAGCTCGATTTGTCCAAAATGAGTGAGTCTGCATTCAGATTCAACATCTGCTTCCAGGGTTTCTTGACCAAGGATCCTTCATTGACCTAGAGGAGACACTCATACTACGCCTGCGACCATGGTCACATATCTGCTGTTCGTGGTGAATACTTCACTATAAGCTATTGTGAAAAAAAAGATAGCTCAGCCAGGTTTTCAGCAATGTAATCATTAAGGGCGCAAGCAGCAGAAAATGCTGCGGGCTCGAGTAAGTAAGTAAGTAAGTAAGTAAATCTTTATTAACCAGCCTGACAATGACGCACAGCGGTTTACATTTAAATAATAAAATTATAAAAATTAAAATTAAATAAAAAAGAATACGAGTTTCGACAATTTAAAGTTAAAGACTTAAAATAGAATTTATAACTTGTCTTTTTCAGAAATTTAATATAACGTTCGGCATTGTTTAAGTTATTTTGAGTTCAACGACCTATGGATAAAGGTTTTTCTGAGTATGGAATCTGCATGCAGAATAACTCTGTCGTGAGCTCGAGGACGAAGGTGATATCCTGATTTCTTGACGTCTGGGAGAAGATGGTGAAGGACGTGAAGGCGGTTAGACAGAACCTGGTTGAACAGAGTCGAATCCGCTACGGCGCAGCGGTGCACAAAATCAGGGCGGTCGGGATCCAAGAAACCCGGGCGTGTTACCCTCCTAATGACCGACTCGATGCGTTGAAGATCTTCCGAACCAATGAAACCCCACCATGATTGAGAGGCGAAGGTGATCCTGGATATAAGTGTCGCCTCCGTGACCGTCCATAGCTCCCGGCCACATAGCCCGTGAGCCCGTAAGTTTCCCAGCACATTCATTGTATCTACCCTTTCCATTCCGACCAAAGGGGTAGGGAGTGTGTTTGCCTTTTTTCTGGAGCGACGTACTATCAACTCCTTCGTTTTTGGCCCAGATCTGTATGCTCGCGAGCTCATCAACGATTAAGTGAGAATTACCCGGTGGTACTATAAGGTTTGTATGTATCATCTGCATATTTCTCTAGACGGTTACCCTCTATGCTGGGGGAGAGGTCCGATGCTGCAACAATGTAGCAACTGGGTCCAATTCCTGAACCTTGAACGATGCTTGCATTTATTTCTTTTAATGACGACACTTGGTTTTGGAATTTAGTGCAGTGCATTCGCCCTTTAAGGAAGTCAACCAGCCAGTTGTACGCCTCGTCTTCTATTGGTAGTTTGGCAAACTTTCTCATAAGCTCTGAGTGGCTGACAGTATCGAAGGCTTTAGAAAAGTGGACATAAGGCTATAACGTGGACATACGGGTGGAGTTGTAGTTGTTCGGAAATGTGTAGTGTCAGGCTGATTAATGCCGCCGTTGAGGATCCCGTTGGACGGAAAGCATATTGGTCATGGAAGTAGTGGTTGTACCCCGAGCTTCCCAGGATTGGATAGACGAATCGCTGAACCACTATCTTTTCCATAATCCTTGAGAGTATTGGTGTAATTGAAATTGGTCTGTACTCGTGGCTTCCTGAGGGTTAACTACCTTTGCAACCGGGGTTATCTGACATCTCCTCCACCGGTCTGGTATATGTGATTGGTTTAACGACAAGTTAAATAGATAGGTGAGCGGTTCAGCAAGTATGGGTGCCGAGACTCGGTAGAACCAGGAGGGAATTTCATCCATTCCGAAGGCGGAGGTTTTTTGTCTGTCCAAAGCACGGAAGACTTGCCAGGCAGAGAAAAATCTTGAATTTCGGCAGACGCTATGTTTCTCTGCGGGAGCCTCGTAGCTGCTTTCCGTCGAGATGGTTGCATAATGGTCATTGAGTTTGTCTGCAGTGATTGCTTTGGTGGTAGAGTTGTTCTTTCGTCGTTTATCCTTACCAGTCACTTGCTAACTTGGTCCCAAAAGTCCTTTGGGCCTTTGATGGTTCCGGAACCCGTAAGTGTGGAATAGTTTCTGGCAATGATTCCTTTTCTGATCTTTAGAGAAATTGCATCAGCAGCCTCTATCTTCCCATTTCGCATCAGTCCGTTCTTTTTTCGCAACAGCAGCTTGATCTCTGGTGTGATATACGGAGGGTCGCGACCTGTTACTGTGATGTTCCTGATTGGGTAGAACCTATCCAACAATTTCTGCATCTGCAAGTAGAAACGGTCGAACGACTCCTGCAGCGACGGTGAAGTGGCTCCACCATCGACGTCGAATACGAAGTCACTGTTTGTATCCTCCTCTTGCCGCGTTTTTGAGTAAACTGCCAAGTACGCAGCGTGCTGGGCTGGCCTGTGGAGGCGGCACTTCAGTTTGGCCTTGTTCTTGGGCGGTCGATGAGTGTCGTAATCTATTGCCGAGGCGTAAATGGCTTTGTGGTCCGTTTTAACCGTAGGAACAATTACTGAGATGTTTCGGTACATTGGCTCCGATGTATAGACCCTGTCCAGATGATGACCAGCTCTAGTGGCTTCGGTTTCTTCTTTAAACAGTCCTAGCAGTCGCAGGTCGCTATCTTTTAGCGGGTTGAAATAACCGGTTATGACTATCTTGGTATCTCCATAGTCATGGTGAACTGCGGCCATCACCTGTTCAAGTTGGAGGAGAAGATCTTGCTCATTGTAAATCGGTTTAGGAGGATGGTAAACCGCCCCAACAATTACCCTGCGCCCACCATTTTCCAACATTATCCACAAGAGTTCTATTCGCGAATCCTCTATTTTTTGGTTGTATATCCTGGATTGGTACTTGACCGACACGTAGGTCACCAGACCTCCACCACCTCTCGGCTTTCCATTTGATTTAAGTTGTGACCGGTCTCGTCTGTAACAAAGGTATCCCGGTATTCCAAACTCTTCGTCTGTGTGGTTTTTATTGAGCTTGCTTTCAGTTAATACCACAACGTCGGGGCCTATTGAAAGTACATCGGCACGCAGCAGATGTTGAATTGCATGTGGTTTGGCAAGGCTGTTGATATTCAAGACATATATAGAAGGTGTGAAACAGGAATTCTCTCTCCGTTCGGGCTTTACTTGGTGATGCCATTTCAATGTTCACCAGCACTCTTGACTCTTGGGCGTGTAATCTTTTTTTATATTTCTTCTTCTTGTCTGATTCTTTACTATGGCTCTGTCCTCGACTGCCTCTATATCTGAGCAGTCCTAAAGATTTGAGTTCGTACAGCGGAGTTGGGTTGTACAACAAACTGTGGTTCGAGGCGGCCGTCCTTCTTATAACAAACAACTGCCCCCTTGTGTAAGTGATGAGTGAACATCCGCGCGTCGCTGCCACCTCCTCCATTTGATAGTAATTAACAGATTTAAAATTTAATTAATTAATATCTTTAAAAAAAAAATTTCAAGTCCAAACGTTCAAAAGTTCCGAAATCAATCGAGATTCTTCTGCTTTAAGGTGTCCAAATTCAAATTCAAGTTTGGTGTAATATAGAACGTCTAGACTAGACTCTAGATCGGATTATCGCAATCCCTTTTCGAAGGATTCAAAGTTACTATTTCATAAGTTAAGGTATCGAAATTCTCGCGACAACTGCATTACTAATTACTAAATCAAAAATTAAGTTTTAATTATATAAAAAATAACAGAAATACACGCGAACATAGTTTTGAGCGCGGCCGGCAGCTTACAAAGCGCCATGTTGAAAAAAATTCTTATAATTTTGAAAAAGAGAAGAAAATCCGCCGCGGTCGAAATTTTTTTTTGACTATCTTTAGTCTGCAGTCTTTTCTTGGTTTCTTTAATAATGTATTAATGAAAGAAAAAAAGGACTGCAAATTCAGTCTCAAACCAGTTAAAGCAACTGTAAAAAAATAAGTTTATGAATAAATGTATCACCCCCACATACCACCACCCAAAGGAAAACCTCTCATATTTGGAAAAATTGCAGGGCCCTCCGATTTGGCTTGTGGGGCTTGCTGAAATTTTAAAAGGGGAAGAAAGCCCGCCGCAGACAAACAATTTTTTTACTATCTTCAGTCTGCAGTTTTTTTGGTATTTTTAGAATTTATTAATGATAAAAAACAAATGAAGCAAAAAACAAAGTTTTTTAAAAACACAATTTTATATTTTTACTACATAAACAACGTATTAACTATAGACAATTACAATAGACAAAACTAGCAAAACAAAGTTTTTTATAAACACACTTTTATATAATCGATTGTGTAGGCCACATTCTGTTACATAAACAACGAGCATATTAGCATAGACAATAAATAGTTCGACGAAAATATCACAAATAATTATTTAATTAAATTTTGTCCAATCGATCCGAAAATTTGATAGAATGCCTTGTTAATCAGTTCGGAGGTATGTTTAAAATTTTAAGTTTCTAGCTCATCGGTAAGTTAGTTTAAAATTGATTGCAAAATTCGACGACAGATAGACAGACAGACAGACAGAGACAGACAGACAGACAGACAGACAGACAGACAGACAAACAGACAAACAGACAGACAGACAGACAGACTGACAGACAAATAGACAGAGAAGTCAAGTTAAGTAAAAGTGTGTAATAAAGACTGTAAACTGAATAACTCCGCCTTGCTTTTGCAAGCCAGTCCCAAGCCTGGAGAAAGGAGGAGGGAAAAGTTAAAAGGATCAAATTATGATCCACGACTGGTAGTACTTAGGTGCTTCTGATACAGCCGTTTCAGTCTTAAAACACTTGGTGTAAAGGACTATAAACTATTATAAAAAAAATATAAAAAAAAACTGTAAACTGAAGATAGTCAAACTCAGTCTCAAACCACTTAAAGCAAATGTTAAAAAAATAAGTTTATGAATAAATGTACCACCCCCACCCAAAGAAAAACATCGAATTTGGAAAAATTGCAGGGCCCTCCGATATGGCTTGGGGGGATTTCGCCCCTCTGTCCCCTAGTTTCGCCCCTGGTAATCATTGCGCTAAATTTTAAACCCAAAAGTACCCAGTCCATTTGCAGTTAATCTCTTTCCTAATGTCCAATGTCCGATCAAAACAGGGCCGTAACCAGCCTCCCCGGCCCCCCCAGTTTTGTTCAGGCCCCCTCAGTTTTTGTCGGGCCCCCCAGCTCAATCAGGCCCCCCAGTTTTTTGTATTGCTGTCCAGTTCAACAAAGCAAATTTAGGTGTCTTATTTAATAAGTTGTTTGAATTTGCTATGGCAACAGAGGCGTGGATTGGGGAGGGCTGAGGGGGGCCATGGCCCCCCTCAAGATTTTTCCACTAAATAGAAAAAATATCATTTCTAGCTAATCCATGAATGAGTATTTAGATTAGTTGAAAAAAAAACAGTATTTATCATACTTTTTGAATTATATTACTTATAATCTATTGCTAATATTTTTCAATCTTTTAGTGCTTAGTTTCTCGCACCTCTTACTTTTCTCATGTCTTTCCATTTCTTTTTTTTCTTCTCTGGCTTCCACTTAGATATAGGATGATTTTTAAAATTTGCTTACTAATGTTTAAAATAAAAAATTGCTTTTCTCCACTCTTCTTTTCAGTTAAGCATTCTTTTGCTAAAAGCTCTTTTCCCTACTCTGGTCCCTTTCTCTGAAACTCTCTTCATACTTCAATTACTAAATCTACTTTTCTCACTGTTTTCCGTCGGGCTTAAAACTTATCTGTTTAATAAGTTCGTGTCCGAGCGCTATTGAACGCCATGGAAATAGCACTATAGAAATTTAATGGATTGATTGCTTTCGGTCCATCCGATCGAAATCGTATAAAATTTAGACTTGTGTATCTGTTCTAGCTTGAAGAATTATTACCATATTTTTATTCTACCCGGTTGCTTGAGCCCTCTCACCAAGATTTTTCTAATTCATTTAAATTATTTTTATTAGCTCACACACGATTGAGTATTTAGATTAGTGTTGATGAAAACAATATTTATCATACTTGTTGATTAATATCCATTGATTCAGTGGACAATTTTGTAAAAATGAAAAAACGTCGATACCTTTTGTTACACTCATAATTTAAACGCTTTTTGTCTGCATTCAATATCAAATAAAAGTTAACTTTTTAAACTGTTTTTTTAACTAATAGGATGATTTACATGAAAATACAACATACAAATGTATATTGGGATGGTCATTTTTTGTTTGAAGATTCTCTGGGTTTGAGTTAAAAAATCTTCGCCCCCCTCAACATTTTGCTGAATCCACGCCTCTGTATGGCAAAGGATGATAAATTGTGTAGAATTTTACAAAACATGCCTAAAATGCCAAGTACATGTCGTCTCTTATCAAAAACGAGGTAATCAAATTCGTCGTTGGAAGTTGCAAGTTGCAACATATGCAATGCTGCAGAACCGCGATGCATTTCCAAATGTGTTTCAGCTGTATGCGGAGCAATCACCATCGAGGTGTCGACTGCTACGTGCGAGAGCAGTTTCTCCACTCTTACGCGGATTCTGCGACCTTATCGCTAAAAGTAGATCTGAACACTTCCGTAGACAATTTTGCCCAGAAATCGCGCCGTATTGTTCTCGGATTCTCTGATATTGTGACCCATGTTATGTTTTTTTTTATAAAATGTTTCCGTGTAAATTATAATTGTTTGTAAATGTTGTGTTATCGTTTTATTTACATGCTTCGGGAAGTTTTCATGTTGATTCAGAATGTTTTCAAATTCAATTAAATACGTAGAATATGATTCAAATTTCAATCGCTAAACCTGTTTTTTGCGTGAAGCACAATTTAAGGGTCAAATCACTGGAATGCACTTATGTGAACAGAAAATGTATACAGTGCCCCCCCCCCCCCCCCCCCAAAAAAGTTCTTGGGCCCCCCCACTTCCAAATTCCTGGTTACGGCCCTGGATCAAAATGTTACCAAAACAAATGTCCTGTTTTTGTGCTTGCTGTTTTGGAGTTTGTTGGGCCCTGCCTAGTGCCTGTACTGTCTATGTACTATCCGTCTATGCCTTATTAGTTTAATACAACAATCTTAAACAGCTGGTTTAACTGAACGCTACAGTTCAGTCAGTCGGTTACTATGGCAACATTTTTTAAGCTGTTTATCTTACCGCAGTTTCACATCCAGTTCATTTGAATTCTTTTTATCTAGCATGGATGTTAGTTTATTCATTATATATGAATAATTTTTATTTATTTATTCTAAAGTCTTATCGCTTATTTTTTATTTCTTTTAGAACTTTTTCGGGAGATACGCCTTCATCGTGGAGTGGTATGATGCCCAAGCATCCCTAGCTCGGAGATATATCCTGATGTATAATTGTTCAGAAAATTCGGTTGAAATGGTACAATTTAATTTGTAATAAAAAATAGTTATTAAAGTTAACTCAAACAAGAGTTTAATTGAAAAAACAAAATTATCATCATTTTACAAGTCAGCCAGCAATTTAGAGGCTTTTGCATATATGTAGTTTATTTAAAACCTATGTGTTTCATACAGTTGATTTTAACTTCTATTAAAACTGGTTTTTACTAACTGAATAAATTGCTACCTGTTGATTGGATGAACAAAAACAATTCGTTTGCCTATATAATTTAGGAATCATTTTCATTTCAATACCTCAAACAACAACTGAATAAATTGTTAGCTGTTGATTGGATAAAAAAAAGTAATTCATTTGCCTATAACATTTTAGGAATCATTTTCATTTCAATATCTCAAACAATAATTATGTGAATTTGTGTTGAGCTTGTTGAAGTTTAATTCTGATTATTTAGTTCATTTATCAGTTGGCATGTTGACTTATGAAACATTTTCTCCCTTAAGATATTTGGAATAATTTTAAAATATTAAATGTCTGAAAACAAATTTTAAAAATAGCTTTAGTATTCAAATGAATAGGATAATTAGCATTAAATATAATTTTCTTATAATTAATTATAAATAAATAAGTTAATTGATTGGTCATAAAAAATTTATTGAAATTATTAATATAATCCTTATGTTGGATTCTTCCAGTTTGATGTAAAGAACAACCGTGTTTTCCTGAAGCGATGCAAAGTAGATGGACTTCGTCTGAGTGACCTTTATGTTGGCAATTCCATCAACATCATGTCTCGACTTCTTGACATCATTGACTATGCAGACGACTACACAAGGAGAATGTTGACTGTTGAAAGTGAAAAGTAAAAAAATTACTCAATGATAGAAATATGGTTCCACAGTTATAATTTTAAACCATTAATTTTCATAATTTTTAATGTCTATTTTGTGCTCCATTCGGTTTTTTTTAGTTTTTATTTGAATGTTGTTCATAAAGCCACATTAAAGTTGTTAAAGATCTTGTATAAAAAGAGTAAAAACATTTTTCTAACTTATTCTTCTTTTTATTACAAGGGCATTCATGGTGGTTAAACCAGATGCTTTCGAGAAGATAGGACTCATATTGGATACTCTATTCAACGAAGGTTTCAGAACAACTAAGCTCAAGTCATTTAATGTACCCTCAAGTCAGGCCGAAAAGTTTTATGCCGATCTCGCCAATGACTCTTCTTATAGGTAACGTTTCTATATTAATGCTGAATCAATTGTTTTTTTTTTAAGTTTCAATTATGTAAGAATTAGTAATAACTTCAAATTCACATCATTGAAACCTCTTGCTTTATTTGTATATTTTTATCTGTCTCATTTAGTTCATATTCTGATTTTGTCTATTATTTTAAAAATTAAAAAAAATCTTGCATGATAATTTATTTTTTCTATGTTAGACCAAACTTTCTCCACCTGAGCAATGGAACCGTTTTAGCAGTGGAGGTTATGCGACAAAATGCTCTGCCAAACCTTTTGAGGGTTGTTGGTCCCACAGATCCTCATAGGGCCAAAACAGAAGCACCCAGCTCTCTGAGAGCTCGGTTCGGAACAGGTGATTTGGAGAACAGGATAGATGTTGTTATTTGTTTCTATCATCAGTATTACACATTTTGATGTTTCTGCAAAAGATTATTTAGCAGAAAAAAATAAATAATTCAGATATGATAGCAAATTTATATTAACTTTTTACAGTAACAAAATGCTAAAAATTATTTGTATGAATTTTGTGCATTTAATTTTAATTTTCAGATGTCATTAAAAATGCCATCCACTGCTCAGAAACAATGGAGAAGGTAGAGTATGAGACATCTTTCTTCTTCAACAATAAAAACATTCCTAATTCTGCAGTCATGCAAGGTTCGACTACATGTGTCATCATCAAGCCACATGCCGTCAATCAAGGTTTGAGTGCAATGTAGTGTCAATGTTATTAACACAAGGATGATTATAGTGATAACATTTTGGTTCATTTTGCGAGTTCAACACTTTGGCTATCAGGCTAGTGAAAAAAATAAACTCCAAAAAGTTATTCCAGAGGATATTAGTTTAATTGCTCTCGGCGGAAATTATTTTCTAAAAGAAAATTTGCCTCTCAGTTTAATGCGAATAATCATGAATTTAATTTTCAATATGGAAATTGTCAAAAACATATTGACGGTTAATTTTAATTATAAAATATAACTTGTAAAATTGTACATTACAAAAATAGTCACTTTTATTTTAACCACTTACAGGCATAGCTGGTCAAATAATGCAATGCCTAATAGAAAACAGCTACCACATCAGAGCTTGCCTTATGTACAACATGGACAAAATGAATGCATCAGAGTTCTATGAAATATACAAGGGTGTGGTGAGCGATTATGCAGCAATGGTCGAAGAACTAAGCCGAAGTCCTTGCATTGCCCTAGAAGTCGACATAGCTCCTCCTAATTGTGATGAAAGGGGAACACCAAAACGGCTCTTAAGGGAGTTTGTAGGACCAGCAGATCCAGTATGTTTTGCTTATTATTTAGACTAATGCTTAGTCAAAATTATTCATAGCAAATTTCTTTTAGAAATCTAGTTCATTCAATGTAATAAAAATATTCCTATAACCAATAATATAACTTGCATTAACAGAGAAAATAGTAGATCTCGATGAAAAAAATCATGTTTTCCACATAACCAACAATTGGCTACATTGTACACATAACCAACAATTAATCAATTAAAACAATGAAATTTAATCATAACAGATTCTCATTGTGTTATTGATTTTATTATAGACAGGTTTGACTGTACTCTGTTAATATGGTTATGCACTTATTACAATTCTACTCATTATTTATTAAGCATAAAGGTTAATAACAGTTTTTTTTTACCTGCAGCATACAATTTCTTCTATATCATAACTTGTGCTGAAATTAAAATCAGAACAGCTACAGTTTTTCATATATAAATATAAAATTTTATATTTCTCAGGATCTGGCACAAAAATTGAGGCCTGGAACTCTCAGGGCAGTGTATGGAACAACAAAAACTACAAATGCCATTCATGTTACTGACCTGCCTGAGGACTCTATTGTTGAATTAGAATATTTTTTTAAAATACTTGACAATTAAATCATTCAAAACACTTTTATGACATATCATTTGAAAGTTCATATATTTAAAAGAAATTTCTATAATTAAATATATACAAAAACTTTTGCTAGTACAAATTATGTTTACGAAAAGTTGTCCACATAACTCATTTTGGTGTTGAGGTAATAAGGCTAGTATTTTATAAACTTCCTCATAAAAAAATATTGCAAAATTATAAAAGATTTAAAAAAAAAAAACAAAGTTAATTTTACAGTTTCTTGTTTCTTTTATTATTTTTTCAGTCTCATGTTTTTTCTGTCTATCTCCTTCCTGCATTAGACGACACTTCCGTTTCCTTCCCCGCTTGTCCTCCCGTTACTGGTCGCCTTCTCTTTCGCTTTTCCGTTCTTATATATATATATATATATATATATATATATATATATATATATATATATATATATATGTGTGTGTGTGTGCGCCTCGATAAATAGTGTTTTTAATTTAGGCACAACCATGGAGTCCAAATTTAATCCAGCAATTAACATCCCCTAGTGTTGCTTAGCCTATATAACTAATAACTTGTTTTGTTCTTGAATGTCATTTCTACAACCTCTTTCCGCAAAAGCAAATTTTCTAGGGCCAACTAAAAAAATAGTCGAAAGTCTGATTGTAAAACATTTAATTAAAAATGCTACTAAAGAAAAAAAACATTAAGATAACACGATGTGATATGTAGCTGCTCTACAATAAGAAAATGCTGAACATTTGAGAAGCATCCTGTATTAAAAAAAGAACTAGAATGGGAGTCTTGGTTGTAGTAACTAGCTGATAGGTGACTGAGTTTATGAGTGTTATGACAGAAAAAAATTAAATATTGATATAAATTATAATACCAAATAATCTCTTTAACAAGAGATTGGTTGTAGTAACTAGCTGATAGGTGACTGAGTTTATGAGTGTTATGACAGAAAAAAATTAAATATTGATATAAATTATAATACCAAATAATCTCTTTAAAATATACATAAAATAGCTCACTTCAGTAATAAACTTTCACTTGATTTCAAATCTTATAATTGCAGCAGCAAGGCCAAAAACGATTTTCTTTTCAACACTCATATACAAATGAAACAAAATAAATGGCAGTATTTCGCTCTTCCAAACAGATTCAAAAAAAATAAACAAAATTACATAATGAGCAAATTTGGAAAAGTGAGAGAGTGACTCATTTTAAATTAAAACATTTTTCATCAACAAAACAAAAAATCATTATTTTAACATATTGATGAAATAAGAGTAGTTATTATTTATGGAAAAGAAAATAGGTGGGTATGGTTGAATGATTGATTAGACTGACTCTGAAATACTGATATTACAATACATCAAAAAACTATTATCCACAGGTCACAAAACAGAACAAAAATATCACAAACTACATAGATGACAATATCTCTTCGTATTGTAACGTAGCAATAATAATACAAAATAGAACAATTGTAATAGTTGGCTTGTAACATAATAACTATTAAATGTGTATTAAAAAATAATTTCTTGTTAGGTTTACCATCAGAAAACAACAGACAGCAACAAAATGGCAAGATAAAGATGTAAAAATTGAGTAATGCAAGCGAGTGAATTGGCAAAATGTGTTTACATGATAACAATTACATTAAAAACACAGTAACCCTATACCCAGACGCTTCGTATTTATGACAATCATTCACAAAAAGAAATCTAATAACAATAATAATTAAATCGACATGCAATGAGCACCTTGCACTAATTCAACCTTAACTAATTACTCACAACCAATCAAGTCAGTAATAACAACATTAATAACAATAATAATGGCTAAAACAAAGGTACTGGCACCAGTTAACTAATGATACACATAGTTGTCATGGTAACTCCAGAAAAGACATTGCATGATACAAATATGCTAATTTTTTTTATAAAAGTGAAATTATGCCCATCTCTAATTCTGCACAACTGAAAAAAATGAATAGAATTAATAGCAATGAAAGTCATTACTATTAAAAAGAACAAAACAAAACAAGAATACAAATTTTACTCATGTACGTAGATTTAACACAACTTACCTAAAAAAAGGTGCTTATGATGCAACAAAACTGACCAATATAAACTATTATTATATGCTTGAAATTAAAATATAACAAACCAATCACAGCACGAACACAGGAGCAAGCCACTATCAGATGAAATCGGGGAATATATAAATTCACATGCATTACACAGCTGTATGGCAAACGAAATCATTATCATCATCATCAAAAACATTTTCAAGCAGATTATTATCATTCTTTCCTCCATGACAGGCTGGTCAAAATCCACTGTTGAGATTTACTTGCATTGCAGGGGGCTGTAAATTGATGTTCATAATTGATGATGATGATAACAAGGAAGAAATTATAATCATGAAGTAATTATTGGTGAAGATAAAAAGGCTGGTAATAATCATTATAAATAAAATTTAGTTTTCTGTTGAAAAAATTGAAACACCTTTGGCACAGTAGCGAAATCAAGCTAGTTTTGATGTTAATGTAGTAACAAAAGTTTGAATGATTGATATTTTCTATCATTTTGAAACAATTGAATTATAATAAAAAGCGCAAAACTAATAACTTTAGAGATAAAATTATCATATTACCAATGAACAAGAAATTTTTGCGAACTGCATTCCTAGCTCCATCCAGGCAGTTGGACGTAGATCCAAGTCGAAGAACATGTGTCTGATTAACATAGATATGGTTTAATTATTATCATAATTTATGATACTGCTAGAAGCAATAAATTCTCTCTGAAAAATCTCCTTACACAAAAAAATTCTCAACTAAATCATAATTACAACTTAAAAATATTACAACCTGTTTGTTATAGGTCCACTTCTGGTTACTTCTTGAAAGATGGGGTTAGTGCCTACTGATCCCAGGACAACTGATCCCAGGACAACTGATCCCAGTACAACTGATCCCAGGACAACTGATCCCAGGACAACTGAACCCAGTACAATTGATCCCATGGACAACTGATCCCATGGACAACTGATCCCATAGACAACTGATCCCATAGACAACTGATCCCATAGACAACTGATCCCATAGACATAAGCAACTCATTTTTTAACTCATTTTTTGACGACAATGGTGGCGGTAATGATGCTTACGTAGCCAGCTTACGATGGCTGGCTGCATACGACAACGGTGGTGGTGATAATGGTACTGGCTACTCCAGTTAGTAAACGGAGAAATAATATTTAGTATAAGCGCACGAGGGCCCGATACACAGTCGAAATGAAATTGACAAGTTCTTATTACTTTTCATCGTTTCACTCCATTCTGCGTGAAGTTCATAATGAGAAATGGAACCGTGCCAATCCAAAAATAATAGAGTTTAGCTCATTTCAGAAGTTGTTTTTTTCGAAGATATGAATTAAATGAATTAATGAAGACACTCCAACATTAATTCTTATCGGCTTATTTAGGAGTTCATGACTAGGACCATCACTACAGCATCCAAACATACTCATACATACATACATACATACATACATACATACATACATACATACATACATACATACATACATACATACATACATACATACATACATACATACATACACACACACATACATACATACATACATACATACATACATACATACATTCGTACATACAAACAGAAATCGGAAATTATGTATGTTAATATCAGTTTATTGATTGCAAAAACAGTGAAATATAAAATGATGCAGATATGGGATCAGTTGTCTATGGGATCAGTTTTCCGTGGGATCAGTTGTACGTGGGATCAGTTGTCCGTGGGATCAGTTGTCCAGGGATCAGTTGTCCTGGGATCAGTTGTCTTGGGATCAGTTGTCCTGGGATCAGTTGTCCTGGGATCAGTTGTCCTGGGATCAGTTGCGATGATCCCACAAAATTCTCAACTAAATCATAATTACAACTTAAAAATATTACAACCTGTTTGTTATAGGTCCACTTCTGGTTACTTCTTGAAAGATGGCAGGGCAGAAGTCGGACAACGTCGGTCTTCGATCTCTCAGTCAGACAAGAATTTTCGTTTTGAACGAGATCGTCACGAGTCATCATGAAAATCTGTTTGAAAACAAAATGATATGCATTAAACCTATCAGAACTGGCCAATAGAATATCTCTACGAGCAAGCACATGTCTTATTTATCAAATAACCAAATAATTTATTGTTCAGTTGTTAAGCAACATAATCACCTGAGTTGCATGGATCTTTTTGCATGTGCTTTGATGCAGAAACCCTGCAGGATTTTTACCCTGAGTATCGAGACACAGTCCTGTTTCTGCATTTTTAATCTAAACAAACATCATTCAATAAATCTTACCTGAAAAGCCATGTTTGTAATGTAATCATAAGTA
Source organism: Erpobdella octoculata (assembly GCA_963978895.1). Classification (NCBI taxonomy): domain Eukaryota; kingdom Metazoa; phylum Annelida; class Clitellata; order Hirudinida; family Erpobdellidae; genus Erpobdella; species Erpobdella octoculata. Next base: position 16,048,568 of record OZ022242.1, read on the forward strand.
TAATACAATAAAACCAATATAAATTGCTTAAAAATAAAAATATGAATCTGATAGTAACTCAGCATAACTGATAATATAATTTAATATATAGTTAAACATATAAAATAATTTATTTTAATTACTTATTAAACACATTTATTAATATTTTAATACAGGGGTACCCTACTTTTATGATCATAGCAATGTCATAAAAATTATATCGTAAAGTGTATGTCCGTAGGTCGAGTGAGGGAAAGTTGTACATCATGGGGTAGTTGTGAATCATGGGTAGTTGTACATCATGGGATAGTTGTACATCATTTGGAAGTTGTACATTGTACATCATTTGGAAGTTGTACATTATGGGGTAGTTGTACATCATTCAGAAGTTGTACATCATTCAGAAGTTGTACATCATTCAGAAGTTGTACATCATTCAGAAGTTGTACATCATTCAGAAGTTGTACATCATTCAGAAGTTGTACATCATTCAGAAGTTGTACATCATTCAGAAGTTGTACATCATGCGGTAGTTGTACATCATGGGGTATTTGTACATCATCGATGAAGCATGTAGTAAAACAAACCCATGAAAAATAAATGGAGAGGGTACCACTGTATTTGGATATGTTTTCAATGTTTAGCAACTCCTAAGACAGAATTGTTTTCTGAACTGAATTAAAATGTTGAAACGAATTATTATTTATTTGGTTAACTTCAACCAATCAACATCACCCCCTCTGAGTAACCTGGCCAATGAATTTATAATCAAATGGAAGGTGCGACTCAGGGAAGACGTTTGTGAGGTACCAATTGAAAGACTTGCACTGTAATTTATGCCTTAATTCCTGTCTCTTTGATACATCACCAGCCATGTGCTTATTGGAACCTTAAAAAAAAATTTATAATTAATTTTAAATTGTCAAAAATATTATTTTCATTATTTGACCATTAATGACTAATTCGTTTACTCATATCAGGAAAAATGATCACCAATTCTAATAGCTATTAAGCTATTATTTATGATAATAATCAAGGCATAGCTATTGCTAAATCGTCAGAGTAAAATTAGAAAGTTACTCTTCAATGACGAGTACATGGCTACAACTAAACATGTAAAATATTAATATGTGCTACACTCAGCAGTTCTACAGCCACAATAAACACTTACTAGGATGGATGGCATAATAGAAATACTTCCATTCATCCATCCAAACTTCAGCAAGCCTGGCATTGTTGTGGTCGATGATCCGACCTGTACCACCTGGGAAAGTGTATGGAGTGGCCTTCCTAAAGACATGTCCCACCCTCGAACAGGTAACTATTAAAAGCTGGCCACCACACATCCACACCTGCATGCACAATTATTGTCACTCATTTTAACTATTGTCATTAATTTTAATGCAAATCGAAAAACTACTGCAGTCTGGCATTAATCACATTAACATTCGAAATCATTAAAATAATTTACCCGGAAACTGATCTCTAAGTTTTCCCCTCCCCAAATGTCCATCTGGTCGTCATAGGAACCAATGTGGTAAAAATATTCTTTATCAATGGAAAACAATCCACCAGCCATGACTGGTGTCCTTTATAAGGAAGAAAATAAAATAAAACACTTCTTACAAAATATAAGTAAACTGATTGATGAGGGTTATTCTTATTCTAATAATTATGACATAGCTATTGTTAAATCACGCTAAATGACGGTTGTAGCATTGCGGTAAACTGTTTGCCTGTCGACCTAAGTTCGGCGGTTCGAATCTCACCAGCGTCCATAGAGGGTATGTGGAGGCAGGTACCTTAAACACCTGCCTCTAATTATTCAGGAAAAAAGACAGTGGCGCGGTGCACCCACGTAGCTCCCGTCACCAAGTTGCTCAGGTAAAGTGTCTCATGGAGGTAACAACTCCTTTCACTAACTTTTAAAAAAACATTTCATTTTACCATTTTTTTATCTTCACTACCACCACAGCCATGATCACAATAACTTCACTCATCATTATACTCACCTTATAGGAATAGTTCTATCCATCCCTCTTCTTTTCATCTCTCTCTGAGGCACTTGATACCATCTGATTACAAATATTTAAAAAAAAACAGACATCATCATCACTTTAACGTTACTAACTCTAATGACTCAGAAACAATATCATTCTTCACCACTATTTTAGTATTACCAACACCCTCACCTCAAATTTATATCATCAATAACAACACTATCACATTATATCATCAATAACAACACTATCACATTATATCATCAATAACAACACTATCACATTATATCATCAATAACAACTATATCACATTATATCATCAATAACAACACTATCACATTATATCATCAATAACAACACTATCACATTATATCATCAATAACAACACTATCACATCTGTCACATCACCCATCACCAGCATTAGAATAATTGTAATCAAGGATGTCTCGATATAACTACCGGATCCACAACCAATACCTGCAAGATTTACTTAGTAGGCCCACGCTCACGCTGTCGAACGCTGACACAAAGCACTTAATGTCTTATCTTATTATAGGATATTTTAATTTTCTCTAAACATTAACACCGCATCAACATTAAGAATTTATTCCAAAAAATCATAACAAATAAAAAGTAAAATTAATGAGTGTTTTTCATTTTATTAAGTTTACATTTTTTATTTAAATTCGTTTTATTATTGATGCCATCGTTAATATTTCTAAAAAAATTCTGCTGATTTCTTTATGGCATCAAACACCTTCCAACAGTTTAAAAATACCAAAAAAACATTTTCTGAAGGCTTTAAAAGTTCCCCTCTATCAATTTCATCAAAGTAATGAAAAATATTTAAATTTTTAATATCTGAATGAAACGATTCATCATCCAACAATATTTCTTTACAGCGGAGGCATTTTGTTGAATTCAAGATGCTTCTTGCTACTGCTCCTGCTATAAAATATATTGTGCTGGCTTCATTGTGACTAGGCCAGTTCAGTTTGTCTAATTTAGGAATTATGATATCAGAAAATCCATGAACATTGCTGTCAATTTCCAGATGTATATCGTCAATAAAATCATCAATCCTTTGAATAGTTGATTAAATGACTTAGAGAGTTGCATTGTTTTGTGATGAATTGTAACTTTTAGATTTTCATTTATTATCATTGAAGAAACAGTGGTTAGAAAATCTCTTTCAATATTTATTTTATAAATCAGCATCGAGTTGTTTATCAGTTTAAATTCAAATCCTGAGGGAAGTGTACTTTCCTTTAATAATCTTTGAAATATTTCATCTAGTTCACAACCAACTATGTTATCATTATTTACAAAATCTTGTTCTGCTTTTTCAAACTTGTCAATCTCTAATTGATGACTATCTGCTGTTGATTTGATTGCTATTCGTTGTTTTTGAGCTGGAATTGATAAATACAATGGAGCGTTTCAAATTTTGATGGCACTGCATCATTTTTCAACTTTCTTCTCTGTATTTCTGCATTTTTATCACCCCTGGTGTCTGCTCAACTTGTACATATACAGATCACTGAAACCATTGACAAAATCCGATGAATCAAAATGTAAGGAGCATATTTTTGAGTATTTATTTGGTATAAAATCCTTTCGAGGATTGGCTCGATTCCATTTAGCACATAAATCCGGATTTTTCAATAGATAGGCATGAAAGGAAACATTGTTTTTTTTCATCATTTGCAGCATTCGATGCATATCCACTTTTGCATTCATATGCTGAACATTTATTAACCATATTTGCTTAATAATAAAACTAATTTTAAGATTAGGTTGTATAAAAAATTAATTTTGATAATAATGTAACTAGAAAAGGCTAAATAAATCCAAATGTAATCCAAAAAACGAACACGACAAAACAACTTGAATAAACAACAGCACTGTGGAGAATAGAATGACTGGAAAGAGTGTCAGCATGTTCTAAGTTTATAAGCACAGCTATCGTGCACGATAGCTACGTGCAAGATAACTACTTGCACGATAGCTACGTGCACAAAACTATAGGCCTACTATATCCAAATCCCACAGCGACCTAGAATAGGTTGTGGATCCAGTAGTTATATCAAGACAACCTTGATTTTAATCATCATCATAATGACCACTTCACCACCACCACTGACTTGAAGTTGAGTGTCCAGCTGAATCCTCCCCATGTGACATCTGACCCCATAATGTATTCAAACGTTGAATCACTTATGACATCAATCAAAGGACTTGCCACTGTTGTCCTGTGAATATATAAATGATATACCCACTGAATGGAATTGAATACTAATAAATAATCTTAAAAAATAAGTTTAAAAAGATAATTTTTAAAATATCTTTTTTCAATTGAAAATTTTATGTTAGAATTAATTAAAAAACAATCATAAATATTATTAAAAAGATATTTTAATATATTTAAGAAAGACATTTTAATATATTTAAGAAAGATATTCTGAGTTATGTTTTTTTTTTATGATAGTGGCTATGATGATGATGATGATAATGATGTCGATGATGATGATGATGATGATGATGACGACGACGACGACGATGATGATGACGACAACGACGATGATGATGATAATAATGATGGTCATGATGACCAGAAACATTTACTTGTCTTTAAAGATCTCATATAGGAGAGGTTCAAGCCATCCCTCAGAACATTCACAATGTGCATCCAGGAATGTGAGCACTTGTCCCATGGCCATGCTGGCTCCTTATTAGTTAAAAATATCATAATTATTATCTGTATTATTACTGAGTTCATAAAAATGCATTCAACAAATCAGCAGCCTATAAATGATAATGATAAGAATACAGTGCAATATTTAAAACAAAAATACTAGAAATTACTGCTCAACACATCTTGTTTGCCAAGTAATATTAAAGGTAGATTGTCGCCCATTCCTGTGAATGAATGGCCGTACACAAATTAAGTTCATTTTTATAAAAAAATTTGATCAAAATTTGAACAAATCCTGTTAACTTTTTTGATTTGTGATTTTATAATATCACCATAAATTATGTTTAAATGTTGATTTAAATTCCAGCAGACACTACAAACCTTTCAACCTGGCCTTGACCAATCCGCTTCTGACTTTCATTCTCTCAACCTTGACAGTGACAGGAAGAGCAGCAACATAGTCCTCGAGCTGGAAGCCGAGGAAATCTAAAATTAAAAAATGTTTGATCAAAGCTGAATCGATGATCAAACTTATTTTCATTGTACAGGTGCTCTACAGGTAATAAAAATATTTTGGTAGTTTTAAATATAATTGCAATGTACAAATATAACTGATTAAACAACAACTAACTAAAATAGATGAAATATAATTTGATCAAATCAAAAAGCAACCACCAGTTTTTTCACAATCTGCCAAACAAGACCCTGGCTCTAAACAATCTATCAACCGATTGAGAAAACTAATCAATCAAACAAACGACAAATCAAAGTAATTAATTACTGAACTAAATCAAGCCAGCCAGCCAATAGTACCTCTGATACTTGCGTCATCAACAAGAATGATTTCTGCAATGAGGTGTCTCGGAGAGCGATTGATGATGCTCCAGATGGTTCTTATGAGGGTTGACCATGCCTCGTTGTGGAAGACGATGATGATGCTCGTGTCTGGTAGATCTTCTTTTGGGTAGTTTTTTGTCTGACACCTTATGAAGTAAGAAGTTCATTAAATGATTATAAAAAACATTCTTAGCTGAGCCAATGGTAAATCCAGTGATTATCAGTCACTGTTTATACAAAACTGTGTGCCAAAAGGAGGAGATATTTTTAGCAAGATTGTAAAATTTGAATTTTAATAATTAGCAATAATTTAAAAACTCCACTAATTCTAATTTGTTTTGTGCACAAATTGTTAAGTCAGTGATAACACGCTGAACAGAATTAAGAATCCAATAAAAAACTTCAAGATCTTAGAATATAAAGTATTCCTTAAAATATTCAGCAATGAGATGTCAAATGCAACAGTTTTAAGCAATAATCAAACACTCTTATGAAAACTTCCCCTCTGAATAGCCAACAAATGACCATGTACAAAAGGAGGTTCTTACCTTGATACACAATTAAGCATATAACGGTTATATGTATTTTTTTTTAAATACAATATGGAACCTTAATTTTTTAAATGTCTTGAATTAATAAACTGACTATTTTTTAATGCAATTATCATCTAATCTAGCTCGAGCCACAGCTATCCCGAACCGAACCCGAACTTTAACAACTACCGAACCGAACCGAACCCGAACTCTTAAATTAGGGTTCGATTCCCATCTCTAATATAACCAACTGTTTAAAATTCTGGCATTGATGAATTTCAAAATCCTTACTTAGTTGTACAGCTATCAAGTACAGACCGCAGAATTTCATGCAACGGATGTTTACAAATTAGAGCGAGACTTGCATTATGCGGCAGATTGTTATCTTGTTTCTAATGGCTTTTTGTCTAATATTTTTATTGCTTTAAAAATTCAACAGTGTGCAAAATATCCCAATCACAGCTAATCTTTTGTCCATGGCTCATAAGTTGAGAAGCATTGGGATAACAAATAATTACTAGATGGCCATTGGCATAACAAATAATTACTAGATGGCCTTTGGCATAACAAATAATTACTAGATGGCCATTGGCATAACAAATAATTACTAGATGGCCATTGGCATAACAAATAATTACTAGATGGCCATTGGTATAACAAATAATTACTTGATGGTGACCATGTTCCACTTAATTTATTAAAAGTATATGTCTCATCTTGATCTAAACTCATTAGTTTAAAAAATTAGTTAGAGGACATGAGTATCGCTTATTTCAATGATTGAACAAGAAAAAGTAGATCTTCAATTAGACAGACATCTACCACAAAACTAACTACATTTCAAAAACAATCTACAAACAAAAATAAACCCCCTAATAAAATATCATATTTTTTAAATATTCTACTAAACATTTTGACACTATATTGTAACACTATAAACCACTAACCCAGGTTAAATAATCTACTAAATATTTCTGTAATATATCATAACACTATAAACCACTAACCCAGGTTAAATAATCTACTAAATATTTCTGTAATATATCGTAACACTATAAACCACTAACCCAGGTATGCGTACATCCCTGAGACTTCTGTTAACTGAGATTATATCACTGGCCATCAGATTGAACTGGTTGACTTTGAACATTTCGCTAACCTCTCTTTTGAGGTTACTAGGAAAGGTCACTGGCTGTCCTAGTTCTCCTGGTGCTTCATTCTGTGCTGCAGATAGGCAAATTCAAATCTTGGCATATAAATATAAAATATATATTCGGAGAAAATAATTAGTGTTATTTTATTTCATAAACAATATAAATATGAAAAAAATGTAAATTAACATAAGAATGGGGCACATCCCTTAGACCAGTGGCTCTTAACTTTTTTTTCTCACGCCCCCCTTTGGACAAACGCAATTTGACCGCACCCCCTATTTTTGCATATACAAAATAACAAGTAAAATGTGGCCAGAGCTGGGTAGCTCTTTACATAAAGTGTGAGGCTTTCTACTTTTGGCAATTCGATAGGCAACTTGGTGAAAAGGAATCAGGACTATTTTTTCATTGATAGGCCAAAATCCTAGTTGAGGTAAACTTGCTGCACCGGCACCATCACACCAAGCTTTTTCTGTTTAAGAACGTCAATCGATTTGGAATTGTTGGGATGCACTGCACTGAAATGCTCTTTTAGCTTGTTTGATTTCAAATTATTTGACAGGACTTCATCACATCAAATGCACTTCGGCCATTGTTAGGCCTACCGTCTTTGTCAGCTATAAAAGTGAAACCATACTGAACATAGTCTTCTAAATACTTTTGTTTCTTTGACATCTTTCAATTTTGAAATGCCAGTTGAAGTGATGATGTGATAACTCTACAGAAATATGTTAAAACAATATAACTTTGAACTTGACCCGTTTGATCTGATTTGACTGACAGTGGCCATAATAAAAAAAGACCCATAAATATGAAAGCATATCCAAGATTAAAGATTTAAACAATTTTCTAATTAATTTTCAGCAAAAATTAAATTGTATAAAATATTTTATTCAAATTTAAACATTTTATTTTTTCTATATTGTATTTTTTGCACCCCCCAAATTAGAACAGCACTTTGGGGGTGCACCCTACCGGTTAAGAACCCCTGCCTTAGCCATTTAAATATGTTTTAGGGCCATTTAGTTGATAATAATCAATGCCAATGAATTCTATATCCTTTTGCCTAATTACAGTTTTTGAGGTTTTTATTGTTTTCCACATAAACAGCTGAAGATTAAAAAGTTTCATAGCAACTAAAGTGCTCCACTTCTGCTTAAGAGTTCAAGTCACCCAGGTGCCTGTTGTGGCTCATTCAGAGAAATTAGTCGACTAAATGCAATTCAGATTAGTAAACCACTCCCTTAACTTAACTGCAATGTGAAAACTATAAAAATAATTTTTTTTAATTATTTGCCAAATTATGTAAATAACACAAGCAAGCACCAACTGGTTTTCAGTGACGGTGATGTATCATATATAAAAGTAGTAGTGATGGTATATTCATCCTTTGTTAGTTGTTCTTCTGTTTTGGATGTACAAGAAATTAAAGATCGTGATGATATGCAGTCTGTGTGTATCATCAGCAAGCAGGCAACGAATAGTAGCCAGAAAAGCGATGTTAGAATGAATATTTTGAAATATTGACTTTTGAACCTCATAGCTGTAAGTAAATGTTGTAAAAGTTTGCAAAAAAACCAAACAACTGTAAAAATAAATAAGAAATTAAAAGAATTCTGGAAAACAAAACAAATGATATGTAATTAGTTTCAAAGTGAATAATAGTGAATATTCAGAGAAATTTTAGAATATTCAAGATTTTAGATTATCTTTGTTTTAATAAACATCACATAAATTTCAAGTAAAAGCCATTTCAATTTTCACATAAAATCAGTTATAGTAGTTATACCCGCATTGGTATCTCCTCGACTCGATACACAAAAAAACAGCTGTGATCGCGGGCTCTTACTTTACTGTGATGTAAATACAAGACATGCAACTACATTAAAACTAATTATTCAAACTTGTATCTATTTGAAATTATTAAATCGCAGTCTATGTTTCCACAACAGCAGCCACCATGCACTTATAAAAGTTTGAACTCGATATCATAAAAATTAAAACATTAAATAATAAAAATAATACAACAGACGCCAACAAAAGCTCAGATCATAACTTGATTAAAAGTAAAAACCATTTCAGGATGCTGAAACAAATTTTTGAAAAAAGTAACTTGACTCAGTTTGTTTGTCTTTTAACATGTTAAAAGTCAGAATGTTTGAAATATCAACAAAAATGCTTACTTTTTATCACATTGACTCAGTAACGGGGAGATGGAAAATGCACCCCCCTCAGATGATCAATAAAGATATTTTTAGTAAAAAATATCCTGTTTTGTAATGTTCTGCACACTTGGATTTTTGAAAAAGTACCTATGGACTACCCCCTCCTGGTCATGAGCGTTTTTGGGAGGAAAAAATGTGAAAGTTTTCGAGAAAAAAATGTCGTACCGGCATTGGCATTCCCCATTACCCCTAAGAATTTTTTTAAAGAAATCACAATTGATTGTTTGTTTTTCTGCATACAATTTTTATTTTTTTAACTTAAAACGGTTTAATTGATTTTATTCTATAATTCACTAATATTTTGTCCAATTAATCTGAAAATTTAATAGAATGTAAAGTCCACAACGACAAATAAACTCACAAAATTTCAACTGGATTGGATAACGAGAAGTTTTGTGAAGATAGACGTGTTTCACCATTTTTGAAAATTTGGTTTCCAGGACCTCAAATCTGAGGTGGAAAATAGGGTTATTTGTTTTTTTAGAATAACTGCTACTTAAAAACTGTAAGTGCTACTGATGTAAAAATTAAAAACTCCAAAAACTAAAAATGTTAAAGTTTTGCAATTTAGTACCGAGATTATTTTTACAAAATAACAAATTACATGTTTTATTAATTTTTTGAAAAGTTGGTTTCCAGGACTTCAAATGTCGAGGGAAAATAGGGTAATATTTTTTGTAAAATAACTGCGACTCTGAAACTAAAAATACTACAGATATACAAATTATTATCTAGATACTACTTAGAAAATAAATTTACAAATGTTTTACCTATTTTTTTTGTTCTTGCTTCCAGGACTACAAATGTATAGCGGAGAAAAGGATTATATTTAAATATAATTTTCTCGAGCCTAAATAACAAGCCAGGATGAAGTTTTCTGTCTATGAAATAAGCCGGATCGGGTCTAAAAATCCGTGTAGTGCACTGTGGATTAGAGTGCTGCACGGACCGGGCCAGGCCGTGATTTTAGGGTCTTCAGACCGGATGGGACAAACATGAAGTCAATGTGGGACGGGCCGAGATTTTTCGTCAAGTATATAGAAATTTTAGGCCTGTAAAAACGAGCCAGGCCCTAATTAGACTGACCATGCCGGGCCTGAAATTTTGGCTTATAAAGCGGGCCAGGCCAAGTTGTCGACGGACCGGACCGAGTCGGGCCGTAAAATATCGCCCCGTGCATACGCTACTTGTAGTGTCGTAGTGTGTGATGAATGATGCATGCATGGACTCCGGTCATTGTTGTATGGATGCAGAGTGAGAACAGGCTATAAAAGGAAGCGTAGCTTGCCTGTAAGGGGATTCACATTTGACATTCACATTGATATTCACATTCGCATTCATGTTCTGATTCTGATTCTTATATTCGTATTCGTTCGTATATCGGTTAATAAAGTTATCTGTTGCTTTGTGTAGATTATATCATAATCAAAAAACATTACACTACTGTGGATGCGTATTCTCCTTTTCAAGCGAGCGAAGCCGCGACGGGAATGCTAGTAATTTTATATAAATACATATTTACAACTGAAATTCAACCGAATACGTTATTTACTGAATCTTGGTTATTTATTTTTAGTAGTTGCGGTAATTGGTAACTGCGTAATAGAATTCATATTTAGTTTACGTAACAACGTTTGAAGGCTTCAAGCAAGTTCTAGCCAGTTTTAGCGAATCTATTTTACGTTTTGAAAAGCTAAAAGAAGTTAGGAAAGAATGAAAAAAAATGAGCAAGAACGGGAACAGGAGAGCAAGCGGGAACGGGAACGGGAGAGCAAGCGTGAGCGGGAACGGGAAAAGCGTCCGGAACGGGGAAGCGACTGGGAACGGAAAAGCGACCGGGAACGGGAGGACAAACGGGAGCGGAAAAGCGACCGGGAGCGGGAAAGCGGCCGGTAACGGGAAAGCGACCGGGGAAGCAAGCGGGAAAGGAAACCTGAGCGAGAGAGAAAAACCTCGGGCACCCCCGCCAGTATATATATATATATATATATATATATATATATATATATATATATATATATATATATATACATATATATATATATATATATATATATATCAAATCAAATTTATTTAACGCCAACGAATCTGAGGCGGGTGAACACGTGAGATGAGCTGACTAATTTAACTGGAAAAGATGAGTTTTTAAAGTACGTTTAAAGAGGGAAAGAGATTAAGCTGATTTGATATGGGGAGGAAGTGAGTTCCAAACTAGAGGAGCTGCAGCACGGAAAGCTCGTGCACCAAACTTAGTGTGTGAAAATTGGGGTTGATTATGTGTGTGTGTAAATAACTTATGCGTTGCTACACCATTCATCCGATCGTAAAGAAATTTTTACACAAACTTGAGAGGCAATGGGAGACAATTATAGCAAAAATATTGAAATCGGACACAAAATGAGTGGAGCAGCAGAGGGAGCGGAAACGGGAATTAGAAAATGAGCGAAAAAGCGAGCAGGAAAAGTAAAACGACTAAGAGCGGGAAAGCGTCCGGGATCGGGAAAGCGAACGAGAGCGAGAAAACGGTCGGGGGCGGGAAAACGACCGAGATCAGGAAAGCAACCGGGAGTGGGAAAGCGACCGAGAGCTGGAGAGCAAGCGGGGAAGGAAACGAAATCGAGAGAGACAAACATTAAAAACCCTCTAAAAATCCCGGCAACGCTGGGCACCCCGCTAGTATAAATATATATTTTTTTTAAACTGAAATAGAAGTATGTAGGAAATAAGTACTGAAGTATTTACACTAGCAGATCACTATTTGGTCCTGTTTTTTCTCGTAGTTTATCTAGGTTTGGCAAAATTTTAATATAAATAGAAAAAAATCAACTTGAGGTCGTTGCAATTACTAGTTTTAACAAAAATTAAAATAAATTAACACAAAATAAGAGTTCAGAAAACATAAACGAAGCTAATAAAATTGTTATTCAATAATCATCACTAAAGTACTTACACTGTAAACAGTGAATTATCATCAAAAAACATAGAATCATCATCAAACTTTACAGAATATTTAGGAATAACTAATAACTACTATAATATAGTTAAACACTATGCAGCAAAGACATATGGGCTTATTAATTACAGTGGCAGTGCCCATTAGATGGAAGGACATTTTTCAACAACTATTAACAATTGTACAAAATCAATATTTGATTTTTCAGTCAAAATTTACATCGAGTCTTCTAATCTGTCAGACCCCATTGAAACATCAGCATATATCTTCTCAAAATCTTCAGCTGTTTTCATGCGTTTTACAGCTTCCATCAAAGTTTCAACAGCATTGGAAGCAGTCAAGTTAACAGTAGGTACTGGCTTGCATTGCAGTGCCTCGGACACAGCATTAGATAAAATGAATAACTGCGTTAAAAATGCGGCCCAAACACAAATTTTAAAGTTTTCATTGCTGACAGTAAACCCAAAGTCTATATCATTTGGATGTTGAGTAAAGTAATGATGTTCGGAAAGCACCTGTGAACTGCCCTCAATTTTACACATCTAGCTGACCATCTTGTTGAGGATAGTGCTGTTTTATAACTTTTTTAAAACCGCCTTACTTTTTTTTCTTATTCTCTTCGTGGATATTTTTAGCTAGTTTAGCACACATCAGTCTTTAAACACGTGAGCAATGTTTTATACCTACACTAATTAACCCAATGAGATTCAGGTACCCCCCTAACTCCGCCTCGCTAATTGCGAGCCAGTCCCAAGCCTGGAGAAAGGAGGAGGGAAAAGTAAAAAAGATCAAATTCTGATCCACGACAGGAAGTACTTAACTGCTTCCTACATACAGACATTAGATTCTTAAAACACCTGGTGTAAAAGACTATAAACTATTATAAAAAAAAAAAGATACTTCCCTATTAAAAAAAGTCCTCGGATTTCAAAAATCTCACGGGTGGTACTTGTCGGAGCTGGGGGTCCGGACCTTGGACCCCCTCCCAGCGCTGCGCCTGCAAGCAAGCAAACACGGTCAAGTTAATATAAAAGATGTAAAAATTGAAATTGGTTGATTGAGGTGGTATTTTTAATCCTCCTGTCTTATACTGTCGGACATTGGCGAAAAAGACGAATACACGAATAAAGATTTTTCATGGATTTTCAAAAAACTCCGCCTTGCATATGCGAGCCAGTCCCAAGCCTGGAGAAAGGAGGAGGGAAAAGTAAAAAGGATCAAATTCTGATCCACGACAGGAAGTACTTAAGTGCTTCCTACATACAGACATCTCAGTCTTAAAACACCTGGTGTAAAGGACTATAAACTATTATAACAAAAAAAAGTATTTTCAAAAATTACACACAAACAGTTTTTAATTAAATTTATTTAGCAAATTTCAAAATAAACTTAATTTATACCATTGACGTAGTCATAGTCATGACATAGTATATTTTTGAAATATAACAACGAGATAAATTAATGCGCTCTCCATGGCCAGAGGCGCGCAAAATTGTAAAAATGTAACACAAACGTTTTGCTTTTTAATTTTAAAATAATAAGTAGTATTTCAAATTAATTTGAATTGTTCCATTTTATTAAATTTAAAAATGTCTACTCACAACTGAGAGTTTTTGTCTTGAGTTATTAGATCTACCTCAAGATTTATCACATAAACAGGCAGCCAAAGTAACTGTTTTATTTGAAATTTACTATATTTCGATTTATTTTTGTCGGATTCTTTGCGGCTCAAATTTGTTGTTTTTTTGTTTTTAGTCTATTTTGCTTCAACTTAAATTTTCGATGTACGCCCATGTTTCCTTTGTTCGGCAGCCGGCGCTTCGTTACAGTTTTGTAAAATAAATTTGCACGGCAAAAAGCGGTTAATTATCACCCGCCTGTGCTGTAAGCTGAGGATTATTTTTTAATACACCTCAGCAAACACTTTTTAAAATCTGGCTTGCGTGTTGTACGTCAGGAAAGCTCAAATTTCAGATTAACAAATTCCAATCGTTTAATACTGATTGTGTTTTTATTTTGTTTAAACTGCAGTTTGAAACATTGCAGGTATTTACCATGGATCAGAATAACATGAATTATGGGGCATGGGATTTATCCTGTCTGAAAAATCAATCTAAAAACCACCAGATCAAGGTCTTAGATAGAACTCATGTTAGTGTAGTTGGTTCAAATGCAGGAGCTTCAAAGCATTTAGTGGATGGTGCGATTGATATGAGTGGGAGGGTGCCGTCTGTCAATAAAGTTTCCGTCATTAAAAGTGGACTAGATGCGCGGCACAAATTACAATCAACCCCAACAAAACAAATTACACTGAGGAATTATTCCAGAAATAAAGAAAAGGTTGAAAATAAAAGTTCACCAGTTAGAACCAGCCCTGAAAATAATCGACAACACAGTATGTCTGGTGACCTTCAGTTCAAAATGTTTGGCAGTGAAGTCTCCAAAAAAGACACTAGTCATTCATCAAACTGCTTCAACTCTCCAGAAATATTGGCAATTAATTCTACAGGTGCACATCAACATCTTCATTTTGATTCCCAGCTTTTACAAAATCTAGGCAAAAATAGCAGTACTAATAACCATCAACAGCACCAATCTCAACAACAACGTCTCCACCACAAGCAGAAGCAGCCGGTGTTTTACGATCCAGTCAGTACATATCAAAAGAGCTTTGTAAGAAACAATAGCTCTGAAGACACATACCAACTTGAGTCAACTGCATTGAATTTGCGAGTTAATCAGGATGGCAGGGCATGGAATATGGTAAAAAATGCTACATCTTCCTCCAACAGTGAAAATGCCAACAAAAGCTCTTCGCTAAAAAACTGCCACACAGCACAGGAAATAATGGGTGATAGCAGAAACGTAGACAATGGGGTGGATCCTCATTACTGCCTGAATGCAGTCAGGTCTGACATAGCCATGAATTCCAATGATGTTGCTAAACTGAGTAATGACTTCATTGATAATGAAGAAGAAGAAAGGCCTGAAATCTACAGTATCTCTGATGATGAAAGTAGTCAAGACAGCCGAATTCAGCAGGGCTTATTGGTTAGTACTCAAGAAATAGTCTCTGCTTCTCTAGAAGCTAAACCTCGTTTGGATTTGAAACTTAGAAAGATGCCCGGAAATGATCCTATCGAGGAAGTTTACTTTATTTGTGACGATGACAATGAAAACGAGGAGATTGAATATGTTGATGAAGATGTGGAAGAGATCCAAGAAGATGTTGATAATGGTGAAGAAGATGATGGTAATGGTGAAGAAAATGTTGATAATGATGAAGAAGATGTTGATAATGGTGAAGAAGATGATGGTAATGATGAGGATGGTGATAATGATGAGGAAGAACATAATGGTGAATTTGATGGCAATGATGATAGCAGTCACGAGGAGCAAAAGGAGCTTGTGGCAAGAAATGAAGGGAGAAGAAGTCCCCGCATCAAGGGCAGGACTATAACCCATAATGGTGACATTTCCTTAGGCAACGAAGAAGAGGAAGCTAGTGATAATGAAGAAATCAATTCTACAGATACAAATACGAGGCCCAGGAGGCGTGCCTCTGAAGCTAATATGCTCCTCTCCACCAGGTCACGTTCCAGGAGGGGTAGGCGTCCTCGCAACTCCCTTCTCTCTCAGTGCAGGGGAAGCATGAGCAGAGATGTAGGAGACTCAGATTCTTCAAGGATGTTGTCATCTTTTCCAGGTAGAAGGCGTGGTAGGGGCAGAGGTGTGAGACGAGGTACATCTTCTAGAGGTGGAAGAGGAGCCAGTAACAGTGGTCGGTCTCGTCCTGTGAAAAGGGGCTCATCTGCTAGAATGGCTGCAGACGGTGAGGAAGACTCTCGGAAAGCCAAAAAGCCGAAGACCTCGAACATGCTCATCGCAGATAAGATCACCAGTGCAGTTGCGTTAGTCAGAATTTTACTTTTTCCACTTTTTTTTCATGTCAAGTGTGTCTCTTTTGTTTTTTACTTTTAATAAATTAATGTTGTTTATGCGGTAAATAATTTGACAATTCAGCTGCTATGTAGCATTTTAATTTATTAAGAGATAAATTAATCATTACAAAATTAATCAGTCAACATACATCTTGTTTGCACTTATGTTCGTTAAATGTATTCAAAGACAATTTTTTTTTTTTAAATCAGGGCTGCCACAGCTGTAGGCACAAGCAGCTTGCTTGAATATCAATGGCCAAGAGGCAGAAATGGGGAGTGGTTTGTACTCCAGGAACACATCAGCGACTTTTTAGGCATAGTTTCTTTCAAGAGGAAATACCCGGGTTTGTTTACCTTCTTTGTTTTTTGCTTGCTTGTTTTATATGGGTTTCAGGATGTGCCTACGAGAGATTATATCTTGAATTTATCTGCTCTAATAATTTTAATTATGCTACTAAAAGTATTTATCTAATTATTAATTTTTTGTTTTTTTAAGGGTTAATAATATGCCTGATGTTTATAAGTATTATATTATTTGTCGTTGTGTTTATTGTCAGAAATATCAAGGCGGGCCATTGAATATCAAGAGAGGCTGTTCCTGGTGGAACAAGGTTGTGTTACAGAGATGCAGTGTGATCTGGGTGAGTTTTTATTGTTGCAGTAAGTAGTGTTAGTAGTAGGTTATATTTAGTTTGTACTTATGTTCATTAAATTTTAACGTGTAGGACTGACAGTGTTGAAAGCAGATGAAGTTCTTGATCTTATGGCCAGAGATTATCCTGAGAAATACCAGGTGAAAATCTTTAAAATTAGACTGGTTGATTAACTCAGTTTACATTAAAGAGTAATTTATAAATTTTAGTCTTTATGAGAGTCAATGTAACACAAAATAGTAGGGACTAAACCAGCGGTTCTCAACCTGTGGGTCGCGACCCCAACGGGGGTCACTTGGCGATTTTACAGGGGTCGCCTAAGACTTTCAGAAAATTAAGTTTTTTTTTAAAGTTTTTTTAAACTTGAAACTTATCTGCATGGCTCAAATAGCCACGTACAATGTACTTATTTTTTCCTACAACAAACCATTGTGAAAAAGGCTTGTCAATTTCTGACAATTTAACAATTTTATTTTGGAGCTGCAGCATTAAAATGTTAAATTAAAAATTATGAATCTCATTTGCTTGTAAATTGTAAAAATATATTGTTGGGAAAATATGCTTTATTTGCTTGATAATAAGTTAAATTATAATTTGTAAATACAATTTATAATACATAGTTTTTTAATTGGGAGCGCATAGAAATAATAGGCTAAAATTCTAAAATCAAACCTATTTTTTGAAAAACTAAAATGTATTGTAGGAGTATGACTGTTAAGTCTAAGTGCAATAGTAATTGTTGCAACAATGCAGTGCTCCAGAGTGAAAGATGAGGGTTGCCACAGCAGGGCAAATTTTGTTAAAGGGTAGCTGCACTAAAAAGATTGAGAACAACTGGACTAAATGAACTTCGCTTAGGCCCGAAGTTTAGACATTCAGAACTATTCAGACTTCGACTTAAAAACGTGGCCGAAGCCGATTAATGAAATAATTCGTTCCTATACAGGAACCTTTTAAAAAATTTTAAACTTGTTGAATTGACAAATAATTTAGTGTGATAAAAACCAAAACAGGGGTGTCTTAGTTGTTTAATTTGAAATTTAATCTCCTGTCCTGGGGTACCCAACAGAAATCGAGGTCGAGGACAATGTCGAGTATAGTCGTGTGGGTGTAGTTTTAATAAATCAGTAAATGAGATTGGATGAAGTGAACAAATTAATAAAAGATGGCAATGATTATAGTAGCACAAACAAGCAAACACCTTTTGCTTATTGGCGGTACATAAAAGAAGCATGCATTACTCAGCACTTGCTTCCAAAAGATCCAATAAAATCTTGGAAAGCCAAGTAGTATACATATCAACAGCTTGCCTTGGCTGCCAACAAATTCGGATGCAAGCCATGTTAATCGATAGGCTTATTCTATATACTTATTCTATATATACTAGGTTGTTCTTGGACGCTGATGGCGGCAGTTTATTTAGCCCGTTAAAAATTTATATAGCTGTGCTTCCCTGATAACGGTTTCTATAGTTGCAATGCCTTGCCCGCCCGACGACTTAAAATTCATTATTTATTCGATTAATAATCAAATAATGAGAAAAAAATGAATATAATTATTTATTTTTTTAATTAATTTATTTATTAATTAATTAAATAAATAAAATAACGATGCGATTTCTCTCTCTCTTTCTCTCTGTTGCGTTGGTGACGCTCGAATTTAGTTTACAGTTTTCGGCTTCATTTTTTATGTACATATAATTTTTATATACTATTTAATTAATCATTTATTTAATAACTACTAATAAAAATATTTACTATTGGCTATGTCGTAAGAAATATATTTACTGCCTCTATAGCCGATGCCTCGTCCAATCACATATTGCCAGCAAAAAGGTGGCTCTTGTGGATTTAAAATTCATTATTTATTTAAAATATTTATTTATTTTATACATTATATATATATTTATAAATTTTACGTCAAAAAACTAATTATCCGAGGTAGACTTTTTGTACAGCGCTATAAATTAAGCGGACATCAGTGAGTGAGTGACGCTGGGCTATTATAATATAGATATATTGGTCCAGCTCTTATAATAATAGCCATATTTGATTTAATTTTCTGTTTTTTTTTAAATAAATCTGACTGGTCAGTGACTTGTTGCTATGAATATATGTTATTCGGTTCAGTTGTTGATTGGTTGAATTATTTTAAAGGAGTATGCAAGAGTAAACAGAAGGAAGTTGAAGGCAGTTGAAAAGCCTGCTCAGAACTCAAACGAAGGGGTAAAGAATGATCAAAAAGTTGTGGTTATTACTTTTTATATTTTTATAAGTAAACTGTGTGTATGTGTATTTTTATTGACCCATTTAATGACCCATAACTGTGTATTTTTATTGACCCATTTAATTGTTTGATATAAAAATGATTGTATTGTAGCTGATCATTCCAAGTTTTTTTTCAGAAAGTTTTTATAATGTTGTATTTGCTTATTATAAAATGATTTTGTATTTAATATTTCAATATTTCATAATACAATAATATTTTACCAGACTTCAAAAGCTGACAGCCTTTTGAAAAGAGCCATCAAATCGGCAGCTGAGTTTAATTCTTCTTTGTTGAGGGAAAAAAGGTGTGAACGGCAGACGTACTTCGACTTGCAGACTTTTGTTAGAATTCTTTTTTTTAAATTTATTTTTCTTAGTTTATTTTTTTTTTTTAATGTGATGTTGGGGCATGCACTGGAAGTAAATTTTGTTTGATCTCGTGCCATCGGTAAGTGTAGCCAAGCATTGAAGTTTGTTTGTCTTGATGTTGTGTTCTGGCAGTGTGTGTTGTAGTGGAGGAGAGAATTAAATGAGTTTGAATGAGACCATGATATATAACAAGGGTCGAATTAAAAGAGGCGATATTGAATGTCAATATTAAATGATAATTTATTTTAGAAGCTTATAAATTATTATTTAATTATACAATTTATTCACCATTTCTTTTTCATTCCAACCAATTACAGGAAATTCACCAACCGGTCAAACGGCTGCCAGTCAAGTATTCAAATGTTAAGTTATGCGACAGTTACCCTGTAGCTCTTGTGCCCGGCCAGTTCCAAGAGTATTACAAATGGTAGTTTTCGTGAATTGATAAATTGCAATGAAATGTTATGCTAATGATATGCAATATCAATTGTTTGGTTCTTCAAAATAAAATAAATAATTTTTGTTCTAATAAAATTCAGGTATTCACCTGAAGAGCTCAAGTACTTCCCCATAAACACGGCCTTGTACGCACCGCACAGGGTCATGACCTCCATCTATGCCGACCCAGTAGAAACGGCCAGTGACGAAGAAGAAGAAAGGAACAAAAATATCAACAACACAAATAGTTCCAATGCGAATGTCAACAATAGTGCTACCCCTGTCAGTCACAACAGTATGGTGGTATGTTGTTACTTCTTTGTCTTCTGGACATTACATGATAATTTATTGCTGCTGCAGTAGTTGTTGCTGTTGCAATAGGTTTGTGTACAATAATGCATTTTTGTTGTAAGTCATTTCTTAGCGTTGTGTTAAATAACTGGGAAGCAATTATGAAGGAGTTGTCACAGAATATTATCATGAATCCAAGTTTTATTTTTAATTAAGCGTTTTGATTTTTATTGATTATCAAGAATGTTCTAATAATTACCTGTCTTGAACAGGCCAGCACGAGTAGGTCAAACAGAACTCGAACACCTGCATTGCACAAGTTTGCAGACAGGTCAGAACTGGAGAAGCCTGACCTCAATGGTAGTGATTCAAATATGAGCTTCAGTTCTGTCAAGAAAGCAAGAAGGGGGGGTACTGCCAGTGGAAAGAGCAAAAAGGTAGATAATTTTGTTGTGTTATCATTATCACCTTACAAATTTTTAGTTAATTTAATTTAACTTTTACACTTATAAAGATATTTTATTATAATTATTTCCCAATCATCTACACAGGCGATAGCCCAGTTATCCAAGTGTGGCATGTGTAGTCAGACCAATCGCAATAAATACAACGAACCTGATGAACTCGTCAAATGCAGCACCTGTGCAGTCCTAAGTAAGTTATTTGGTTTGTCAGAGGATTTATGTTTACTCGCTTTATTAGTTTTAAATATCATTTTTTTAAACCTATATTATGAAATATATAAGATTTATTTTATCATTTTAAGCAGGAAAATTACAGTTTTTATTTTCTAACTAGGTGTTTAGAGCTCAAATCTGATTATTTACGTAATTTGAGATATTACTTTATTTTTATTAAACTATTTAAAAGCATTAATTGAGATCAATTTATCTCACCATTAAATCTTTTATATTAACTTCACCAGTCTTGCTTGTAAATCTTGACATTTAAAATTAAACAATTTCCTGTCATCTAATTGAGCTGAAACTTGGAATATAGACTCACTCACTCCTCATAACAATGCATTATATTACATTTTCTAAATTTTCTGAAAAAATTATTTTATTTTTCAATTCCTTATATTAACTTCTCTGCCGGTCTTGCTTGCTTGATTGCTTTCTTGCTTGCTTGAAATAAACCTCATTTTTTACGGTTTGCTTGTTTTTCTCTCAGATCATCCTGGTTGTCTTGGTCTTTCCCGGGAGATGATACCGATGATAAAGACGTACAACTGGCAGTGCATGGAATGCAAGATATGCTATAAGTGCACTGAACCGCACGATGAGGCAAGTCATCTTGTATCTTTGATATATGAATTAGAATTTAATTTTAAACTTTTGTGTATAATACTACCTGTGCTGTTGAATATATTTTTTTATTTTGATTTTGCTGCTTATTATGTATAGTTATATCTCCAGTCTACCTCCAGAGAAGTTGTGTGAAATAAAATAGTTTATTGTATTGACCGATGAAAACAATGCAATAAAAGAATTTTTTTACAAACAATTTGTTTTTCAAAACTCAATTTTAAAATGTCACTTTTTTCAAATTTGCATGGGGTTGAACATTTTCATAATGTTTTGTATTTTTATTATCTACATAAATAATTTACTAAAGATTTATGTATGTATGTTAGCAATTTCGCCTAACGCTATATATATATATATATATATATACTAGCGGGGTTACCCGGCGTTGCCCGGGGTTTTTAGAGGTTTTTCTAATGTTTGTCTCTCTCGCTCCCGTTCCCTTCTCCACTTTCCCGTTTTCGTAGCGTTCCCGGTCGCATTTCCGCTCTCGGTCGTTTTCCAGCTCCCGGTCGCTTTCCCGCTCAGAAGTTCTGTTATCGATTTTCTCTCTTGCTCGCGTTTCCTTCCAAGCTTGCTCTCCCGATTCCAGTCGCTTTCCGCGTTCCCGGTCGCTTTCCGCGTTCCCGGTCGCTTTCCGCGTTCCCGGTCGCTTTCCCGTTCCCGGTCGCTTTCCCGTTCCCGGTCACTTTCCCGTTCTCGGTCGCTTTCCCGTTCCCGGTCGCTTTCCCGTTCCCGGTCGCTTTCCCGTTCTCGGTCGCTTTCCCGTTCCCGGTCGCTTTCCCGTTCCCGGTCGCTTTCCCGTTTCCGGTCGCTTTCCCGTTCCCGCTCACGCTTGCTCTCCCGTTCCCGGTCATGCTTGCTCTCCCATTCCCGGTCACGGTAGCTCTCCCGTTCCCGTTTCCGTTCCCGCTCATTTTCTCTTTTACATTCTTTCATAACTTCTGTTAGCCTATAAAACGCAAAATAGATTTGCTAAGACTATATATATATATATATATGAATGTTTGTGGGTTAGTTTGTCTATTATAGAAACGGGAAAGCACCCGGAACGGACAGCGAGCGGGAACAGAAAAGCAAGCGTGAGCGGGAATGGGAGAGCAAACGTGAGCGGGAACGGGGCAGCGACCGGGACGGGAAAACGACCGGGAGCGGGAAAGCGACCGGCAGTGGGAAAACGACCGAAAACGGAAAAGCTAACAGGAGTGGGAAAGCAGGTGGGAAAGGAAACGGGAGAGAAAGAGACAATCATTAGAAAAACCTCAAAAAACCTGGGCAACGCCGGGTATCTCCGCTAGTACATACATAAACACACACACAGACACACATACATGCACATACACATACATACATACACACATACATACGCACATACATATATATATATAGTTCCCGCTCGCTCACCCGCTCCGCTCCGCTCATTTTGTGACGGATTTCAAAAATTTTTTTTTTAGTTTTGATTTTCATTGACTCTCAAGGTTGTGTGAAAATTTCATTACGATCGGATGAATGGTGTAGCAATGCATAAAGGACATTAACATAAATACAAACATTCATTTTTATATATATAGATATACAAATACAATTCTTTCTTTAAACAACTGATACACTTGTTAATATTACAAAAAGGTTATGCACGAAATCTCGAGACTGCAGAAAGTTTTTGCCGATACCGTGAAACGCTTCGATATATATATATACTAGCGGGGGCACCCGGCGTTGCCCGGGGTTTTTAGAGGTTTTTCTAATGTTTGTCTCTCTCGCTCCCGTTTCCTTCTCCGCTTTCCCGTTCCTGTCGCGTTCCCGGTCGCTTTCCCGCTCTAGCGGGGGCACCCGGCGTTGCCCGGGGTTTTTAGAGGTTTACATAATGCGTTTCTTTTTCGCTCCCGTTTCCTTCCCGCTTGCGCTCCCTCTCCCAGTCGTTATCCGTTCCCTGTCGTTTTCCCGCTCATTTTTTCGCTCTCAGTTCCCTCCCCTAGATCCGATTCTACATACATACATACATACATACATACATACATACATACATACATAATGTTTGTCTCTCTCGCTACCGTTTCCTTCTCCGCTTTCCCGTCGCGTTCCCGGTCGCTTTTCCGCTACCGGTTGCTTTCCCGCTCTCGGTCGTTTTCCAGCTCCCGGTCGCTTTCCCGCTCCCGGTTGCTTTCCTGTTCTCGGTCGCTTTCCCTTTCCCGCTCTATCTTTCGCTCTCAGTTGGCTTCCCGTTCCCGTTTTCGCTCATTTATGTATGTATATGTATATATATATATATATATATGTATGTATATAGTTCCTGCTCACTCACCCGCTCCGCTCCGCTCATTTTGTGACGGATTTCAATTTTTTTTTCTCTATATTTGATTCCCCTTGACTCTCAAGGTTGTGTGAAAATTTCATTACGATCGGATGAATGGTGTAGCAATGCATAAAGGACATATATATATACAAACATTCATTTTTATATATATAGATATATATATATATATATATATATATATTTCTGTTTTTGTAGATATATATATATATATAAAAATGAATGTTTGTATATATATATATATATGTGTCCTTTATGCATTGCTACACCATTCATCCGATCATAATGAAATTTTCACACAACCTTGAGAGTCAAATATAGAGAAAAAAAATTTGAAATCCGTCACAAAATGAGCGGAGCGGAGCGGGTGAGTGAGCGGGAACTATATACATATACATACATAAATGAGCGAAAACGGGAACCGGAAGCCAACTGAGAGCGAAAGATAGAGCGGGAAAGGGAAAGCGACCGAGAACGGGAAAGCAACCGGGAGCGGGAAAGCGACCGGGAGCTGGAAAACGACCGAGAGCGGGAAAGCAACCGGTAGCGGAAAAGCGACCGGGAACGCGACGGAAAAGCGGAGAAGGAAACGGTAGCGAGAGAGACAAACATTAGAAAAACCTCTAAAAACCCCGGGCAACGCCGGGTGCCCCCGCTAGTGTATATATATATATATATATATATATATATATATAGAGAGAGAGAGAGAGAGAGAAATTTGAGAAAATCTTTTTAAAGGCCAGCAGCCAAGTGATAGACCCGACCTCATAGCACGTCATTTTTGAATCTCTAGTTATTAGTTAATTTATCAAATTTGTAGTTATTTTGTTGAATGTGTTGTTAAGTTGTTGTTGTGGACAACGGTAATGCTATTATTGTTTCTTATATGTTCACAACAATAAAATGAACTGTTGTCTGAACTGATAGAATGAGTGCCATTGAAATGAACAAAAGATGGTTTCCATGAAGGGCCTCCAGGTAAAATCTTGCCCAAAAACCTAAAACTATATGAACAGGCAGATCCAACACTAGCATAGCGTGGAAAAGTGACATTTTAAAAAACTAACCCATAAAAACAAAGTTTTTATTATAAATCCTTTATTATACAATTTCCGATCAAACTGAAATTTTGATAGATTCAATTGTCTCGCAGCCCAAGTCGATGTGCCAAATTTCAGCTCGATCGGATAACGGGAAGTGAGTTAATTTTGAGACTCAAAGTTTGTGACCGACAGGAAGACAGACAGACAGACGGGAAGACAATCGAAAATAATATAAAGGATTTAAAAATAAGCTTTGATGATGAATTATTTCTGTTTTTGTAGATTTAATTTCAATTTTTTCTGCGGTTTCCTATTGTTAACATGTGTATTACACCATTAAAAACAGGAGAAAATGATGTTCTGCGACCACTGTGATAGAGGATACCACACCTATTGTGTAGGTCTGGATGCCATTCCTGAAGGCAGATGGGACTGCTCTCTGTGCAGTGGTGGCATCCTCGGTTTTTCACCTCCGACTCCGAACCGACAAGGTGCTGTTTCTTTCACTGCTTCAGCTTCGACTCCCAGTGTCACGCCAGCACCCCCGAAGCCAAAGTGATAATTAAGATAATTTTTATATTTTTTATTGAATTATAAATTGATGAGTATTATAAATTTATTCTAGAAATAGCCCATCAAAATGACAGATTTTTTTAAATATGATATATCATTTGCGATTGCAGCAAAAGTCTATAATTTTCGAAAAAATAGGTTTAAAATTTTGAACAAAAGTTCTTGAAAATTACTATGGTACCTTCTTTCCTGGTCATCAGCTTTTCAAAAGAAAAGTTGAAAAGTTATAGAAAAATTTCTTAAAATCGTGAAAATTATCTGCAACCATGAGCGTCATTTTAGCAAAAGCATAGGGAGGACAAAATGTTTCAGAAACATGCAAATTCTTTATATCTGTACTTCTTGCTCTAAACCTTTCCTAAAAAAGACAATAGATTATTTTATAAGAAAAAACGTTTTTTCTCAAATATGGTACGACCACCCTTCTCCTCAGTCATCGACTATTGGTAGAGATAAAAATGTGGTATGAACGACGGCCAAGCATTAGTCATGCAACCTATTAGTAAAGGGCCCCACTAATGTTTTTGGGAGGACCACTCACACCCTAGTTTCAATAACTGTAATTGAAACACTTCTAATTAAACCCTTATGTAATCTGAAATAATAATTGTTAACAATAATCAAAGGAGGCCTTATTCTCTCTGCTTTTATACTAATTTTTATAAGTCCTTCCAGGTACATATTTTAATAGAAAAATCATATGGGACGTGTTGGTCTAGTGGTATAGATACCGGCTTTGAGAGTCGCAGGACCCGGGTTCGATACCCGGTCCAGGCACGTAATTTCCTTGAGCAAGAAACTAACTCACATGTGCTCACGTCAACTCAGCGTTATCTAGGGTTAGCTTCTCATGTCTATGTAAATAGCGTGTTCTTCGAAGTTTCCTATTCCAAAAGGAACCTTCGTAAGCGCCTCTGACTTTATCAGGCGCTATATAAATTCATTCATTCATACCCTAGATATAAAATATATAGGGCTGTGCTGGTATACCAGCCGGTTTTCAACATTGCCGGCAAATACCAGTTCCGCTGGTATGAAGGGTGCCGGAACCGTTATTGAACAATCGGCATTCAGCACACCACGCATAAAAGACAAAAAAGTGAAAGACCTACAGCAGCAGGATGGGCAGTGTACAGAAAGAGTCCTCATTTTTATTAGTTTCAATATATTGTAAAACCATATACGATTAGCAATATCGTAATAGTATATATCTATATGTAAAATTGACTGTCTGCATGTCTGTCTGTCTTTTATACAAATCTGATGTGCTGGACCAATTTCTTTAAAATTTGGCATGTAGGTAGTTCTCAAAGAGAAGAAAAAATAAGGTAGTTTTCAAAACAATTTTCTTTTTACGGCCAAAAATCCTTTTCTAGGTCAACAGTGCTTATGTAAGAACATAAAAGGTCATTGCGTAACAAAATTCAAATTTTATTTGCGCAACAAGGTTTAAAAAGAGGTTTAAGCCATTTTTAACAAGTCTGCTATTTATTTTATGTTTACACTTTCCTTTCAAAAAATAATTATGGAGGGACGAAATAAAGAGAAAGGGAGATGGAGCTGGAGAGAAACAGAGAAAAAGAGAGAGTGAGATAGAAAAACCATGCTAGTAATATATATATAATGGAATAGACACCACAACTAGGATTGAGTTTGCTTTTTATATTATTTTGTGTCTTCAAATTTATATGTAACATTAAATTGAAAACAAATTGCAGACGAGGCCGACCTTTTAAATACCCAAGAGATGCGAACAATGTTCGAATACTTCCTACCCCGTCTAAAAGTTCCACCGTGTCACAAAGTGCAGCTTCGACAGATGAGACATCAGAAAAAGTAACTGCCGATGCCACATCGTTAACGGATATAAATCACTTTACTCCAAGTAAAACAACTGTTATTACATCTGGGACTGAAAGTTTCATTTCTACGTCCGAAGACCTTACTGAACAGATCGTAGTAGATTCAACAAACGAAAGTGCCGCGACCGCCACCTCTATCTTGTCGAATATAATGTCACAGCAAGTGTCAAATGGTGTTGACGTTTCTTCTGCCGAAATCCAGCAGGGTGCTTCGAGTTCTGAAAACTTGCTTCAGACATAGACCAGTTGTTCCTTTCTCTCTCTCTCTCTCTCTCTCTCTCTCTCTCTCTTTCTCTCTCTCTCTCTCTCTCTCTCTCTCTCTCTCTCTCTCTCTTTCTCTCTTAATGTTAAGAACCAGAGATTTGTTGGATTTTAACTTACTGTTTTTTGAGTATATTTATATACATAATGGTTATATTGACAGCTTGTAAGTTATCATTGTTATTTTATGTGTCCACCACTCGGATTGTTCATGAATATTAATATGCAAATGAGTCTGGGTGGACTGTCAACTCACTGTCATCCACTGTTTGTGTTAATTATTTTGTGCTCACTTATATTTGTTTTCATGTATTTTTTTTAAATTGGTTTTAGCAGAATCTGTTTTTCTTGGAACTTGTGTGTATATAATAAAATTAAATTTGTATGTTGTTTTTTATACGCTGAAGTTTGTACAAATTTCATCTCTTACTCCTGTTACTATTGGACGTGGATCTGATCAGAACCTGATTGTGATTTTGACAGGTCTGGTTGAACATAACAATCAGGATTTTAACACGAGAGGGAATGGGCGAGCAGATACTTTTTTATTTGGGTTTGATGGATTTTGTCTTTTATTTGTTTTGTAATAATTTTGTGTCTGGAACCCAAAAAGTAAAAAACTTGAGTTTTTTTTGAAAAAAAGTTGTTATGGCTGTGTTTTAATTGGTATGGCTTTGATTTGGTTTTGTTATTGGCCATGTGTTTATTGAATTGATGAATTGATTTGTTCCACCTATTTGTGACTAATGCACTGAAGTGACTGTCAAGAAAAATTGAGAGAGAGGGAGTGTGAGTGTGTTGTCATCTTATATGTAAATATGTAATAAATAAATAAATATCTTTAATTTTGAAAGTATAATGTGTCTGGATGATAATAATATTACAGTTACATGCTATGTTTGTAGATAAAACATTTTTTTATTATGTTTTTGTTGTTAGGATTTAAAAAAAAAGAAAAACAAAAAGTTGTTTGATTTATTTGTGTTGTTTGTTATGAAATTTATAAAAGTGAAAAAGTAGAGTTTTGGTGACCTTTAAGTCTACTAATAAATTTTAGCCTCCTTAAATAATGTCAAACTTTTATTTAATTTCGCAATTTACGTTAAGTTGTATTTGTCATGTTTTGAATCAGTGCTTTACTTGTGCAGGCGATTTTTTAATTTAAATTTGAGTTCAATTTTTAATTTTAAATTAGCATTAAGTAGTTTATATACAATACACTGATAATAATCTCTACACCACAGCGAGAAAGCTTTGATTCTAGATTCTTGCATGATTTTTAACCAGACTTGTTGTCATGCTTGGTCTGCCATCTTTTCTAAATCGGCGAGTTTTAGGGTTGAGAAATTTACGAGTAAGAATAACCAGTGATGGATACAGGGCATGCATTTCCCTATCAGATTATCATAAAATAATTGTATGTGCTATCATACTTTTCTAAACTATCAACTTACTCTTGTCGGAACATATCGTATTCTTTTTTGTGACGTTAGTTTAAAAGTTTGTAATTGATGCGTTTATTTTAAACACACTTTTTTCTATTTTGCAAACACATTTCTTTCAGAACTTATCATCAGACCTCGTTTAGAAGTAGGGGAGAGTTGCCGTGAATGGAACGTTGCATTAATTAATTGGAATTAATTGGATTCAAAGCTGAAACAATAAAAATAATAATTTTTGAACAAATTTAATTTTTATTTTTGTATAAAACGCTCTAAACATCAATACTGGTTTTTTCATAGTGAGAATAAGCTAAATAATCAGAAAAAAATTTCTCGCTCGTTGCCGATCTAATATTCTATCGTCAGATTTTCCAAAATTTAAGATTGATACAAAATTCTGAAAAATATTTTCTGGATTCTATTGTGTTTTGAAAGAAATATTGAATTAATTTTTGTTTATCTATATATATATATAAAAGAACATGTCCTGACTGACTGACTGATAATCAACGCCGAGCTCAAACGCCTCATCCACAAATGTTTTTCTAAAACAACGTATATCTTGAAAACCAAACACGAAGGGTTTTTGAAATTTGCTACTTATATTCTTCTTAAAAAATAAAAAAAAACACATGTTTCAGCATTTTTGAAAATTTGGTTTTCAGGACCTCAAATGTGGGGTGGAAAATATGGTTTTTTGTTTTTTAGAATAACTGCTACTCAAAAACTGTAAATGCTACACATGTAAAAATTAGTATTTAGTATCTACTTACAAAATAAAGATATACGTATTTTATCAATTTTTGATAATTTGGTTTTCAGGACCTCAAATGTGGGGTGGAAATAATGTGAAGCCTTTGCTGCTATACCAAGAACAGCGGCGGATCCAGGAATTTCGTAAGGGGGCAATATTTTTTTAGTTTTGGTCTTTGTTGTCATGCAACCCGTTGTAAGCTGTATCTTTAATTTTCTAATTTAATAAAACCAAACAAAAGGAATTGAAATTAAACTTTTTATCTACTTTTTTTCTTCTTTTCCTTCTGTATATTTTTTCCTCTCTGGAGCAATGTCAACACATAACATCTTTTTATCTATTTTGCTGCGGAGTTAGGTCATCAGATACTTCAAAGCTGAGAATAACTTAAATATAATAGAGATGGGAAACGAACCCGAAATTGAAATTTCGAGTTCGGTTCGATGCTTCTTTTACCCTCTCATAAGCACTGTGGTAATCATACCTTAAACCTTGTGGCGAGTGGTAATGCATTGAAAGCAAGGAATAATTTGGAAAACAAACGACTTTATGATAGATCAATGGCAACAGCTGTATCATTATTAATTGCAGTGTACAAAATGCTGAGGTTGTACAGGACATTATTGGTTCAACATTTATAAAGCCAAATATTATGCGGTGGTGCTCAGAATTCTATTCGGTTGAAAGGGCTGTGTTAATATAAGTTTAAATAAGGTTTGTGATTGTCAGAAGAAGTTATGGCAAGTTGCATTTAAAGAGATGGAGTTTGCTTTTTTGAAATCGTTCATTCAGATTATGAAACCAATAGTCACCGCAATCATGGGCGCCCGCAGGGGGGCAGGGGGGCGAGTGGATTTCTGGTTTAATTTTTTTTAGACAAAAATAGAAAAAATATATAATTAAAACATTTATAATTAATTGTAACAACTTTGACTCCTTCTATTGTTATATCGATATCATCATCATCATTATCTTTAAAAATGCACCCCCCAGATGCTCCCTTTCTTACTCCATTCACGTTTCTCTAAAAACTTTGATGCATGAAAATTATCCAGAATCACTGATCAACCACTGGTTAAATAGTATATTCTAAATATAATATTTATTTCAGCTTGTATTAGTTGATAAGCTCATGTGTAGTTGTTTAAATAGGTCTCCAAAAAACATTACTGAGGTCTTTTACTGATGAATGACTATTGTTGATTTTCTCCTCTCATTTTCATACAATTGTTTCCTACATTTTCTGCAAAGCCTTAAAGGTACACACATTTCTATCAACAATGACAGAATGGGATGGGTAGAGTTTTGTTTTATTTTTGCGTAATCTATATTATAGTAGCCCACGTCACTCACTTAATGATTCTGTCACGCTTACGTAATTAGTCGTATAGCTACTATATTATCGAAGATATTTCTATTAGTATTCAGTAGTTATTAAATACAATTTTTGTATCATTGATATATATATATATATATATATATATATATATATATATATATATATATATATATATATATATATATATATATATATATATATATATATATATATATATATATATATATATATATATATATATATATATATATATATATATATATATATATATATATATATATATATTATATTGTTTTTCTTATGAATTAAGTTCAGATTTTAATAATCGAAAAATAAAGTATGTGTGGCTAATATACAAAAAAGTAATTTGATATTGTTTTTAAACAAAATGTCTCTTAATATGAATGACGACGAAGATCCTGTGTCGAGAAAACGGCTTCTAGCTAAAGAAAGGCAACAGAGATATCGCGCAAGACAAATTCCACAATCAAAAGCAAAAACTCGAGTTTTAGAAGCAGAAGCTCATCAACAACGCACTGCACAAATGTCTGTTGAGGAATTGCAAATTTTTCATGCTTCTCATGCCTCATCACAACAACGTTATGTCTATCGACTTACTCCTCAACATCTAGAAGCTCTTCACACTTCCATTGCTGCCTCACAAAGTCATCGAATTGAGCAAATATCTCCCATGAATTGCAGTTACATCGAGAAACCAATGCTGCCTCACAACGCCATCGAGTTTTGCAAATGTCTCCCAATGAATTGCTTCTACATCGAGAAACCAATGCTGCCTCGCAACGCCATCGAGTTGAACAAATGTCTCCCAATGAATTGCAACTACATCGAGAAACCAATGCTGCCTCTCAACGCCATCGAGTTGAACAAATGTCTCCCAATGAATTGCAGCTACATCGAGCTGCTAATGCGATCTCCCAACGTTTAGCACGAGATCGTGCGATGAGGCAGTTCGTAACGAAGCAATTAACTTCAACGAAACTCAATTCGATCAACATGATTGTGGTGAATTTGATGTTTTATGTACTTCATGTCGATCAAGAAATTTTGCTGCAGAGCAACCATCAGATGGACTATTCACTTCATGTTGTCGAAAAGGCATAGTAATGTTGCCAAAACCAATTGACATTCACGGTAATACACTTGAATATCCCGATTTTCTTAAAAGCCTCATGTCAGACACGGCCAATCCAGATAGACAAAATTTTCGACAACATATTCGATCATACAGCAGCGCAGTTTCTTTCGCTTCCATGGGCGCAAAAATTTTTGATTTGCCTGGCAGAGGACCTTATGTTTTTAAAATTTATGGAACAACTTACCATCGAACCTCCCATTTACAGCCACCTGCCGGCCAAGCGCCACAATTTGCGCAAATTTATGTACTTGATAGTACACAAGCCACAGAAATACGTCAAGAGAATGAAGCAGATGAAAATTGTCGTCCTGATATTTTAGATAAAATAGATCATTTCTTCCGTGAACACAATAGACTAGCCCAAAGCTATCAATTGATGCGAGATATAGAAAATGAAGAAGCTGAGGAAGCCATAGCAGCAGGAGAGCAAATTCCAATCGTCAATATGGCACTGAGAAGAGATCGACATTCAGATCAGCGAAGATACAATGCACCGACAAGTAATGAAGTGGCCATGATTTTTGTGAATGAAGACGGAGAGCCACCATTTGATCGTGATATCCGCATTTATCCGATTAATCCTGAAGATCCCAACCAGCAGTTCATCAACATTAACATTCTCAGTCCCAATATGGACCCACTAACATATGCTATTCTCTTTCTGTATAGCGAGCCAGGCTGGCAGCCAAATATGGAGTGCGAAACATATCCAGGTGTAGCGAGGAATCGAGTGCGAACAAAAGTATCCATGCTTCAGTTCAAAGCCGCAATGACAGCGATTCGTGATGAATTCAATCCAATTATGAGCGCGGGAAGGCTCACTCAGCAATGGATCGTTGATTCTTATTTACAAGTCGAAGCGAACAATCTCAACTTCATTCGACAGAATCAGAAGCGACTGCGTGCCGAGCAGTATCAAGGACTTGCTGATCATGTGGCGAATGTGGCTCAAAATGAACAAATAGCAGCTGGAATATCCGTGATTCTTCCATCGAATTTTGAAGGCTCACCTCGAAACATGAGAGAGCGATGTTGTGACGCCATGTCCATATTCGCAAAATGGGGTCCACCTGATTTGTTCATCACCATCACCGTTAATCCGGGCTGGAAAGAAATTTTAAGCAATTTGAAACCAGGAGAGGACACCACAGATCTTCCTGACTTAGTCGCAAGGGTTTTTAAAATTAAGCTAGACTCATTTTTATAATAACGGGCGCCGTATTTGAAAACTTCCGTCATTTTTGACGGGCTATCTCTAGTAAATAATAATAAAGTAATTTTGATGTAGACAGCCGTGAGAGAATCAACATTGTATCAATATACCACTAATAGGGTACAATTTCACAAGTTCGCTGATGGTATTTTGTCACAAAAAACAGCTAAACTATGGACCAACGCTGATACACTGTTTATTACCCTGCAGTTATGGGTAAATCGAGCTCAGATATAAAATTGTCTACTCACGCAAAACGGAATCCAATACGCATTGAATCATCACGAGGTTAAGTAAAGTAAAAATTAACAAATTATATAGTAAACTCTGGGTTAACAAAATTTTAATTTTGGAAAGCAAAGGGGGAAATTGTCTACACACACCAGAAGGATTCCAATACGCATTGAATCCTCATTAGGTTGAGTAAAATTAAAATTTGAAAAAAATATAGAAAATTCTAAGTAAAAATCTTTTTAATTTTTAAAATCAGGGGGGGGGGCAAATGCTTCCCCCCTGCTCCCTCAAATTACGTCCCTGCACATGGTATAGAGAAACGATTTGATCCTGTTTTGGAGAATGAAGAATAGCGATAGCGATAATTCCCCAATTCAAATTGAATTTTTTGAACGATGAAAAAAAATATTTGATTAAAAAAAACTTTTGGCATACATAATATAGATGAGCCAAGAACTGAAAATTCAGGTTTATTTAACTTGTATTTAATTGCAAATGTTAAAAGGTTTTTTTGTTTAATGTTGAAAAGTAATTAACTACTAGTTAACTACTGAGAAGTAGTTAATAACTACTGCTTTTAAAAGTAGTTAGCAAATAGTTAATAGCTACTTTTTTATGAGTAGTTAAATATAGTATTTAACTACGTTTAAAGTAGTTAAAAGTTAAAACCCATCACTGTGTAAATATTTTAAAGAATTAAATAAAGTACACGGGAAACCTGTCTGATTACTCTTTGCTAAATTGTATTTGGTTTTTTGAAGAAAATGATATTCACTACTGATGTGACCAATTTTATAAGATTTTGAAAAAGTTTCATAAGCTAGGTCTTACCGTATGATTGACCTAAAATGTTTTTTGTAGGTATGTCACGGGTTCGACATTTTGACTTTTCGGGTTCTGGTTCGGGTTCTTGAATTTTGAAGTTTCGGGTTTGGGTTTGAGCTTTTCCAAAAACCAAGGTCGGGTTCGGGTTTTCTATTTTTCAAACATCAGGTTCGGGTTCGGGTTTTAAAATTAAAAACTTTCGGATTCGGGTTTGGGTAGTACCATTTCATATTTTTAGAAATGCGCCTGTTAATGATTTTTGCGCCAAAAACTTTTGTTTAGCTTAATGGAAGTAGCGATATACTTCAAAAGTTTTTTATTGCAATAATAAACAACATAAATACACAATCGTGTCTACTATTTTATTTTATATCTATATATTTATATACTAGCTG